>CM073778.1:38748148-39115943 GCA_037158775.1 Hetaerina titia
ATTCCGAAGACATCTACAAATTTAAAAGCTCAATCTCCTCAACCAAGTCTCACATGTATTACTATTACGCCTCCACGCAAATACAGACCTGGCTATTTTTTACTTTTTTGTTTCGGGCCCGAAAAGGGAGGGGGAGGCTTCGATGGAGAGTGGGGTATCAGCGTCGCGAATGGGTCGTGGAGGATGATGATGCGGTGTATTTGGAGTGGCGGGGAGAAGGGCGGCGGTAGGAAGAGGGGGGAGAGAGAGGAGGGGTAAAGGGGGGAGGCGCAGGGGCTCTAGGGAGGGCGGGGGGGGGAGAGTGGGTTACCGATTGGTTACGGGGTTTTCCCTCGCTGGAAATTACCTCGCCAATGATTGATGCCCTCTGCATGGGGAATCGCTCGTCGCTCTCCACCCACCCTCCACCTTTTTCCTCCACTCTGGAAGGGGCACCCCTCCCACTTCAGACCCCACCACACACCCCTCCTTCTCCCTCTCTCTCCTCCCGCCCTCCCCGACCCCAGCGCTCACGACGTGGGGCAAGTGTGGTGACCCTGCGACTATACTCCGCTTGACACATCTGCGCAGGGCGAAGTAGAACGTACATGTATGTATACAGGGTCATAAATTATATACTCTGCAACCAAAGGGGTGTTATTGGTCACCCGCGACCAATCTTCCTGCCATCCCCCTCCACCCCCTCCCATTTGCCCATTCGTACCTACTGTTGTTTTTACATTATCTCCCGAGGAAGAATGGGGATGACAGCGTAAAAAACCAATAGGGGTACAGTCGCCGGTTGACTGGCTAAAATACGTGGGTTGGCCGTATACTCCTCATGGAAGCATGGAAATAGATGGAAAGGATGCATATGGACTGTCTTCGCTTTCCGTTCTTCTTCTTGATTTTACGGAGCGATTTCACTCATGGAAAAATACTGGCCGAGTGAATTTTGGAAGGATGCCTGATTCTTTCTCATTTGGGTGCGTTTTAAATACGTAAAAATGTATCGAAAGACACCAAACGGTCGGTCTGTTTCCCCATAAAGTCGGGAGCAAGATTCACTGGGTGTGCCTAATATGTGTTGGTCTTCGATCTAATTCTTACATTGAATCAAAATCCCTATGAAATACATTAAAAGAGCAGGATTGCGTGGGTGAAAGCCCTTACGGAGAAGAAAGAACGAGTATGCTAAGAACTTAAGCTTTGAGCTATGGCACTTTCTGGTGGTGTTTATCAAATAACACTGTAAAGAGCATAAATGTAAACATATTAGCATGAACAATAAAAACACAATACGGCTAAAGTTTAAATTTACTGCTGTTGCAACATGATGGCGGTGGGAAGATTTTTTTGTTTCATAATTATTGCTACTATTCTATTGGTTAGGGTAGGTTTTGAACGGGCACATCTTACACAATGGTAGAACGATGCATTAACTTGCACCTTCTAACAAAACACAACCTGTCATCTGAGACTAAAAAAAATGAAAGCAATACGGCGATAATACGAATCTTCAATTCCGAATGCATCCTTCCTCCCTTTCATACTCCACTTTAATATTTAACTTAGCTTTACTCGAAACCCACATGCCCCTAGTTTTGTACACATTTATTCTCACCCAATACCAATCTCCCTGACTTGTGAATTATTATTAGGTAATCTACCGGTTAAGGTAAGTTTTTGGCATGGACACAATTATCAAATAAATATTTTGTAACTCCAAACAAAACCCAATCCAGCAACCTACTCTACATCAGGTCCCTCTTCATCTCTGTGTACTTCTTTCCTCCCTTCATTCCGTCCAACATCCCTATCCTGTTCCTGCCCTTTCCTCGCTTGCCCAACATTCTTCCCTCTATTACCTTCTTCAACATTCCACTACCGCTCAATACGCCTTTCATCCATTTTTCCTGCCTCCATAGGATTTCTCTCAACAAACCCCTCTCCTCACCCACCACCACCAACCAGTACTTCTTCATATTAACTTATGAATGGTATTTGAAAAATTCTTATCAGTCAACCAATAGGAAAATCATCACCGAGTACACTAATGGATGGTGATATTAACGAACCCGAACACACGTCCTTGTTGTGGCTTACCGGATAGGGCAGCGATATACAAGTTCGATATTGTAAGCACCTTTATTCAAAGCCAATACGCTTATTGGCTTAAATAATTCCGAGTAGAAACCAATCAAAGTATGAAATACGTAAATTAAAAAAAAAAAACTAATCTAAATTTTAACTCGATGTGATCGAATAATTCCAGGGCCATCTCTTATTTTATATATTTATTTTTTGCTTTGGATCAATCAACATTAGACGCGACGCAACTTCGTTAATGGGGACTTAGAGAAAATGAGTTTCAGGAAGAACAAATGAGGAGACGTAGTACACTGACGGACCCAAAATTAGCGGAAATTATCAGTCTTTACTACGCCAACTCCTTTGAGACAACTTTTGACGTCAGCTCACGGCGAGACCACTGAACCAAGTAAACCACGAGGTGAAAAAAAAAACATCTCCCATGTACAGACGCGAATCATTGTACGTCGGCCACGCACTCCCACACAAAAAAAACAATGTTTTCAAGTCAAAAGGTATCTTTTCGATTGCAATTTACGGTTTTTCTCACAAAATAATTTTAATCCAAATCAAGGCAACCCCCTGCCAAGCTCTAGACCAACTGGCCAGGCTAAAAATTTTATCGGAGTACTCTCCTCTCTCCTGCTCCCTCCCACAGATCGGCTCATTCCCCCAACACCCTCCCCTCAAGTCTCCCCCTCAGCCAATCCCACGACCCCCCCTTCCCACAGTCCCCTCTTCCCCGCAGAACATCATCATCTCCCACACTTCCCTTTTCTCCACGCCGTGCACTCCTCTCCCAGTTGCTCGGCCCTTCGCTTCCCGAAACCTTCCATTCAAACCGCTCGAAGCCCCTCCTTCACCACCCCACCCCCCCACACTACAAGCCCCCCAAACTTCCCGTCCCACTCCACACGCACACACATCACCTCTCCATCATATGGCGTCCTACTGTGTGTGTGCTTTGGCAAATGGAGAGGGGGGGGAAGAGGTAGAAGGGGGGAGGAGGGAGAATGGGGACAGAGGAGGGGGAGGATTAGTTCCGGTTGATCGGTTCGGAGTATGTGATGATGGAGAGAGGTGGGCCACGAGAGGAGGGGATGAGAGGAGGAGATGGAGAAGGAGGCGAGAAGGAAAGAGATGGATGAAAACGATGGGGAGGAAAAAAAATGTGGTCTTGCCTCGCCATTTTTTTTTCGTCCTCTTCTTCCTCCTCCGACATCGTCCAACATGGAGCTGAACGTCTGCGTTCAATTTCCTCCCGTCCCATAAACAGATATGGAGTCCAAATGCCCCGTTTGAGGAATACTTGGCAGTTGAAGACGACTATGGCAGACGCCACAGTTTTTAGGACAAAAATGACTTTAAAATACCACAAAGAAGTCGATTTAGGCGTTAGGTATAGGTATAGAGAATTAATGTAAGCGAGACACAAAAGTGCATGCTGATTTCGAGGAAGAATTTATTCAATTACTTTCAGACAAAGAAACTTTCACGAGGAGAAAAGAATTGACTGCAGGGATTAATTAAAATTAGCAACTTTCCACAAAAATAAAATTTATTAATACGACCGGTTTCAATGCAACTACATCATCTTCTGGTCGATGAAGATGATGTAGTTGTATTGAAACCGGTCGTTTTAACAAATTTTATTTTTGCGGAAAATTGCTAATTTTAATTAATCATGTTATTCCACCATATCACGCCTGAAACGTCTCTTTTTGATTGCAGGGATGTTAAGATATTAAGAGAAGTTACGTCAAAGCTTTAAACCTGAAGCGTGGACTTGTGCGGCGCGAAAACATGGCAATTGAAGCAAAATAATGGGAGTAGATTGGAATCTTTAGAAATGTTGGTGTGGACAATGATGGAAAAAGTTGAAGCGGGCAAAAAGGAAAACAAACGAGAAAGTTTTAGGCATGGCGAGGGAAGAGAGAGGATTTTTATGGAGAAATCAACAAGAAACAGGAATGATAATGGATGCACATCGTTCCGATTGGCAACGTGATGTTGAAAACTGTGATAGAGGGGAGAATTTAAGTCAGGGAAGGAAGGAGCAGGAGGAGGATAGGGGTGTTGGACCGAATGAAGGGAAGAAGTGTGTTGAATTGAAGAGGGGTTCAGCGTAAGGTACGATTTTGGGTTGTGTTTTATTACAAGAGGCAAGGGAATTGTCATAGAACCGTTTGGTGACCTGTGTCCATTTAAAACTTATGTTGCTATCGATTATTGATAATAATAACATTCAAAGAAACAATTTCTCACAAAAGAAAAGGGATAATAATTATGACGAGTAATTATTGATGGAGATGCGCGATTATTAAGGGCATGATACCTATTCAAAGTTTAACAGACCACGCTAAATTATTAAAAAAAACATGCACATAAAAATAAAGTAATTCTAAGTGAAAATATTTGAGTTACGGCATGTCATCTACGAATCTAATTTTAGATTAATGGCAATTCCACTACATTTTTTATTTCCTTGGAAATTCAATCAAAATGATGGGAGAGAGTAGCATTTTTTTGTATGCATGATAAATTGTTTCTATATACACGTATATGTGTGTTGAAAATTTTTTCAGTGAAAACCATAACAATATCTGAAGCTTATCTACCAGCCGAGAGTTCCATCACCAGTCTCCTTAGCTCAGTGGTAGAGCACTGGTCTCGTAAACCAGGGGTCGTGAGTTCAAGTCTCACAGGAGGCATATTTTTTTTAGCATGCCAGCAATATGAATGCAAACGATTTAATAATTATTATATGTAATCCAGTAAATGTAGACACTGTGAGAGTTTTAATAATCCGGACTAAATAAACTAACAGACTTTCTTATTTTTGTCCGAGGATATTTTTACTATGAAAACATTCCAGGACAGTCATCGTCTAGGGACGTCTGATGACATACCTACACTTCGAAAGCGAAACAGTTACACTAGAGGAATAAATTATTTTAATGCAAAAGACGATTTCTGATTGCAATAGTAATGTTTTAACCAATCGCAGAAATTCGGTAGTATTACAGGTGGCATCGAGAATCAGACGGGTGAGGTACACTATAAAACAGGAATACTCTGGCGTAAAGTGTACATGCCTGTGTTTAGCAGAAAACATGAAACCTGAAGAGAGAAAGGGTCGATAGCGTACATGATTTCCTATACTTAATGCGTTTTTAAGTCTTGAAAAGAACTTACTGTTAGTTAATATGTGTTTTTCAGGTTGTGGGGAATCAACTAGGTACATATGTATTATCCGAGGGCCATCTAATGGCACATACCACAAAATTCCCGTAAATTTTATGTTACGGAATGAAAAAGGATAAATTTGACATTGCGTGGTGTACGGTAAGGATTGGGGAGCAGGGGTAAATTGACCACAATCGGAAAAACTAAAAATTCTTTCGGATAAGAATAATTTATGAAAATAAACATTTATGCAACGTGCTAACAGACATTTCACTGCGCCATAGAGAGATTGGCATTCTCAAATTCCAAAAAACTACGGGAGATGACGCAGCCGTAACCATTGATGGAGTCATCCGCTAATATGCATCGCAATGCAACAATTACAGAGCGTAAAAATCATTCGCCTCGACCGGGATTCGAACCCGGATCATTTGGTCCGGCCGAATGATCTCAGCCGGACATCGAGGGATCCGGGTTTGTATCCCGGTCAAGACGAATGATTTTTGCGCTCTGAAATTGTAGTATTGTAATGCATATTAGCAGATTGGCTTCCAGTCGGAAAATGGTTATTAGCATATTCTTTAAAATATAAAGAGAAGTGCTATTACACGTCATTAAATTATGTACTTGTCAGTTGTCAGCGTTATCGATTTAAATTAAGCCATGGGGGAGGGCGTGGGGGGGGGGGCTGATCGTGTAAGGGTTATCGCCGTACACAAATAGATTACAGGATACCCCACAAGTTTCCCTGACCCCTGCTTCGCGGTAACTCGGTCACTTGTGCCAGGTTACTCCCATCACCGGTCACCGCAACCTCTTCGTCACCCTCCGACCCTCTCCCACTCGAGAGTTGGTAGTCTCTTTTCGGCGGGAGACGAGGCATCCATTCTCCGCGCAGCTGGAATATAGCGATGGGAGGTTTTTGAGGGCGGACACGGAGGGGTTAGGGCTACGGTCGTGGGGTTGGGAATGGAGAGGTTGGGGTGGAGGAGGTGGTATGGGTGGGTGGAGGGGTTTAGGGGCGAAAGCCGCAACAGTGGCCGATAAAATTCACCGTGACGCCCGGCTTGATGGGGAGATGCGGAGGGGGTGTGTGAGAGGAGAGGGGAGTCTCGGGGACGCGATAAAAAATGAATATCGTGCCAAGCCGTTCCCCTCTCTTCTCTATCGTCCTCTCCCCCAGTCTTCTCGCTATGAATTTTGATTGAGGGAGAGAGAGAGCAGTGGAGTGAGTGGAAAGGGGGGGGGTCCGAGTGGCGTAGGCATTGTATGGCGGTCGAGGGGGTTGGGGGAAGGTATCGGGCGAAGGAAATGCAGCCTGGTGGAGTGAGAGAGGGTGGGGAGGCGTGGAGGAGCGAAACATGGCAGCCGGCTGTTTTCGGCGGCGAGTGACGAAATGATGGGCTCTCGAAGAAATGGATCGGGGGGGGGGAGGCGTCAACACGCGAGCAGAGCGGGAAAATTAGCATTTTATTGAATACATTCGTCTTGGATCGAGAATTCCTTCGAGAAGTTCATATTCCTGCAGGGATGCGATCATGTTTACCTGTATTTATTCATTGTTTTTTGGACTTGAATATTTGTTTGAAAATTAATAACTTAATAAAGCTTGCCGGAGGGTGCCAGAGGTTTTCCCATCATAAACAATTTCATTGTATCTAACATTTATAATAATTCTTTTGTTGTTTGTCATTAGAGTTTGGAGGTCATCAGCACAAAAAAATTAATGCAATTCACGCATTAAGCTGATACAAGCCTCATGTCAGGGCCCAGCGCGGACCTCCACGAACGTAAGTGTAAAGTGTACGGGTCTCGTACACTTAGCCATTAGGTCAGTAATAATACTTAAATGATAATGGTTCTCGATTAATCACAGAGTGGAAAATATATTCTCAACCCCACCAAACCCTTTTTCATTTTGTTGTAAAAACATTAGTAAGAAATAACGAAATTGTGGAAGGATTATTAGTCCAGCAGTTTTTTAAATAAATATATTTATAATTTAATATGAACCTCAATTAAAGATCTTGAATTGAGCAGCTAAAAAATGTCGGGACAAATTTAAAATTAGCAAAACCATAATTACTTCCGGAGAAACCCTGGTAACTCAATAAATGAAAAGTCATCTGTCTATGGCAGTTAGCTATTTGGGGATTCACGTGGTGGTCTGTTTAACGTCTCAATAGAAATAATTTCACACCAATACCTAATTTATGCCTTAAAATTATACACTGGGCTTTCGTTGCAAGAAGCCCACCCTTGATCATGTCAATGTGGTCTAAACAGTGGTTTCATTCTAAAATAATGATATTTTTACACTACTGCTGAGAAACTAAATAATAGTTTTGTTGTGGTACGTTTAAACTGTGCCAGGGAAGAAAATGAGGAATTTGAATGTTTTTCGGTCTAACTTTTCCCATATTACCCGACAAACCCGATCCATTGATGTAATGCGTGGCCATACAATTTATCTTGGTGACATATATACCCTGTAGTTTGCTAAATTTCAAAGTCCTAGTCACTGGAAATAATCAGTTTCTGCTGGGAATATTTTTAAGAATGTTCATGAAAACCATTGCAGAGTTATACGATAATATAGAGATCGCGAGAGAGAAAAACGATATAATAGAGAACGTACTCAAATTTCTATAAATTTGAGTGTATTTCCGTAATAAATATTGCGGATATTTTTACACCCAAATGGGAGTTTTTGCTTTGAATTTTCATTGGTACTACTGTACACAATTAGTCACCACGGACTATTACGGACATATTTAAGTACTTTTTTCTTTTCTCGGTCAAAATTCGCATTTCACAACAAAGCGAACGTAAATGATCCCCACAACTATGACATCGAAAACATTTCAATTTGACATTGATAACACCAAAATATCACTATTACATAAATTAATACAGCTAAGCTGATCTTCTGACATCCACTGCCGCACGGCCACGTGTCTAACGGCAAGACATGAGCGTAGACGTTAAGTGTGGATGAACGCCCTCGCCAAGGGCGTCATCTAACTTAAGAGTCAAAAAAAACATTTGAGATCCGCAGAGCATCAATTCCGGCGGTGTCATTAAAAATAATAGATTCCTTTAAGTTAGCAATTTTTGGACGTCCATTGCAATGGAAATTAATTAGTATTTCACTATTCTTTTATTTAATTGTGGACATGAGATACAATGATGCCAAACAAGTATACCGTGCACCGTATCCGCCACATCTTTATTGCTAACAAAGAATTAGGTAAATATATCTTTTGGCGTTGCATGCCCGGTATTCAATCACCCACTGCCACATACCCCAGTGGTGGATTGCAGGGTATCATGTAGAAACAATTTCAGAATGTAAAAATCATTCGCCTTGACCGGGAAGGCGAATCCCGGTCAAGGCCAATGATTTTTACACTCTGAAATTGTTGCATTGAAATGTATATTAGCGGATGACTGTGTTCAAAGTTACTGGTGTGGCGTCTCCTGCAGCTTCTTGGAATTTATCACGTAGAATTAGATGAACCGTGCACTTGGGTGCCTGAGGTTCTTAAACCTGGTCGTTAATGTGCCTGGTGTACGGAGGACGAATTAGAGCTGTGATCAGAGAGACGTGTGCTCGATTCCGGTTCATGCCATGTGATATACACCATGGCTGTGTAATCCCATGGGGGTTTGATCTATTTAGGAAAACGCTGACGACAGTGGGAAATGACCTCAGGATCTTTACTGGGAGTTTTTACCAAGCAATACGGTTAACCACGAGAACAATCTAGCCCCAAACTCTTTCTGTCTGGTATCTTTAGTTTGGTAGTTGTAATGAACAGAAATGACGTTAGTACGAGTATATGGATGAATTTAACCCAACACATAGAACATAGAAAAAAACACAAAAATCACGGTAATCATGAAGGATTGATATTTATACATTGGGCCAAACCAATTATCTTGCATATTCTAAATAATTACTTCACTGACCCACGTTTTTGTTTACCGTTGACTGATTTTGGTGTAAAAAATTTGTTACATCTGTCCAGGCTGGACAATAACGTAGCATTTATGAAAAATTTCAAGGAACGGAAGGAAGAGGGAAGAATAATGTTCTGAAAACATCAGCCATTTTGTTTAAAATTCTAAATTATTCATCTTAAGCAAAGTTTAATTTTGATTAGATTGAATCTTAGCTTAGATTAAATAATTTCTCTGAAGCAAAACATGTGCGCATATTAAGAAATTTCTTTTTTTATATTTGTAACATGATGCTACACTTGCCAAATAGAGCAATGCTTCAGTTTGATGGCAGAATTAGCGCCGAGAAAGATAACACGTTCAATTCTTAGGTGAATAAAACCAGTCATACATGCATGCAAAATATCTCATGTTTATGTGTCAAGTAGTTATTCCTGTAACGGTATTAAAACGGGCATACATTTAGGAAAGAGTCAGCTGCTTTTAGCATAATACTCAACCTTTAATACTCATTCTTTCCCAGAACAATCAGAAATCATAATAGTAAGAAACCGAAGTCACTTTAGAAAAATTAAAAACATTTAATTTACAAGTCGGAACAAAATTAAACATTGCAAAGTTATTAGGCGTATCTGTAGATTCATATGTATGTTAGTTGTTAGTTTGTTGTTTGCATGTGTGTGGTTGTAAGGGTTTTTGCATGAATGCATACAATGTTTCGTTTGTGGCTTATATCAATTTGTGACTTTTGCATGTTCTTTTTTTTCTTAATTACGGGTGGTGACTTAACACCCCCGGCCACACGCTCTTGCGGCGGCTTGCGGAGTTAGTAACATGATGCTTAGATTAGAGTAGATAATTGCTCTTTAATCTTGATTTAACATTCTGTGAAAAACCTGAAATTAGTCTGCCAATAATATTCACAAAATCTTTAATTCCAACAATTTCTTCACTTGGAAAGACTATGGGAAACCTATATTTAGTGGATTTGCGCATTTGTTGATAATCATTTTACGTCATGAGTCAACCGTTCATTCCCTAATAAAGTGACCTATCGATTTTCACCTTGTAATACACTCCTTGCCTGGGGCCTAAATTATTCATGAACGCCTTAACTACGAGGAATAATACGGAAAATCACAACAACTGTTGTTTAAATGTTCTGCAGTATTTTTTATATACTACGTATTTTCAACGTGATATCAAAATCAGTGAACATATTTTTATTGCGGTAGAAAATTAATTCCAGGATGAAGTCTTAATATGGTAGTTCTCCTTAACGAACCTAACTTTATAAATTTTTACACCGCTTCGGAGTTATATAAATATTTAAACTTATTAAATATAACACTGCTCTTCATAACAAATGCAAAAATAACGCGCATAAATGTGGAAGAACTATTGAAATAATCACCTGGTAATTGAGATTTTTATCTTAAATAAAAATTTGAAAGCACTATTTTGGCATTGCTGCCACGTTTACGCTCCATCCGGGGAAGGCAGTGAAACGACTCATAATACTGCTTACGCTGATGTCATTGAAATTTTGGACTCCAATGGAGATTATTTTTTTTTTTTGACAAGCCCTTGAAGACATTAGTTTGTTATTTTATTGCTCTATTTCGTAATCGAGTTGAATGGAAGTTATCTTTCATTTAACATAAATGCAGGCGGTAAAGAGGACAAAAAGGAACAAGTACCGTAGTGTGTGAAGGGGGGGAAAAAGTTGCACCCGGTACGGTTCAGGGTTTCACAATGACATTGCATATACCAAAAGTTTCCAGTTTCGAAACTGGGACGTGCAATGATGACCGTCCTATGTGGGATGGGTGTTTGAGGGTGGGGATTGTCCCAAGAGTTTCGAGAAGGGTGCAGAACAAAGGGGAGAGGGGTGAGACTACGGGCGGCGATAGGGGACCCCGGGATAGTGAGGACACGGGTCGTGTGATTGACGCGTTATGAAATTAAGTTGATACTTTCCAAATAGTTTGGCAGGGTAATATATCAAGTGCGCCGCAATAAGCAGGGTGGGTTATTGGATTTTTTTAATGAAATGCCCAGATGGACGGATCGACTAAATTTATCATTTGCAAAACCACCTCAAAAGGGGTATTTTTGTCAGTCTCGGTAATAAATATATAACAAGCAATCACTCGGATGGAATTGCGAAGCACGACTATTTACGTTGGAAGGATTTAAAAGGAAAACTATTGTAAACATAAAATATGGGCATTTAGCATGCCCATAATTTTTGCATGGACTTGCACATTGCCTCTCGCAAGTATGTTAGTTTAATAAGACAGTAAAAGAATATCAACATTTATTTAAACAAACCAACATTTAAAACCTGCATTATAAAACATTAGCAGCTACTCGACTACATTTTAAAAAGTTTTCTCGTGTTATTTTATCATTGATGGATAAGTGAAATACCTCAAATGTTAACCTTAAGCAGCAAGCATAAAAAACTATACAGCGGACGTGAGAGCTTTCTTTTGGTTGGGAAAGCGGTGAATAGAATACAATATTATAAACAATTTTTCTTTTGTGAAATTCGGGTGAGATTAAGTACACAATGCTTAAATGAGGCAAAATTAGAATGTACAATCATGAACGACAGAAATTTTTGGAATTTCGTCGAAGGGAAAACAGATTGTACATAATTCTCGGCCAAGCGCTGAAAATAATAGCAAATAGTTATTTGTTTTTGCATTTGGAAAATTCCGCGGATTATTATTATACCGCAGAGTTACAGAACGACACATAATTTAACGTATTACGGTCGGAGGGATCACGAATGTAAGATTAGAGAGATAGACTGCAAGACTGACAGGTTTAAAATGTCATTTTTTCCTAGAACGATAAGAGACCAGAATGCTAGGAGGAACCAAGGAGTCAGTTCAACACAATAAGTATTAACGTACAGGTTAGGAACTGCGGGTGGCTATATATAAAAAAAATTATATATGTATATATATATATATATATTTATTTATAATATATATTTGTTACAGGTTCCCCCCCTTCCCCTACCTATTTGAAGAACCCCAACCCTCTCATCCCTTACCCTTTCCTCCTGGTGTTACACCCCCTGCCACACACCTTTTTTGGTGACTCGCAGGGTATTTATGTGGATGTAGATAACGTAAAATTTACTAATTGACCCACACATGTGCAACATAGTAGGCTCATGAGCATTTAACTCAAGAATGGAAAGTTAACGACATAGTGTTAGTTGTTAATGCATTATGCTCTACACTTAAACAACCCCTATCTCCGTGAACGGTGATTCCAGTGAAATCGCCGCACCCTTTAAAGGACACCGTTCCATTCAAAGCCTCTCTCCCCATCCCCTTTATATCCCCCATCTGATTCCTTCCCTCCTATTACGACACAGTGAAAAAATAAATAACAAAAATCTTGGCGTAAAAATCCGCGCTCCGATCGCGGTGGCTTTCCGTGAAACGCAACCCACATCCCGCGGATTTCCCTCCCTATCCTGCTCTCTCGTTCGTGTTCGTTTTATTTCGAGGGTTCACTCCTCCCTTTCCTCCTCCGAACCCTCTCTCTCCCGCAAACCCCCTCCTCGTCCCTCACACGCTAAACCTCTCTCCACCATCTTCGTCGAGAACAAGAGTGGAGAGGGAGAGTTGAGAGAGAGAGGAAGCGGCGGTTTGCTTGTTGGGTTCTTGGGTTATGGGCGGGTAGGCTGGCTGTGCCTCTCACTCTCTCTCTCCTTCCACACCTCTAACAATCTTGCCTGCTTGCAGGACGTTGCTCCCGTTCGCGGAGCGACGCTGTCGGTATGTCGGGGACGGCCTTAGGTAGGAGGCCGAGGGCGAGGGTGGTGGTCGGAGGGTGAAGGGGTTGGAGGGGGAAGTTGGGTGGGAAGTCGGGAGGGAAGGTGGGAGGCGGGCGAGTTTTAAAGAGTTACCAGGGATGGGGGGAGTAGTGAGGTGTATGGGGGAGGAGGGTATGGGGTTGTGAGTTGGACGGGTGGGTGCAGAGCGCAGGAAGGAACCTCGGAGTGATGGCGGTGAAGTAGCAGTCTGGTGTGTGTGTGTTGGTAAGGATTGGAAGCGATGGCGGGGGGAGAGGCGAGTCTCCCCGAGGAGCGAGTGTGATCGGAAGGGCATTGAGGCGGTGGGGTGGTGGTGGAAGAGGGATGTAAGAGGGTGTGGGGTGGTTGAGGTGAGAGAAAAGGAGATGGTGGATGAGCTCCAAGACAATTTTTTTTTCTATCTTGCTCGGGTATATTTTTTTTCATCGCCTTGTATTTCTTTTTCACCTACCCCGGGCACGCGTTCCTTTTTACGAAATTCATTCCGGAAAATAGGATTTACGGCCATGGGGTTTTGGTTTCTTGCGATGCGTGATGCACTGTCAACAAGAGTATGAAGTTTTTTTTTATGAGAAGTGAGAATTTAATTGATGCTCTGAAATTAGAATACAAATAATCGAAAGGACAATTTATTTACTGCATTGAGTTTTTGCGCGAGGAACAGGTATGAAGTGTCAACGAGATCTGTCTGTTTGAGTAATGATGAATGTTTTTTTTACAAATGAACTGCCAACTAACGAATCCTAAACCAGATTAGGATGAATGTGGGATTGGGCTACTAAATAATAAACACGAATAAACGCGTAAAACCTTTCCTCAGCAAAGGAAACATCTTTGAAATATTTAAAAATTGTTCGAATAATCCCATAAACTGTCTGAAGTAATACTAACCATTTTCCATCCCCTATTGTTTTAATGAACTGCTTCTCAATTGCTACATATTTTCATGAATTGAATTTGTAGATTCACCTTGAAATTACCTTACAAACAATGTTCCACTAACAAAACAATTAAACGAATTTCACTTATTACTTTTTTCATTTCTTTGATTCGATGCCTCTCAGAGCCCATACGTTACCCCATGGGGTAACGTATGTTTTCCTATCAATTTATTATTCGCATGTGCCGTCGGATAATGTCCGACTGGGCCCTGTTCTGCAATAATCACTGCAATACCATCGCAACGTAACGTAGTCATTTCAACTACAGCCCCATTGTGCTTATTTTTATGCTTTATTCAGTTTTATGAAGTGTTTTTTTCCGTGTCACTGCAACCGCCAAGTCATTCATTATAGGGTAACTTTAAAGCATGATATTGTTTTATGATTTTTAAATTCATGCATCACTGAGTACGAATGCACTCTGCCTCAATTAGATTTCCAACAACGGAAACAAATCCTGTTTATAATCCCAGAATAAAGCAATGAATAATGAAAGTAAAGAGGTCATTAAGAAAGGTAAGCATATACTAATTAAAATTTATATATTAGTTACGATCGAGTCATAATATGGGCATCAAATGACAATGGTTCAATTGAACTCATGCACGGATGTATGATAATTGGGTAAACTGCATTAAAATAATTAACTCAATTCTGCGTTATGAACTCAACCTGCAATATTTGGAATGAAAGAGCGTGAAAAAGTAGTGAGTGGTACGAAAAAAGTGAGTACTGAATAGTAAACACAAATATATATATATATATATATATATATATATATAATATATTTATATATATTTCGATGATTTCTTCGAAGTAACACGGAAGTGTTGAATAAAAAACTTAGACAGCAACACACAGCACGAGAACACATAAAAAGAACACTCACAATAATATCTTGATAATTTCGACGGGCTCAAACTCCGTCTTCTTCGGAAGATAAGATAGGACTGAGCAAGTCCTATTTTATCCTCAGTCCTATCTTATCTTCCGAAGAAGACGGAGTTCGAGTCCGTCGAAATAATCAAGATATTATTGTGAGTGTTCTTTTTATGCGTTCTCGTGCTGTGTATTGCTGTCAAAGTTTTATATATAGAGTTTCATTCACATGGAAATTGTGTTCCTATCCCTTTTCCTCATATGTATTTCCATGTGAATGAATATTTGTTCACCGTATGGCGGGATCTCGTGTTTTAATGTATATATGTACGTACATATATGTGCATATATATCTTTTTCAGAGCGCTTTGTACTCATAACAAATGAGGGACACATATTTTGCTCCCATAATAATCGAAAACTGGGCACGGGATGACAAGATATGAAAATATTCACGCGTGATTAAACCAAACCATTATCAATGTCGAAAACGACCACTAATTGAATTCCAACGCTTAATAAGTGGAATCACACTTCGTTAATCCTTCATTCAGTCTACCGCTCCCGTTCCTACCAGGTCAAGTTTCATTTATATCAGGTCAGTTATAATTTTCAGTATGGACTAAAATAATACGTTAATTACTATTAAAACAATGATGAACATAAAAACCGCTCGTGCCGATCTAGAAGTGTGTTAACCTTTACACAAATGAATGACTATTTCAAAACGCAAAAAAAAACACATCTGATTAGTTCACTCTGATCGATAATTCTCAACACCCGCTTTATAATTGCAGTGTTCTCCTGAGAAAACTTCGATGAAGCTACCCAATAACCTCCAGTAGTCACATGCTTCAGGCAACGCAAAAAGAAATGCACCAAGTTTCCTCTTACTCCAATCCCTTACGTCTACATCTACATAATACCCCGCAACCCGCCGCAAGGGCGTGTGGCAGGGGGTGTTAGGCCACCACCCAAAAAAAAAAGAAAAAAGAAAAACCGCATTCAAAACTAACACACACATGCAAACCCAAATCCACAGTAGTGCATACATTCATAGAAACATCCTATCATTTTACACGCATGCAAATACACATCTACCTCCCGTCACTCCACAAGCATGCGAGTACACATGCTTAATGACAACAAACAATTGTATCTTAAGACGCAGCAAGAAATCTATCCATGAACGTGCAGGGTAGATTTAAGTAAGTAGCAAGGCGAAATACCACCACCACAAGAACGTGCAAAAGAAAACGCTCTCCTACCCAAGGTGAGGAATTTAATCCCTTACCATACCATCATCCTCTTGATATGACTAACGAGATATCCTCCTTAGTGGCAACACGTCTGTCTAGTGGGACAGAGAAAACATTTCATTCTCCTTTAAAACGTAGGATATCAAGTTCAAAAATATTACGGAGGCATTCACCTCACTGGCGAGAGACATTGACTCCACATAAAAAAAGTATCTTTAACGCGACCGTGCAATGTGAATGAGCAGTAATTAGAATGAGAAATCGGGGAGGAAATAGGAGGGGGGGATGGGGGAGAGAACCACCAACTCTTAAAAAAAAAACAATTGAGAATAAGAATGCAATGAAAAAACATTCCAAAAGTGTCGAGCGTTGGTTGGAGGAGGGTGGGGCAGAAAGGTGAGTTGAGAGGATTGGAGAAAGGGGGAGTAGGGTAGAGGAAAGGTTTTGGATCAAGTGTGGAATATCAAGTGTGGAGAGGTCTTGTCCAATGGGACAATGGAGAGGTTTGTGCAGACGCCAGCCCAGGGGTCGAGTTGGGAGAGAGGGAGAGAAAGGAGGGGTGGGAGTGTGTTGGGTGGGGGGGGGGTGGAAATGGCATTCCTCGGCCGATTCGACACCCTCGTGGGAGGCGAGGCTCCTTCGCCTCTCGCTCTTCCGCATTGCGCTGTCGTCTGGAAAAGGCCGGCCGCCCCCACATGCCAAGACAACCCCCTTCACCCTCCCCCTCCCCCCTGGACACAAGACACCTCCCGCTCCCCCCTCCTCCGATACCGCCACCTTCGATTCCTCTCGCTCTCCTCCTCCTCCGACTCCCTCTTTTTTCCCCACGGTCGCACAATCGAGGTTTCATTTTCTCTCGCTCTTGTTCCACTTCGTAAGTTCCGATCCAATTATATAGTAGGGCTTGAGTGGTTCGGGAGAGCGGTGTACACATAACGGAGCTGAAAGTGTAACTAGACACACACACACACTCACGTGTATCCATGGACGCAGATTCCGGGATTGGGATACGGAGCGAAACAACGGAAGACATCACGGGAAATGTTCACCACACCCGTCCTCCCCCAAAAAAAAACTTTCGTGAAAAAGTTTTTTAAAATAACAAATGTGAAAAAAAATCATCGAGGTTTGTTAATTAAATTTTCACTCTCACATTTTGCAAATGATTCATAAAAAAACGCCAGTGAGCAGTTTCCGCTGTCGACGCAAATTCATCAATAACGTATGAGGAAGGCGGGGATTTGAAAAGTGTGTATTAATGGTGGGGAACATAACACTCATCCCACAAGACTTCCAATCGAAATCTACGTATGCCTCTGCGTTGTGTGGTCAGAGGTTACTAACCACACTGCTGATGACCCACGAGAAACGGTCCGATAGTATGGGATAATAATTATAATCAGCTTCATTTTGCCTACGACACGACATCACGAACGAACATATAAAAAACAGGAGAAGGTTATTCCAAATCATACGAATGCTCTTCTTGGCTACTGACTGAAAGAAACAGGTTTCAGACTCTGTTGAAACATTTTGATATATTTAGCTTTACCAAAGCTGTATGATTCTAGATAGTCATTTCATATTTCAGACACGAGAATACACGTGGAATAAAGAAAATAAAGAACTGTGTTCTCTTATTTTTATGTATAAACAACGGTCTACCGGGTAAGAGCACATTTTAGATGGACTAGTACATTACACACTGCTGCCATTTCTAAGTATTCCTATTCAACTTAAAACAAAATATCCTAAAATCCAACGACACACTCTACAAAATACCAATTTCTTTAGCTCTGCATACAACCAATTAAATTTATCCAAAATGTATACATATTCTTTGCTCTCTTTCCACATCACGTTCCGAGCAGTATTCCTGATCCCAGGCTACCCTTAACTACATCATGCACGTATTCCTTATCTATTCTCAAACTTCACGGACTTTTTTTTCACAGTGCCAGCATATATCCTTTCCATTCTTTCTGTTTCTTGCCTCTGTAAATAGTTGCACTTCCTTCTCCGTAGCTCTGTGTTCATTAATTTGTCTCATCCATTTGCTGCGCTTTTCTCCTATAAGAAGAGCAGAAGAGGATAGGACCATATGGAGAACTCTACGAATAAGAAGAAATGGATGGATTGGACACACATTGAGGCACAATGGATTGATTAGGAATATAATAGAAGGAAAGATCACGCGAGGAAGACCAAGAGACATGTACATAGGACAAATTAAGGAAGACGTAAAACAGAAAAGGTATCAGGGATTGAGGGAATTGACATTAAATGGAGGCGAATGGAGGGCTGCAATAAACCAATCCTAGGATTGAAATACTGATGATAATGATGATGATCTTCTATAATCCATGACTTCCTAAACCTTTTTCTATTTCCTATTTTTACGTTTTTCGCTGTTTTATTCCATGTAAAAGATATCCTTATCTTTATTTTACTTTATCCCCTTATCCTCCCTCAGAATTTAATTAGCTGCCTCCTGACACTCACTCCTTTTCGTCTCAATTGTGCTCCACATTACATTTTCATCAATTCCATCACTTTCTCATCATGAAAAATTTAACATCACACTTCACATGCACTTTATTGTGACCGAAATCCCGCGCAGTTCAATGGGTCATTGGAATACGCAAGTCCTTCAACCACTTCAAGGTTATTGGAGTCCATTCGGAGGGTATTCTCCCTAAATACACCTTTGAAAGTGTGATTTTAACCCATCAGTTTGCGATGTCATCTAGTTGGAACCTCGAAACCAAATTTTGGCTTTACTGCTATATTTACTTTGTTTAAAAAAATAAAAGTAATGAAAAGCGTAACTTAAGAAGCCAGAACCCATCAGTTTACATCTATTAAACTAACACAGCTCCACATGGTTAGCAAATATGGTGATAAACAAGGAAAAACACTCGTGTTATGGAATTCTTCCGTCTACATGTGAGTAGTGAAAAGTTGATTTTGTTGCCAAGAATGACAATTCATGCTATTTGGTACTAGAATATTGACAGTTAAATGGCAGAAATACATTTACACCTACATAATACCCGGATAGTTGCCGAAAGGGCACATGGCAGGGGGTTTTTAGTCACCAGACATACCTATTCAATCATTACATCTACAGAGATATTTGTTCGAACATGCAATCTAGCAAAGTTAGTCATCACGTCACAATAACATCAATCAATCACACGTCACATCACATTACAAGTAGCTACTTACATGCATAAATGTTTAGTAACAGGATAATATTCAAATCCTGCGGGAACAATGTCATCAAAATGGGTCTATTTAAAACGAAGGCATGATAACGGCGAAATATATGCACTTCTAATGCTAATTATCATCTTCGCGCCTGCATTCATATATATTTTGACCTCTATTATTGCTATGAAATGATGACATTTTAAAACTATCCGTTCTACAATCTATCTCCCTGATTTTATAGATGTATGTGCTCTGATCGACCATAGTAGTACGGGGGTTGCAATATGTTTTTAACATCCTTGAATCAGTAACCTGCCTCAAATTTGCACAATAAACTTTATCTGTACGGCAATAGTGGGAATTAAATTCGTCTTATATCTAAAAATCAAAAATATCAGTAATAAAAGCTCAGGTGCTGACATCGTCCTCAATATTTTAAGCAAATCTCTTAAAGCATCACTCTCCTCCGACCACGGCCAAGTCACAGCAAGCTGCATGTTTCTTCAAGGCAGAATTTTGTGAAAAATGGTTTTCCGCACTCTATAATTCATGACGCTCTGGTATATTTCTGGTTCACGGAGACGTAAGGGGTCAACCGTTCAAGAGTAATTTCACTCAAAAGATAAGAAGATAACTCAAAATAGCACACAACGGAATATTGAGATTACCACAAGTAACGGAATCGGAATTTGATTTCTGCGGTCCGGTAGAGACATTCACTGAGTAGTCGGGGAGAGTTATGTTCTCGGAGAAGACGCGGAAGGAGAACAACCTAAAAGGCGAAAAATTCCTATAAAAACGAAATTTCTTCCGGTAAGTTCAGATTTTTGGGTCACTATCGTGGACCGCTTAGACAAAAATGTGCTGGTTTGAAAACTACCACGGAAGAAGATGTTTATAACCATTACATCAATAATTAAAGCAAGAATAAGGATAAATGATGTGCATGAGCCATTCTTCCTCTGAAGTAACATTAAGATAGGTTTTCCTTCAAGCTTCTAATAAGATGGTCCACAAATTTCCGGATATTATTTTGGCAAGTTTTACGCTAAATTAATAATGCATAATTATAACTATGTAATAGTATACGAAACACACCATTGTTAAGAATTCAAATTAAAAACCAAAACCATTCATTAAGAGCAATTTGAACTAATTCATCAACCATCTACGCTTTAAAAAAAAAACATTCTTTTCGGTCCAAAAATCGTGAGGAATTTAAGTGGTATGTACATCATATCCCTATTGCGTATTGTGTACAGGGTTCTGCATAAATTGTTTATTGGAAGAGAGATGACATAAACTTGCTCCTTTGCGGGATGGTAACGATAGACGTAGGGCCAACCTTCGCGCTTAAATACTACGAAACGAGTTGCTTGAATTTATAATCAGCAGTAGTTTGTTGGGGACTTGACTTTTTTTTTCGATGAACCCTCGGCATTAATCAATGTTGTACTTCTACGTTCGCTCGTTCTAGTATTCTAGAGTTTATTATTTGTGCCTGGCGTAACATTTGTGATTTTTTCCCCGCGTTTCGTCGAGTAACCAGCGTGATTTTTTAAAAAAAAAGAAGAAGGCTACGAAAATGGAATTAGCGAGTGGCCGGTCGACTTTGTTGGGAAACGGTGTCGTGTTCTCAACCCTAGCTCGTGCGATCGATTTCACGACGTCCCTCCAATTCGGCAGCGCGGCTGAGTAATTGAGTTTAAAAAAAAAAAGAATCCCGATCACCGCTGGCCTCCTCCATCCCCAGTGCACCCTTTTGTGTGATGCCTCATCCACGCACGGGGTAACAGCGCGTCAACATACAATGAGTACTAAAAAAAAAAATAACCGTTCCTATCCAGTGTCCCATGGAAGACGTCTTCCCATCTTTCTCTTTCCCTCTCTCTTTCTCTTTTACTGCCTTTACCGTCGTCTCCAGATTGATTAAATGTCTCCTCATCCGTCGGGATCGGGAATGTTGGCCAAAGCGTTCGACAGGGCGGATAGCGGTAGTTGAGCAGGGAGGAGTACCGTTCGCAAGGGCAATGTTTGGCGTTCCGTGTCTCCTTTCTGGATGGTGAATGGTGAAAGTGCATGGAGGCTGGGAGTCGGCCGTTAGGCTTTCTGCGTAAAATTACTTCAATTCCTGCCGGGACGAAAGTAGCCCGTGTCCATCGCGGGAATATTGTATTTTTTAACAGAAAGATATGATCTAACCATTATTACCTGATAATCTGACTTATAAGACGTCAGATTCTTGCTGTCGTTTCGATTGAGTGGATGCTCTACACAAGATGCCACAGATAATGCAACCGAGTAGCGTTTTCGTCAAAAACAAAAGTAGCCGCGTGAAAATTTCCTCAATCGGTATCTAAAAATAAACCTTTTGCTCATCAGATCGACTTGATTGCGTTACATGTTCCTTTTGACGTTATTAAAAGAACATGTTGACGTCTCTTTGGGTCAACTCCTCCACTCAATAAAGCGTGTTTTCAATTCTTGGTCTGGTTTTTGGCTAAACAAGGGTAATGCTACCAATGTCTTCTATGAGTGCTTCGAACACTTGTTGCTCAAACCTTTGCACCTTTTCCAATTCATCTCAAGCAGCTGCATTCTCCTTCCTTTCTCTTGATCTTTTTACTTATGAAATATGAATAAGCACGAAATACGACTTTAAGAAAAATGATCGTGCCAGATGTGCTAGTCAAAAAGTTGTTCTAATCAAACAAGGTGAAATTTTTGCGCATATTTTGTCCTGAATTTTTTAAACTAAAAATGATTTTTATCTCAATACCAAATAATGTTTGCAATATAAGTTTGAGTGTTACCAAGGAATTAAGCTAACCGTGGCGTTTCGTCTGATTCTTTTAGATTCTATATGATAGAGCCTATTAATTTTCACCTTCTTGGTAATTTCCTACCACAATGTTTTGTTAATATATCCTTGCTTTTTCGCCCAAAAGCTCTGCCAGAATAGGGGGGGGGGTTTCCTTTATCCGAAAATCAAGCCTAGTTACATCCTTCTCTCAAATCTCTCCTTCCTGATTCCCATTGTATATTGATTCCACTTTGACTGCATGGAAAATGAATACAAGCACTAGCTCTCATTGCATGTTAATTTCTGTACCTATGAACATATGAGTTTCGCATGGGGCCTGGGCCAAACTGCCATGGTTCCTGCTTACTTTGAAATGCTATTATACATTTCCTCATGTTTTCTCTTCCAGGTACACTCCACAGAATGGTATCTGTGATCATAATCCATCCTATCAAAATGGTACTTCAAAATCATTAAAATTAGTTATGGGCCGTAGCGCGTCGATTGACCATGATTTATTTCAATTTATGACCCATACACAAGGCGAAATGAAGTCATTTTACACATTTCTACCGATACAATAACTTTGTAGCGTAGGCCTTTGTACTATAATATGAATTCAAGGCGTAATAAGGCTGATTTTAAGTTAATTCGTAGTTTAACCACCTGAATTGGCACACGCTGGGCTTTGAAATGTCTGTGACATTGGAATGCTCCGTTTCATAATGGAAATAGAACGTATGGACTCATTCTAAACGTGTTCTACCTAGGCTGAATGTTTGAATTCATATAGGAACGGGGGAACGAGAACAGAAGCATCAAGTCGGTTAAATTACTTACTACTTGGTTGCCTAGTATCGAGCGGAATATTGAGCAATACCTTTCTTGGGCACCGCCTGCCACACACCTTTTTTGGTGCCTCGGAGGGTGTTTATGTAGATGTAGTAGTGGTTTTCTAGTATCGAGCGGGATATTGAGCAATACTTTTCTTGGGAACCCTCTGCCACACGCCTTTTTTTGTGGCTCGCAGGGTATCTATGTAGATGCAGATGTAGATGTAGTAGTGGCGTGTGAAATCAGTTGAATGTGTCTGTGGTATAAAAATGCATGTCTAGAGGAGGTTTAGAAAGGCTCTGGTAAAGTGAAGCTGTCTAATGAGTATATAAGCGTAAGATTGCATGCTGCATGGCACCAGGGGTTGTAATATCACTGGCATTCAAGTGCAGCATAAGAGTTCATACAGATTCTGCAGGGAAGAAAAAAATGAGGCTTGAGTAAATCACAGCCTGCAATTGTCGTTTTATAAGCTGCTGCTGGGGTGTGTGGACGGGGGTGATGGAACATCAGCATGAGCATGGAACATCAAAAATGACGTTATTTTCATTTGTCAGTTCCCAATAAACATTTGAAAAAATAAAGATAATGATAACCGCAGGTACATGCACTTCGATACGAAAGCGAGACGAGCTGCTAATAATAATGTCAATAAAATAAGGTTGGATGAAATAATGTCAACATACTTGATTACTTCAAATGAAAAAAGACAAATACTTTCCTTCCCTTAGTGAGGTTGCATACAGTTTCTCTGATACCTTATTGCTTGTGGAAAAAATAAATCAGAGAAATTGATGATTTTTGAGGTAAAAATCATTCTTTCGTAACTTGAAGTCATAACCATAAAGTCATAAGGCATAAAGTCACCGTAGAGAATTTACGTATGTATTTATTTGGCGGTTCATTTAAATGTTGTGATTACGCTATATCCTCGGAGTTCAATTTAAGTATGCACATTCACAAATTCACTTTGAGACGTGGGCATGGAGCGCAATGGAAAAAATAAAATGGACAGAAGGGAAATCAAGGGAATTGCTAGGAATGGTAGGGGAAGAGAATAGGCATTTGTAAGAAGGAAGGCGGGAAAATTGGATGCAAATCATGTCGGGAAACAGTAGAATGCTAAATGTTGTATTTTATATTGTGGTAGAGGGTAGAATGATTGGTAAGCGATGTAGTAAATGGGAGGTAGAAAGGCTGAGAAACGAAGAATGATCTGGTCATTTCCCGGCGAATAATGTTTTCCAAGGTTATTCGGAGTCCACGTTCGTAGGTTTGCCGACGTTTTGATGACCGAGTCGTCCATCGTCTTCAGGGCATGGAGACGATGGACGACTGAGAAACGAGTTATTGTAATATTTCATATGTGGTTCAATAATGGTGTTTAGCGTCGGTTTAAGAGGAAGAAAGTCATTCTCTCACTGCTAAAGCGGTAATCAATGAGGTAATAAGTGACTGTTAAGTATTCCTCCGCAGAAAAGTGAACGTCTCTCACAGCCTACGCTCAAGAACATTATCTTTTTTCCCATGGTGCCTCTAAAGCAATCGCTAGCGTGAGTGGCTGTGAGTGAAAAATTCAACAGAAAACTCTTTTCTTAAATGCTAGTTACCAATAATTGTGGAAAATGTTTCAAATTATGGAAATAATTTTAACTATAGGTACATGCACCATGATGTCTAAGAGTAAAATACTTCTACATGCACAGGATACGAGTTACCAGTAGCAGAAAGAACAATAAATGAGGGTTGGATTGAACAATGACAACATATTAGACTTCTTAAAATTAAAAACATACTTTTTCCTGCAATCGTGGTCAATAAAATGGTTTGAGGCGTCACTTTGTGGAAGCTATTCATATCGGAAAAGAAATACTTGGTTATTCCAAATATATTTTATTAAACACGACCAAAGTTTCGACTTACAAAGTCATCATCGTCCTGACTATAACTTATTAGTTCTCTTCCGCTATCGTGGTCGTTTGCCGTTATTTTTGATCCTTTATCCTTCGTTAGAAAGCCATATTGAAAATATAATAGTGCAAACAAGTCGTCTAGGTCTCATTGTGTAAAATGCTATGTGAGATGAACTAATCATTCTAAAGTAAATATAAAATCACATCCTTAGCATTAAACACCGCATACGACCAATCCATACTCGTTTTTCAGTCCATTTTACGTCATAGCACTAACGAAGTGTTGTTTTCCCATACTTTAAACGATAGTTTTCAATCTCTATTCATAACGACAACAAATGGAAGCTTTTTGATTACCGGGGTACATGTATAAACTTTGTTACACCTAGGATAATTTCAAGCCCCCTCTCAAAAACACGCTGAAGAAGAACACAATATTCAACATTCAGACAAATAAATAATATTATTAACGCATTCATTATATTTAAAGTGTTACCTCTGATTCCGTAGTTCAGAAACAGACGCAGAGCTGCATAAAACGCTTTATGAAATACAGAATATAAAGAAGGCTTGAATCTGATGCAGGTTATTGAGATGAATAAAAAAACGTTTCATCACGTGAATTAAGGCTATTGAAATTAATTACGCTTACATAATGGTATTAATAATTTGAACTCAAATGGTGTACCTGCCAAAGCCATTCGCACAGCTATGTTACCAGATGTGCAGGTCAACATTTATTCCTATTTTTTTGGACCGAAGCTAGAAATTATTGACGACTTAGAATTCGAAAACGATTCCAATTCCTTTAGCACCGTATTACTTCCTCCGTCATATCTTCAAACCTATCCGTATTCATGCCGTACAATACGTTTATATTTTTCTCTTGTCCCACTTTGTTGCCAAGCAAATATTTTCCCTTCCAACGCAGACTTTGAAATCACTCTACTTCATTTATTTTTTCGGTCTGCAAATTTTCCATTACGATTTGCTTTCCTACTGACACATATACGCACAACACTCTTTCACTTCTGTTCCTCTCCGTCCGCATTATTTTCTCCACATTTCCCCGCCTAAAACTCAAAATTCAATCTATTCGCCACTCCTATCCCAAAAACTACCCATTCCCTTTTGCGAAAGATTAAGTTTTGTAATTATTCAATAATACTACGCTTAATATCAGTTGTTATTCCTCCTTTGCTTCTCTCTTTTCTTTGCGATTTTTTTAGGAGCCCCTGGTATAAACGAAACCTCTTCGAATACTCTTTTTTCAATTAGGCTTGTACGTATTCTATGTCAATTTTACTGGTCAATAATACTGGTTCATTAAAAGAAGAGTTCAAACTGTTCGAGTTCATTGACTCCTTTTTGATGTTAACTTGGTCTACCTACTTGCATCTGCCTGGAGAATATCAATTGCCTTCTTTTTTAAGCAATTCACCTTAATCCATGTTTTTTATGGTTTACCCACACATATTTAACAATGGAAACATACGAAAATAAACCAATCCAGAGAAATTTTATTGAAAACTTGGCCGATTCCTCAATAATCGTATCCAGGATTCTTCATTCACCATCTAGATGCCAATTAACCTCAACTTCTTCTTACTGTTTCTCTCGTTTATGCATATGATTTCTTTTACTGGCTAGCAGTCGTCTACCGGGTTACAATGGGTTTTGGATTTGTCCAGAAATTAATGAAACACTGCTGTACGTCCAATCCCTGAAAAACATGACGCAAAATATTCTCGGAACTTAAAGCGCTGGAGTTTCCTCATACCTAAAATCGCCGCAATCAAGTGGGGGAGTTTACCTGTTTTGGCAGCGTTTTGAATAAAAATGGTCAATGTAGTTGAGGCGTACGAAGAAGAATTCATTTAGAAATAGAAACTTTTACAAATAAGTGGACATTCATGGCAGGGAAGCTGATTTGGAATGTTAAAAAAAGACTAACGAACACTTTGATACGAAGTGTAGTTATGTATGGCGCGGAAACATGTTCATTGAAGCAGGATGATAGGCATATATGGAAGCTTTTGAAATGTGGGTGTGGAGAAGGATGAGGAAGGTGAATTGGACAGAAAAGAAAACAAATGAGGAAGCGATCGATAGTCATGGTTGGGGAGGAGAGGGGACTCTTGGGAGAAATTCAATGGAGACTGGAAAGGTGGATACAGAACATTTTGATTGGCAATGAGATGTGGAAGACTGTCATAGAGGGGATTAGGCAAGAGAAGAAGGGGCAGCAATAGGAAAGGGATGTTGGACGGGATGGAGGGAGAAAGGAAGTATACGGAGATGAAGAGGGGTTGTCATAGATCAGGATGTTGGGTTGCTTTTAACTGGGAGTGGCAACGGAACTTATTTTTTTTTCATTCTCTCCCCGTACAAAAAGCGTCTTATATGGTATAGTACCAATTTATGGTCTTATATCAATACCAAAATGATATGCGTAAGAAACTTGTATTCAGTTCCACTCGCGGAATTTTTTTCCTAGAAAACATCTGTACCATATAAATTATTATTATCATTGGTAGTCTACCGGGGAAATTTGCGAAAATGAAAATGCAAAATATCCCTCGGAAATAGACCTATTTTATTTAAATCACTAAAAAATATACTTAAGGGATGATATGTTCCAGAAATTTTAAGATTCTACGGAAAAAAGTTACCCTCAATCAAAATGCCGATTTTTTCCCTCCCTCTACTTAACTTTCCCAACATTCTCCCCTCTAATATACTCTGCAATATCAACACAATACAACTGTCCTGCGTGTTTTGAATTTATACCAACAACCTTCTCACTCCCCTATTATACCTAGTTTGAATTCCTCGAGTTCAATTTATTTTTCCTTTCTTCTTTATATCCGCTTGTCAAAATCCTACAAACCACACTTATTCACTTACGCATGCAATTCTCTTCTAAACTATTTAATTTCTCCGCCAGCCTCAAACTCGAATGAATCGTTCCAATCACATTCCATGTGTGCTTATCCACATTCAACTACTGGGATAATTATAATGATGACAACGCAATGAATGTGTGGTAGTAAAAATATATATGTACAATTCGAATGTAAGATCTCTCACGTCTCTACCTGGTGTCAAATCCTTATTGAGACGTCCCCGATCTCACACTTCCTTGTAACCATTCCCTTACCGTTGTAACCATTCGCCACTTTTGGAAACTTCGCTCTGAAATCGCGAGACAAGCAAATCCGTCGCATTCGTCACCCACTAATGCAGCTTGATACGCACGGCGACGACCTTCTCTCCCATCCCGCGAGGACTTCATAGAATACCCGACCACCCCATTCCTCTCGCCCCTCTTCCCCCTCCAAACCACTCACCCTCCCCACTCCTCCCACCCACACTGCCTCATCGTGGCAACCCAACCGAAACCCCCACGCTCCACTACCCATCCGCCCTTCCGGATCGCCCTGATCCCCCAACCCCCTTCTCCAAAAGTCCCCACACCCTCCTTCCCCCTCATCTCTCCCCGCCGATATCCAACCTCAACCTTCCTCTATCCCACTCACCCTCCCCGGATTCCAACCCCCTTTGCACCCCCTCGCCAACCATATCCTGCGCGAGAACTATTGGGGACATGTAACGTTGAGCTGTATAATTCCTACATCTTCCCTCTCTCCCCAATTTCTCCTCCACTCCACCCAACATCATCTGTCCCCCCCCCCCCTTGGCATCCACCCCTCCCCCCACCCAAAGAGCAATCCCTTCGCCCAGAATGAATATCCTCCCAGGAGTCACGTGTCACCTTTTCACTTAAGCTCCACGCATGAGGAGACACCGGGTTTCTCGGAGTCGCTGCGTCTCTTCTCTTCCTTTACCACCCCCCTCACCACCTCCCCATCCACCACATCCCCTCTTTGGGCCCTGACTGGCTGCGGGGAACGCCATTAGCAAGTCCCGGTCCCCGTGAGACAAAGATGCGATAACACAGGTGCCTAATGCGTCGATACATCTCCGACCCTCGCTAAAAAAAGAAGAAAGTACAATGTCGACGAGATCCTTCAAACGGCGTTTCGTGTTCACTGACTCTGTGCCACGATTCAAACAGATATGAATTCAGCCATTCCCTACAAGTGTATGCTGTCTGGTGAATTCTCGAAGATATTTGCCGCATCTTAGGTTGGAAATTATCACAAAAATCCGAATTGAGAAATGCGTCTATTTTCATCCTTTTCATCCTTTTCTCCATCCCTGTACAAATAATCCAGCAGTCTTCTGCCGAATTATTATTTTGAAAATATTAATTACTTTACAAATATATTTATACATAATTATATATATATATAGTGCCATGAAACGCACCGTTCCTATCCTTTATAAGATCGTATGAATGCTTTTCTACTATCCTTTCCCCTTCTTGTGTCCCGTCTATTTCTCCTTTGGTGGGTGAAACAGCTCCATAACGCCATCTCTCGGGCAATATGTATCGGAGCACTTTGGCGCTTTATAAGATCGCAGATCTCAAGGTAAATTAGGTTTCCTTATTAGCTTAGGTCGTAGAGCATCCGCCCGGCAAGTGGAAGGCCCGTGGTTCAAATCCCGGATAAGGAAATATTTTTACTTTCGTGATCTGCTCAAAAACCGCCTTCCCCACATGTCCTGTGTTCGCCTTTTATGTGTTTTCCTATCCCCTTTCCTTATACCTATTTCTATGTTTGAATGAATATATATATATATTCATGAATATGAATATATATATATATATATATATATATATATATATATATATATATATATATTCATGAATATGAATATATATATATATATATATTCATATATATATTCATGAATATATATATATATATACACACACACATATATATATACACACAAGTTGAGGAGTATTTATATGTGTGTATGTAACTTGTTCTTAATGTACCTGGAGAACCTTTCTTAACTATATGATCGCCAGAATTAGCCTATAAGAAAGTTGGTAATGCCAAATGAAGTGAACACCGATGGATCTATTTTTCTTCAGATTTCATTAATAGCCACCGGCCATCTTAATTCTACAAAAATTCCACGCGATCCACCGAAAAGGTATACTATATGTCAGGGGGTGCAAGAACCAAGGGGAAGGGTTAAGGGAATCTGCAGTTATATGTATCTTAAACTACATGTTTCTTCAGCAACGTGTATAACATCTGCAGGTACGTGTATAAACCTTTTGAGCGTCGTTTTCAAGATACGTTGACAGGCACAATAATCAGAGAATTAATTTTGAACGATGACATCGCGGTCTGTCGTCGATAATAAATTTCTCAGGATAATTAGACTGGTAACTACTCCTAATAGGTAGAAAAGTAAAAGTAATGTACCTTAAGCTAAATTAAGTTTTTTTCTACCAGTTGTACCAGCTGTTATTTTTCGTCCTGTTTCGCCTGGAACAGCCCGACCCCGTTCACATCCCCCGATCCCGAAACACACAAACCTTCTACCTTCAAGGAGAACCACAGATCCCCAAGCCCCACCCCACCCCCCACCGTCCTTCTCCCCCCGCCCCCGTGTGTCACCTCCTGTCCTTCACTCTTCCTCCCTCTTATCCGACAGCCATCTCCCCCGAACACCCTCCTCCCTCCGACCCCACACTGGAGACTCGTCTCCCCACCCCGTCCCCCCCCTGCACCCATCACTCGTGTGTGCCGTATCCGACTTCTTATCTAACAGGCGGGAAGGAGGTGGAGAAGCGCCGAGCCCCCTGTCTTTTCGGAATCTTCCCCTTCCCTCCCTCAGCCTCTTCCTCCTTCCTTCCGCTCTCTTCCCTCCCCCGTCATCCCTCCCAGCCGTTCTTCTCCAGCCTTCCTTCGCCTTTCCACCCTCTCTTTCTCGCTCTCCCCTCGCTCTTACACCCTTACTGTGCTCGCATGCCAACTTACACGGCACGAAATAAAACAGATGAGATTAAAATCAATCCGTATACTCCAGTTTAGTTTTTGGGTGAAATTTTCCAATGGATGCTCACGATTAAAAATTAACCAAACGACTAATTCGATGGCGAAATTGGTTGAAGTTACAATGCAACAATATCAGAGAGTAAAAATCATTCGCCTTGACCGGGATTCGAACCCGGATCCCTCGATATCCGGCCGAGTGCTTTAGCCAGTTAAGCTACCGAGACGTCCTCTTACACTCTGAAATTTTGGGGGCTTTAAAGGAACAGGATGCTGTGACGAAGTACAGTACATACAATGTCATAGGCATTCGTAGTCGTGCGCGACGCGCCACAGTCCACGAGGTTAAAGCCAATTTCAAACACTTAGGCCGTTCATACCCTAGACAAATTTCTCGGTAGCTTAACTGGCTAAAGCACTCGGCCGGATATCGAGGGATCCGGGTTCGAATCCCGGTCAAGGCGAATGATTTTTACTCTCTGAAATTGTTGCTTTGGAATTCACACATAGTGGATGACTCCGTTAATGTTACTGTTGCGGCATCTCCCGCATTTTGTTGAAATTTGGTGGAGGTTATTCATGTATGGATCGCATTAATTGGAGGGAGAATGCATATCGAGTACGCGGGGAAGAGGTTGGAATAGAACGGGATTTATAGACGGCACGAAGACATGCAGAAGGTGCGACGAACTGAAATGATTGATTCGGGGGAAACAAGAAAAAGTTCACTTCGTAGGAAGTACGCAAAGTTTTTTAGATAGAGCCGAAAATCTACTTTTAAGAGGTCGATTACCTTTGGTGATGAAGTAAGAACCAGTTACAATTAAATGAGGAACAAGTGAGTGTCTAGATGAGCGGAAAATGAGAGGTGCACTCGATAAAGAAAAGTTAGAACGTACTCACATCTCGGCATGCGACACCGTTTTTAAGAACTAACTGGAAGAAAAAACTGAATAATAGATATCATTATATGTGTGCGTCATTGTGTCACTTCATTTTATGCCGTATATGGCATACCCAAACAGCAAGAAAAGCCAGGATCTGAGAGTATTTTCATTTGATAGGAAGAATAAAATAAAGTAGGGCTGCATCAAAAGACAGTCGACGTAATTTTCGATGTGAAATACGGTGTTGTACGAGCTTAAAAATTAACAGGATTTTTTTCATTTCGCGGGATTGGAGAGTCCGAATATCAAAATTTTTTTTTATTATGTTGGTACACATGCCCCTGAAGTATGAAAAAACTTACAGCTGTTTTCATTGTGGACTTTCTCTGTGACAGCCACTAAAGTTAGTCGTGTTTTATGAGCTCGGCGATTTTCGTTTGTTAAATGAAATGGATGAAAGAATTTTTATCAAATTTTGCGTAAAAAATTAAATAAAGCGTAACAATGTGTGTGAAATGTTAACAAAGGTCTATGGTGAGTCTGTTATGAGTAAATCAAGAGTTTAAGAGTGGTATAAGCGTTTCCAAGAAGGTCGTGAAGACCTTGAAGATGACGAACGCCCTGGACGCCCCAGCACATCAGCAATCGATGAAAACGTGGAAAAAGTGAAAGAAATGGTAATGAGCGATCGCCGAATCACAATTAGAGATGTCGCTGATGATGTTGGAATATCGATTGGATCATGTCATGATATTTTTTCCAATTTTTTTGTGTATGAAACGCGTGGCAGCAAAATTCGTTCCAAAATGGCTTTTGCACCACGATAATGCACCAGCTCACACTTCATTGCTTGTTCGTGAATTTTTGGCCAAAAAACAACACTGTAACAACGATGCCCCAGCCTCCATATTCGCCAGATATGCCTCCGTGCGACTTTTTCCTATTTACAAAAATTAAGAGAACCTTAAAGGGCCGTCGTTTTACAGCCGTAGATTACATTAAAAGCGCATCGCTGAAAGAACTCTATCTCTAGGCTATATATAGCCTAGGGGTTGTTACTCTCTTCTTTGCGACGTCTGCGTCTGTGCTGAGGTGTCCCTGTCATCTTCCGAGACTGTTTTCGTCTTCTAAGACGTATTGGTGACGTCTTCGTTTTCTCATGGCGGCTCTGTGCGTATATCACTATCTCCTCGGCTTCTTCAATGGCGGAAGGGCTAATGGGAGATCAAAACTGGCAATGGGTCGCTTGTGGCAATCCATACCTCTAAGATTCTTCGAATAGCTGCAAAAGTCAGACTCTGCTGCTTCTCCGAAGAAATCCTGCTCTGTCCTAGGAAGAAGTTCGTCGAACGTCTCCAAGTTCCCGTCACGGTGCATGCGTGACACGAGGTCGTAGCGGCCTCGTCCCAATAAACACCGCAGTGTATTCTGCACTAACTGAATCCGAGCGAGATTCGTCCTCGGTACTCGAGACCATACCGGCGGTGCGTGCCTCATTATTGTCCATGCCAAGGACCGGCGAACGAAGAATTGGCCAAAGCCGTTTCAACGCCACGAATCCTTCTGCACGGACACGCTCGCGCTGACATTTCCGCTGGAGCTTGCGGTCCATCAACACACCAAGGTAGAGGACTTCAGACTCCCACGGAAGGACGACTCCATTCACCGACAGATTGTGATCAGGCGGCGCTCATCCTTCGGGATGGAAGTAAAATTGTTCCCGCATTATTTTGAATATTGCCCTGTCACTGAAAATTACTACATGTGCTTGGCTTATTTCGTGATGATTAACTTTGTTCGAGTGTACAATTGAATCAATATCAGTTTGGAGATATAATTATTGTTCATTGAAAATATAAAAAGGTAGACGTGGCAATAACAACACAACCTTAATAGTCAGTTGCTATAATATTTTCGCTGGCTAACGCAATGGTCGTGGGTCTGAACGCCCCCTACGATAAATAAGTTGTACCTTCAAGTAAGCGATGAATAATACAATACTGGAGTGCAAAAATTCGACGGTGACATCATCAGTCAGAACAACTCGAGACGGATTCGCAGACTTTGGTTAAATTTGCATTCTATTAAACTTGAGTCAACGTCTCAGGGTGACCAACATACCGCATTATGCATGCGAATATGTGCAAGGTTGACAATTCCTTCCTTTTTTCTAGGAAACAATTACCCATTCATTTCTTGGAAAAAAAACTACCTCCCGAGGAAGAAAAACCTAAGGGCGTTTATATTTTGGGAAAGGTTCAAACTTCACTCCACCCCCCGCATCCATTCATTCTTTTTCCCCCGCCCCGCTTATCTTTTTCCTCCGTCCTTTCCTTTTCCCTCAGCTTCCTTATCTCTCCTCCTCCTTCCTTTACCTCCCCACCACCACCATCCCCCCAAACCCCTCCACACATACACGAACACTCACTCCCTTCGCCTCACCCTCGCCTACTCTCAACTCTCCGACCAAAATCCCAACCCCCACTCTTCCCCTTATCTCCGACGGCAATCTCCCTCCGTCTCTCCTCCTCCCGAAAAGGATATGCTGGCGGTACTTCCACGGCAATGCCCTACCAACCGGCTAGGGGGCCTCTTCCTTCCGAGGCGGGGAGGGAGAGAGAAGTATATGTGACGACGACAAGAGTCAGGTGATTCCTGAAGGCTGACTTAATGTCTCCCGCGAGGCGTGAGACACAAGGTCCCCACCTCCCCATCCTCCGTAACCCCAACCCCACTTGCAACGACCCCCCTACACACATATACACTCACCGCCTAGCCACACACACACCAACTCCATCCTCTCGGAAACCCGTGAGGGATAAGAGGAAGCCGAACAGTAGTGCAAAGGGGGAAGAAGGGAGGCGGCGAGCCTTTGGCAGAGCCATGGGGGCCTTTCGGGGGGGGGGGGGGAAGAGCGGCGTTTGGGGGGGACCGCGGGAGGAGGAGAGGTAGTAGCGCAGGGATGGGACCTCTTTGAAGGCGGCGAAGAGATGGAGACGGCGGGGGTGAGATAAAGGGATCGAGAACTGCGGGTTGTTGACTACACTTCGCAGCCACCGTCACCCGACTCACTCCTCTCGGCCAAAATTCCGTAACTTTTCGCATCTTCCGTGACGGCGAAGACGCGTTTGCGGACTCCCATTATGTAATTCTCGGAAGGAGCTCATCCCTTCAAAGACTGCATGTGCTTGGTTTAATTTTTTTTTTCGAGCACACGCCCTATGGGTGCCCTCGAGTGGGGATTAAAAGTTTGACGGCGACTTATCCACGAGTGGCTAATGTCACAATGAAGTGAGGATGAAACGTCCGAAAGTGTGGTTTCTTCAAAGCAAAGACGCTGTTGACGAACCAAACTGTTTAACGAAAAGGCGTTTACGAGTGCAGGGATTTTAAATATTTTATTTTGTCTTCATCTCCTTTTGCGTTTGCATTGGGGTCAGACGAAAATGCAATTGTCTTACCCTACGCACGACTCCGCATTTAGACGCCAACGTTCATGCTCTTTGCTCCCGGCTGTAAATCAAAAGTGGGCTGCAGTTCTACAGAAGTCATCATCGTGCCATTTATGGAAAAAATAATGCTTGCTTTAGAAATTAGAGAGTTTTTTGATTAAGTTCCTCTTGAGCCGCTTAAATACGTTTCACGTTGGGTGTTAATTTACGGAATTGGACTTCGTGTAAGATACTCTCCCTTAAGTAAGTTGGATACATATTATTTCTCTCCCAAATATGACATCGATCGTCCAGCGATATAAGAGCAGACTTCTTCAGAGTGCAAGGATTCTCAACGAGGATGGGCAACCAAATCATCGAAAATCCTCTCGCCTTCAGAGGAATGCCATAACGAGGGACCTTTACGCACATAGGAATAAAATTGAAAATAATCAGAGGCAAAAATATTAGTTACTAATTTAAACATGACAAATTTATTGAAATCTTGAGTATACTTCAGGTGTAAAACACGATTTTTAAATAGTCCTAACACTACTGGCAACGGTTATTCTCGTTACAAACATTTCCAGCATTTTTGAAATCTCATCTATCGTACAGAAACAACCTGAATGAATTGTGGGTTAGTTCTGCCTCATTCAAGCCCGACGATCATCATATCAGTTTTATTTTTTAAGCACTAGCCCAATAACAGCACATTTTGGTCTTTATATCGGACCATTAACAAGAATTACAAAGGACGTAATTACAAACACGTTACCGCGCGCCACTACCGAAGTCAATTTTGTGTGCATTTTAATTAATTTCTTATTCCTTAAATAATGCCCAAAAATCTGGTTAACCAGATAAGTGCCCATGTTATCGTCATTCCAAGGAGCACTACATTTAGAAATGAACATAATTAATTAAATATTGCATAAAATAGTAAGGAAAATAATCATTTCTAAATTATTTACCATTAAATTTTATAAATGCATGCAGTCAGATAAGATCTCAACCGCGGAATTTTTTTGAAGGATAATAAATGTTTTCGTAAATGCAACGTATGCACATTTTCTGCAACATTTGTGCGAAAAATTATCCATGAAAATCCAAGTGCCGTACTCATTTTACGGTAGCCACGAAGAGAGAAGCATTGTACCGAAAGAGGTTAAGCCATGGTAAACGCAGTACAAAAAGGAGGGGTTCGCGTAATACACATGGGGGGAGAGGGAGAAAGATGAAGTCTGGGGGTGGAAGCATTGAGATCACCGGGGTTCGCGGGGGGGAGGGGGGCATTGCGAAGGGGGTTGGCAGGGCGAAGGGAACAGGAAGTGTGGGTGGATGGATGCGCGGGGGCGAGAGGGGAGGAAGGAACTCCCCCTACTCCTGTTTAGCGTGGACCCTGATGGTGTGCCACCGAAGGGGGAGGTTGAATTTTTCCCCTGGTCGGAGAGGGTGGTGCTTCGTCGACACAAGAGGGGAAAGAGAAGTGAAAGAAGCTGTGTGGACCCCTTGTAACACCACCCTCCCCCCTCACGGCCCGCCCACCACCGCGGGAGAAGTGAGAGCGAACAACCCCCGCCAGAGTGAGGTCCCCACTACGGGCGTTTCTTTTTATGTCCTCCCTTCCCTCCCGCTTTTTGCCCATTTCCCTGGGTTGAGAGGAATGGCGGGGGTGGGGCGAGGGGGAGCAGCCGCACCGCGCTGCCACACAACCAACCCCCTAATCAATCCCAGTGCCCTCGAAATCACAGCCGAAAAGTCCCTCTCTCTCTCTCTCTTCACCCCCCTCCCTTCCACCCGTCAGTTTCAATCTCTCTTTTCCGACTCCAACTTCTGGTCAAACCCCTCGTCCTCCCCCCTTCATTTCCATGCCACCTCCACCCCATGCTCTCACCCCCGCAATCTAGTCCGCGAGGATTTCCTTCCCTTGCCCTCCGTGCGAGTCTAATTCCATCCCATCACTCTTCCGCCCCGAAACCTTTTCTCGCACTCAAAACTTCCCTATTTCCACAACGACTCCTACTTTTCTCTCCATTTCTATCTCTCTCTTTTCCTTTTTTCTCCCTCTATTTTTTTACATTCTACCACATCGTCGCGTTTGGAATTTCCTTCGAGGTTGTAGATTCTCACTCCACATAGTCTAATCACTCCCATGCTGGTCTCTCTTTGCACGGCATTTTAAGAGATTCACGCATACAAACCCCACTCTGCTCACTGAAGCGAACTGAAAAACTTTGACCTCGTCTTTGAGTGCATTATTTGAAGCGCCTAATAGAGATGTACTTGCTATCACAGGCGAAGGATCTCCATCCCCTAAATTCATCCCGATAATTTAAAAAGAGTCCCAAATTATACGACCGCTAGGGAAAATATTTTCACTGTCCAATATTTTGAAGACTATTGGAGGGGCTAAAATCCATTCGAATATTTTACTTGGTATCCTTATACTCTGGTGTACAAAACATCTCCAAAATCAAATTGACAGATTTATGAATGTGTGACTTTTCGATAATTTAGCCCCTTTTTAGAATATGAAACTAGATTAGGAATATTATACTACCATTGTTATTATTATAATAATAACAATGGCAGTCTAATATTCCTAATTATTCTATTATTCCTTCTTCTATTCCTAATTATTCTCAGTCTAATTCCTAATTATTAATATAATACTATATTCCCATATCATCATGTAGAAGATTTTTTTACGTAAGTAACAACATATCTATATGTTGAAAACTATAGCTGATAGGAAAAAACTAGTGTCATAATTGGATTCAGCACCCCAATTGTTCTTTAAATCAGCATTAAAAGCTCCGGCACCAAAACCACTGTTGGCCTGTGTTATTAATATAATATTCCCATATCATCATGTAGAAGACTTTTTTACGTAAGTAACAACATATCTATATGTTGAAAACTATAGCTGATAGGAAAAAACTAGTGTCATAATTGGATTCAGCACCCCAATTGTTCCTTAAATCAGTATTAAAAGCTCCGGCACCAAAACCACTGTTGGCCTGTGTTATTAATATAATATTCCCATATCATCATGTAGAAGACTTTTTTACGTAAGTAACAACATATCTATATGTTGAAAACTATAGCTGATAGGAAAAAACTAGTGTCATAATTGGATTCAGCACCCCAATTGTTCCTTAAATCAGTATTAAAAGCTCCGGCACCAAAACCACTGTTGACCTGTGTTATTAATATAATATTCCCATATCATCATGTAGAAGACTTTTTTACGTAAGTAACAACATATTGAAAACTATAGCTGATAGGAAAAACTAGTGTCATAATTGGATTCAGCACCCCAATTGTTCCTTAAATCAACATTAAAAGCTCCGGCACCAAAACCACTGTTGACCTGTGTTATTAATATAATATTCCCATATCATCATGTAGAAGACTTTTTTACGTAAGTAACAACATATCTATAACTTGAAAACTATAGCTGATAGGAAAAAACTAGTGTCATATTTGGATTCAGCACCACAATTGTTCTTTAAATCAACATTAAAAGCTCCGGCACCAAAAACACCGTTGGCCTGTGTTATCTACCTCATCAATTAATAAAAAACTTCTAATTCGAAAAAAGTGGCGGATGAATACATTAAATCTCATGTGAAGACGTCATGACTCTCGTGATTCCATCATATTCCGGTGACAGCAGACTTTGGTGGAAGTAAATGTCGAATTTCTTCCAAGTTCACACAAGCAAAAGAGAGAGCTAGCAACCAACGATGAAGGTCCTTGGAACATTGCGTTGCAAACAAACTCCAGCATTTCAAGTGCTATTACTTTGAATTTGAAGGAGCCTTGCCATTATGCATCTGAACACCTGTAGATAGTATATTATTCCTTGGACGTTTCCATAAATTCGTAGCACAGGCACATCTTAATTATTCTGTTCTATATAAAAACAAATGTTTAACATGGGCTCTTATGCAAAATGCTGACGTTCAGAGAGAGACTTTTCAATTTCTGGAAATACACCAGTAAAAAAAGTGAATATTTAGCAAAATAATGCAAAATTTTCATTTATGTGAAAACACCCTGCCTTTCCATGTTAAAATGGAATGAGATGTGAACGCTGAAAGCCTCAATTTGTTTAAATCTCTCGCCATGAGCAGAAAAGACGCATATGATCAAATCACTTGACGAAACTGTTCTATTAACCAACCCGATTTTCGTATTGAGGGAAGTGCATGTAAATTATAAAACAAAATAAAAAAATGTAACTAAATCATGTACAATTAACTTTATAATTGTATATTATACAATGATTTTCACAAGTAATGACTATTGCTTTTTAAACAAGCACTTAAAAATTCCATAGCAGCGAAGAGTCGTTTCACAATACGCTACCAATTCAATTATTTGTATTATATCAATATTATTATTTGAACACCAAGGTACAAGAATGTGAAATACATTTGAGCAACAAAATGTAGCATCGTTAATAAGCACCATATTAAATTTAAAGTAAACATTTTGTGACCATAAATGCACTTGGAATCCATCAACGCAGCGAAGTGAGCATTTCTATCCCCACAGCCATATTTCAGCTCACAACAAAGGAAGAATGATATTTTTCGAGCGTTGGTTAATGAAATTTTATTACTTAACTATAACTAGCAATCCGCTAAGCAGATAACATTTTTAACCTCATAGTTTAAAAAGTTACACTCTAAAACGACCCGACTTAAGCGATTGAGACTGCTCGAGTGCTTGTAATCGCTAAGTACTTTCCTGGAAATTTTCAAGTTCCCAGACCACTTGAACGTGGAGGCGACTGACGGTATTTTTCGATGGTGATTTTACAACTCTGTACTCGTCTTCATCCAATTTACTACAACCCATACTATATACTTCGACTCATGCCAAAATAACGCACAAGAATGATTCCATTAAATTTCATATTTTAATGTTTAAAGAGCCGTTATGCCAGCCTATTGGCCACTGATGACATCAAAGAAAAGTGAAAACTTGCTCCAAAAGTCTTTGCCCCAAATATATTTGAACTTTCAAGAAACTGTAATAGTAACTTTAACGGAGTCACCCGTTATGTGTGCATTATAATGCAACCATTTCAGAGAGTAAAAATCATTCGCCTTGACCGGTCGTGCGCGACGCGCCACAGTCCACGATGTTAATAAAGCCAATTTCAAACAGGCTGTTCATACCTTAGACAAATTTCAAGAAACTGTAATAGTAACTTTAACGGAGTCACCCGTTATGTGTGCATTATAATGCAACCATTTCAGAGAGTAAAAATCATCCCGGTCAAGGCGAATGATTTTTACTCTCTGAAATGGTTGCATTATATTTGAACTTTGTTGAATTTTAATTCAAAGGCTGCTTTCATTGTGTTTTGCCACGGTCACCTCCATTTCCGGAGGAGTGAGTCAAGCTACCTTGGCAACATACCCTTTGCCATGTACATTTCAAAGCCCTTGAAAAACCTGTGTCAAGTTCTTGGTCTCAAAGTGAGAGGGATTCGGATTCGCACCACGGCTTAGAGGAATGACTTTTTCACCGTATTTCTTATATATCGTATAATATATAAACGGAAACCAAGTTCATGTGGTTTTCGACAAAGAGAATAATTAAATATTAAAATAGGTACCCATAAACTTGAGCCGGTGGAACATCTCCCAAGTGTTTTAGACCAAGATGGCCAAAGAAGTTAGGACATAAGAAGAAAAACTGCGTTAAGCAAAGCAACTTTCACTAGGAGGGGGGAATTAATGCCAGGGACGCTGGGTAAGGATGTTAAGCAACAGCTCATCAAAACTTGGGTACGGAGCACAGTTATGTACAGTACGGAAACATGACCGTTGAAGCAGGATTATAGGCGTAGATTGGTGGCTTTGGAACTTCTACTTCTACTTAAATACCCTGCGAGCCACCAAAAAGGTGTGTGGCAGGGGGTGTAGCACCATGAGGGAAGGGTAAGGGTTGAGGGGGTTGGAGGTTAGGTGAGGAAAGATGGGGGGAACCTGTAAGAAAAAAAAAAATATATATATATATATATATATATATATATATTCATTCAAACATAGAAATAGGTATAAGGAAAAGGGGATAGGAAAACACATAAAAGGCGAGTTTCGCCTTTTATGTGTTTTCCTATCCCCTTTTCCTTATACCTATTTCTATGTTTGAATGAATATTTGTGCGCCGTATGGCGGGACTTCGTATTTGAATGTATATATATATATATATATATATATATATAACCCTAACCTGTCCCTAACCTGTACGTTAATACTTATTGTAATGAACTAAGTCCTGGGGAATTTCGGCTACAAGCATTCTGGTCCCTTATCGTTCTTGGAAAAAATGACATTTTAAACCTGTCAGTCTTGCAGTCTATCTCTCTAGTCTTATATTCGTGATCCCTTCGACCGTAATACGTTGGGGTTCGTATTATATCCTTGATGTCATCGGAAAAGGGCCCATCTTTAAATGTTTTTAATAAGTTTAATCTATATTGGAAACGCCGCTGTGTAAGAGAATCCCAACCTAAATTGTCTAGCAAAGTGGATACGCTGCTGAGTTGGTCAAAACAATGTTTGACAAATCTAGCCCCCCTCCGCTGAACTCGATCTAATTCGGAAATATGGGTGTTAAGAAGGATGGAGAAGATTAAGCCGACAGAAAGGAAAACAAATGAGGAAGTGCTAGGTATGGTGGGGGAGGAGAGGGGATTGTTGGGAGAAACCATGAAAGGAGTCATGATTCAGAGCATTTTGATTGGGAACGGTATGTTGATAACTATGATAGATATGAGAATGTTAGGCAAACGAGGAAGGGGAAAGGAAAAGGATTGGCGTGTTGGAATGAAGGGAGGAAGGGATTACACAGAAATGAAGAGGGACTTGTTGAAAGTATGGATGTCAGGTTTTGCCTTGTTTGAGGAGGCAAGTAAATTCACCATTGTACAAATTTATAGGACTTGCCTATTCAGAAACTACCTTGACCGGTAGAATACCGACAATAATAATTGTGTGCTCATCATTGTGGCACTTCCCTGAGATAATGAAAAACGGAAACGGTAGCAACTTTCCACCAGATAAGGTTTATTGTGCGACAGGGTTATGATGTGTAGCATCATTACATCATCTTTATTACATTTTAATTCCACCACATCACGCCTGACACTTCTCATTTTGTTCACTGAAGTAGCTGTTCATCGCAGTTTCATAGTATTATCACATTTACCTTGCTACAACATTTAGACACTAGCCGGAAACTGGAGTAGTTATTAATATTAGTCATTATTCAAGCAGTGTGACCGACCGCTGTGATTGATTGCGGAATTAGGGATAGGCGAATAATTTGGTAGAGATAGGGTTTTAAGGTAATCGGTGGGGAGAGAAACCCGGCGTCCGCATTAACCTATTCTTGACGAAAGTTGCCGAAGGAACACGCAATTAAACACTCCCTTCGAAGGATATCGTCATGACGTGTTGCGGTCTGTATAGTACTTCCCAATACAACAATAAAATCCAGACACCGCCGGGGTTTGGACCAAAGTACTCGGGTTGGGAGGCACAAAAACCACCTCACCAACTCGGAGAGAAGTATGCTTGTATGGAGAGGCGAAACAGCACGAGTTTATTTCTCGCTGGCCAACTTACCTCGAACACCGCCGGGGAATTTCGGTAGATTTCAGTGGTTCGCTGATTCTGCGACCACCACCAACTCCCTTCGCTCCCTGCCCACCCCGCCCCGTCCCGCCCTTCACCCCTCTCCTCCTCGCTCCACCGCCACTCTCGCACTTTTCCTTCGCCCGCGTATCTTTCGCCCTCTTTTCATCCCCGAAGCCCTTTGTGAGACACCGCCTTCTCCCGCCCTCGCCGGCATTTTCGTCCACACCCCCTCCACAACCCACCCCATTTATCCCTGGCCCCTCTCCCCGAAGGATTGTCCCCTCTCCCCCGACACCCTCATCTCCGCATTCCCCCTTCTGCTAAAAAGGGACACCGAGTGGGGGGAAAAAATAAGCCGACTCCGGCAAGGGTGGAAACGAGAGAGAGAGAAGAAATAGGGGAAGATAAAAAGGGAAAGAGAGAGAGAGAGGAAGAACAGACCGCGATTACGATTCCCAGGAAATTAGAATCCGACGCGTGTGATTGGTCCCTGCTCCTCTACTTCCCCATCCCCACCCCTCCTCCTTTCCCCACTCCCCCAACCCCCCCCTTTCATCCCACTCTTCAATGTCTGACCGACATCCGACATCAATTCTCTCAACCCTCGCTGCGCTTATAAGGGTCCGTGCCTCTCCTCGCCGACATAATATATCTCCCAAACAATCAACTCTGGCCCGATTAATGGCCGTCGGGATAAAAAAAGGAGGAAATGGATCCTAAATTATATACAAGATGAGAGTCATGTTAATCAAGATTGGTGTGTGGCGGAGGGTGACGATCATCGACTTTAATGCCGAGTGTGGCCTTCAGCGGGGGATTAACCCGCGAGAGGATGATGACGTCCTCGTCATTCTGTTGATTCATATACCTCGAAAGAGTCCCTCAATAAATTCATTCGGACTCGGGGAAATTGGTCCCGTGCCTTTGCTCAGCGAAACCTTGGAAATCAGTACGAAGTGCCTTTCCTAAAGAATTAAATCGTCGTCAATTGTGTTTAAGCATCTGAAGTCCACTTTCGTTCAAATGAAAAAAGAACAATGAGCCACTTCCGCATATACATTTTCAAAATACCAATTTTTCTCTGCTGTGAATACTATTTTCTCCTCACTTAATTAGTCACGAGTGAAGATGACAGCAGGAGAATTTTATGTTTTTTTTTGTTGTAAAAATAAATTACTTTGACAAATCAGACACTTCGTAATGATGCCCAATTACAAACTTAGGGTCTGGTAATAAGATTTATTTTTCAGTAATCAATGTTAAGTCAAGGTTATTCGCGTTCTTTCACCTTAATGCATAATTTATGTTTGGTTTAAAAAGCGATGGCATTTAAGACACTCAGCAAAACGTAGACAAGCGAGTCTTGACATCAAATCCTGCTTGATACTAGGAGTGGTCCGGAACTAATTTTAACTGTAAATATTGCAGAGTATTTTATTGTTTATCGGTGCCCTTTCCAAAAAAAATAGCGTTAAATAGGTTGTAAAAAAAACAATGTCTCAGAAATAATACCATTAAAATAGACATGGTTTACAATGCATGAAGGCCATTCATTCTGGATAATGTTCCTTCCGAAGTATTTACAAGTAGTCAATAAATCAATGCATTTCTTGAACGTTAAAAAAATTTTCATAATAGAAAGCGAAATACAGACATTGCGAAAGATAGTCATGAATTGCAACCCTTCGCCGTCTCCCACCATCTCTTTCCGTTATCTCCTTAATAATTTGTGGCATCTGCCTCGGGAAAATTTGAAATCAAAAGTCTCGATCAAAATGTTAATTTAATAATTTCCAAATTATCTTCACATTAGTGTAATTTTCTGCGTGGTGAAATTAACAAAATTCGAACTAAAACCCATTTGGGACCGAAGACGAGAAGGAATACTGAATCGTGTTACATAAATGTTGAAATATGCGCTGGCTCATTAGGCTGTATGTCTTCAGTGATTTTTCAAAAAGAGATTCGAACACCACTTATGTTTTAAATTAAATGAGAGGAGTAACTGACTAGAATTCCTTACATCTACATCTACATAGTACCATTCAAGTCATCACTAGGTTGTGAGTGGCAGAGGGTGATTCAACACCAGGCATCCGACATCAAAAATCGTTTTTCTTAATTTTTAGCCACAATAAATATACACGTGAATAAAATAATACATAATGATAGCTATGGGTACGTTAACTACAGTATGTAAACGTGAAACACTTCTCTAGTCAAGCGAAACGTGCTTTTACAAACACATTTACACACTTTTACATTAAACACAATGGACTAAAATTCGTTGTCTCAGGCGTAACTTTATGGAATTTGCAAAACATAATTTCATTTCATTTCAACAATGGACTAATGTTCAATGAAAGAATGATAACGTAATGAACTACCTAGAATAAATTGAAGAAAAATACTTTTTTCCCCTCATCGCGGTCTCTTACAGAAATTCCGTCCCTTACGTTTCTTGGGTAAAATGGCATCTTAAATCTATCGGTTCTACCCATGATCTCTTTAATCTTACTGTCATAATCTCTTTTATTGTGGGTAAAAATATGTCATATTCGAGAACCAATACATTTCCATTTGGTAAATATCTATCTTCCTATAATCAACATTAGTACTTCGAATTTCTTCAATAATTACTTTCGCATTCGAGGCTCGCCCTCTCACGACTCCCGAGGACTTTTTCCATCATTCGCGGGAGAGTCCAGATGCAACAGGGTCATTGCTTCGTCCCCTCTTGAGTTCCTCCAGTCCACCCGTTTGTTAACGACGTGGTCACGAGTGCTCATAGTGCATTCATCCCCACTAGGGACTCCTCGTGAACGCGGCTCCTCCCACCGACGTGTCCCATCTGAATTGAGAAGTCTCCTCTCCAAATCCTCCGCCCCCACGGATACTATCCCGCATCCCCAGTCCGACTCGTCACTCTCAATACCACCGCCGCGTCGCTACTGGTGACAACATTCCCATGTGCGATACTCATTTCCCAATAACGACCGTCGATATAAAGGAAATATCGAGGTGGCGAGGTTACTTACGCCGACTTGGCGATAATCATCGGGTATATCGAGCATTACCGCGTAGAGTTGTATTGAGGAATATTGACAATATCGGCTTTAACGAGTAATATCGACAACATCGTGGCATGCAGTCAATAGCGAAAACAAAAACCATATCGCTTATCGAATATATCGACCAAATCGAATGCTGTTGACGATTGAGTTCGAATCCTTTATCCAAGACATCCCTTCCTGGAATACCATTATTATTTTTTTTCGCACGCCTAGAAGGTTGTCTTTTCATTCCCTTTTGTCTGATCGCTCTCTTCTATGAGTAGGTAAATTTTTAATAATTTTTACGTTTTCTTAAACGTTCATATGGTCAATATTTCCGTATCGTGTATTGAATCTCTCGGGCAATATTGAACACATCGCCATAGATGTCAACCCTCGAATTAACGATTCCTCAAAGAATCCGTAGTAATATCGGTTCCTCATGGAATCATTCAACAAAAATTCGCGCCGATTCTTTTGTATACCCTACCCCTATGTTCGGGTGCCTTCCGACCAACTGAATCAATTTTTTCTTCAAAATAAACTTCCTATGTCGTCTTTAATGTCCTAAAAATATTAAACATGAATGTTATTTCTCTCGAAAGTTGAATCATCCCGAAGGACAAAAGTTTTAGAAATCCATAATCCCCCCAAACTTGGCTACTCTCGGTTTTCAGAATATTCCGTCGCATTAAATTCGAAATGAAAAATGTACATAACGCTTTTTTCTGTCCCTGCAAATTGGCGAAGCCCGCGAAATGTATCACTTCTTTATATGCCGTAAAATGCCTTCAGAGAGTAAGTCATATACGAGCGACTAGCCGTACATATTATCTCATTATAAGTGCGGCAATGTATTCCTTTGGGGAATGACGAAAAAAGTGACTAGTCACTACTATTTCCCGTAAAATCGTAATTTTCCCGTAAGCCCTGAGTGCGTGTGTTCCCTTGACCCCAACACGGTCACTGTCAATGAAAATTCCGAGTTGAAGAATCGTTCAACATAAAATATGCTCGGATGCATTATTTCTTTATTGTTATTATGTTCCCGTTAATTTGGATAATTTTTTTATGTTACAACTTTCTTAAATTTCTTCTTTCCATCTTTGTACACCACCAATAGTACGGCCTTAGGGGTGACCCTCTTTTTAATTATTTTTAAACGGCCTCATTATACTCCCTCCTTCTTTATTTTGGAAAAGTATCATTTGTATAATTAGACTTTAATGTTATTCTCTCTCCAAGAGTAACTCCTAGAGAGGAATTCCAAACTTTTATCATCCCAGCGGAGAAAATAAGATTTTAAAAATATGAAGTTACCTTGCTTTCATTGAGCACATCACAAAAGGCCACAACTGAGGAACGGAACAGTGAAGTTATGTTAGCTTTAGTTTTTATTAGGAAAGGAATATAAACAATTTTTCGGCATTGAGCTTATGAAAGTGAATCGAGGCTATGAAGGATTTTAAGGGCTTCATCTACATCTACTCAATACCCCGAAAGCCGCCGCAAGGGCGTGTGGCGGGGGGTGTTAGGGCACCACCCGAAATTTACAAAGAAGAAAATAAAAAATAAATAAATAAATAATAAAAATACGAAATAAAAAATAAAAATAATAATAAAAAGAAAAATAACAATAACAAAATTTAAAAAAAAGAAAAAAGGCTTAGGTTATGAGGGGAGAAAACCTGGCAGGGTGTCTAAATTTCACTTGTGCCAATGTAAAAATAGATAGAAAAAGATAACAAGGTTTAAATCCCATCTATCGGAGGTAAGAGCTCACGAGACGACACATAGAGAAGGGGATGGTGGGTTACTCGAACCGATGATGCGTTCAAGTGCACTATTCACCACACCGAATCTCAAAACAATTCAAGGTAATTAACCTGTTCAATATGCTCTCAACCAAAGGAACAACCTCCACCGCGGAAACGCTTGACATTTCCGTTCGTTCGAACAATTTACTCCCGAAACTCAAATTCATTCGTGCTTGTATGCACACGGCACCACGTCAAACGTCTAATTAGTAAAGGAAATCAACTCTGAGAATTTAAAAATGCATCCCCCCCCAGAATGCCAGAACTGCACCAAGAAACCTCGACACTTTGGATGCTACTCGAGTACTCTCTGCATCGTTAATATCACCCGGGAAAACCTATTCCCCGATGCGAGATTAGTTCCCTAGAACCGATTCCGCCGACACGGAACCTCCTGGCGAGGATCCGACAAATTCCTCGGCCAACTTCTCCGCTCGAAACACATACAATCCCGTCCTAAACTAATCCCCTCCTCACATCCCAGAGCATTCCTCCCCTCTCTCGATCTCATTCCCAATCCCACTTCCCTCGCCAAGCCAAGGTCCCATTGCCTACCTCCCCCACCGCCTAGCGCCTTCACCACCACCCCACCCTCCACGATTCCAACCAAGACTCCTTTCCCCTCCTCCGCCCCTGCGTCTTAATTAAAGCCTTTGTGGAGGCGATCTGCTTTAGCCAACATCCTCGCCACCCTCCTCCCCCTCCGCAACCACCCGCCCCAACCCACCCACCACCGATCGACCAAAAACCCCATTCCTCGTCCCTTCCGTAAACCTCCTAAAAACCCCTCCCCCTTGTCCTACGCCAAACCTCCCCCGCCCCACATCTTCCCCTCCTTAGATTGCCCCGGCTCCTCAAGCATGTGAATCACGTGGAGAACCTTTTTTTTTTAAGAGAGTGAATGGAGTGTGTGTCTGTGGGTGGGTGGGGAAAGGCTCAAGTACGAAGGGTGTGTGTGTGTGTGAGGAGGGTGCCAATTGGAAGTCGACTCTTAGTCAGTGTGTGGGGTAGCTGAGTGTATGTGGGGATGAGGCCCAGGGGAACCTTAGTGAATCTGTACGCGCTCCTGTATGTTCTTGCCCCCGGCCGTGCATCCGCCAAGACAGCGTATTAACCTCTCTCGGACATAGGTTATCCGAGTAGCGAACGAGGTCATAAATACGCGAACTGAGGCCATAAAAACTTTATTTTGCAAAATTTAGTCCACGTCGATTTTTTTCCCTTCAAAGTACTCTCCATTCATTGATCTGCACTCATACCATCTTCTTTTCCACTGTTTAAAGAAACCTTGTAAGCCTCCGGCAGTTGGGCTTTTTAGTTGTCTCGTCGTTTCTTTGCTTTACTGTGAACACATCTTCCCAGTGATGTCTCCTCATCACATTTTTGCATTTTGGCATAAGAAAAAAAGTCGCAGGGGGCGAGATCTAGCGAATAAGGATGATGATCAAGGATGGTTATTGAATTTTTTGCCAGAAACTGGCGAACAATTCAATGCTGAATGTGCAGGTGCGTTATCATGGTGCATATAGTGTGCCGTGTTGATTTTCCTAAATTCAGTAAATCAGCTATCATTCGGACAGTTTTACGACGATCGGTAAGGAAAAGGGACCGCACACGAACAATGTTGTCGTCAACACAGGTAGTTGAAGGTCATCCTGGTCTTGTATCATCCATGGCGTCTTGTCAGCCATCTTTAAAACTCTTAATCCACTTGAAAACGGATGTTTTCTTCAGAGCATTATCACCGTAAACAGCTGTCAACATTTCAGTAATTTCTTGATAACTTTTACCGCACTTCACCAAAAACTTCATGTTCATTCGCTGCTCCGTGATTTCGTCAATTTCCATTTTCGACAAACAGTAAAAACAGAGACAGCAGAAACTAACATAACTGGCACCACACTCACAGCTCGACGATCCGCCAAGCACAGATTGGGTCTCAGGCAACTGGCGCCACTAGTGGGTGGGGCTATAGTCCGCATCATGGCGGCCAGATTGCACCAGTTCGCGCATTTATTGCACAGACCACGTTCGCCACCACCGTTCACAGCAATGAGAGGGAGCAGACAGTAATTTCTGTGAACCAATGTTTAATGAATCTGCAATTTCAGTTCATGTATTTTATAAATTTTATACCTTGTATGTACATGACAATGGATTAAATGGAAGAAGGGACCATTAGGTCTCAATTTCGCCCAAATAAAGTCCTTTATCTATCTATCTATAAAATAAATACGCAAGGCAAAGTTCGGTTTTATGTGTGAGGGGGGGTGGAACCTCGTATCAGGCTCAAAACGTGTGAAATACGATAAACCACAAGCAAATGAGAAGGGAAAATTACTCTCCCTGTCTTGATGGATGTTCGTCAGGATGTTTTATCGCCAGAAAATAACACTCAGTTCAGGTTAAGGTGAATCTTTACAAATGTACCCGAAATAGAACCCGAGCAACCCGTTTAGTAGACGAACGTCTTATCCACTAGGCTATCGATAGAAATGATTGAACCTCTATGGAATAGAAAGCCTCTGAAATTGTCATTGAATCGAATGAGAAATATTTCAATTGACCTGGAAAACATATAATACAATTCAAGTGTTTCAGAGTTTATTTTTAGTATCTAAATAATGATTAAGAATACTTTAGTGGACGTAGAGTTAACCGACTGATAAGCGAATTGTGTAAAGTTCTTGAATAAAATTCCAACTAACTAAAGCCTAAAATATACACCTATTTTTAACCAGTATCATTGATAGAATTGAATAATGAAAAGCCAACGCTATCTTGAGAAGAAAATGTCTGGCAGTAAAGCGAATGAGAATGTGAGACTGGCTCAGTAAAATATTATTCATAGAAATGATGATAGCGTTAGCAAAATATGAATGAGTACGTGTGTCCAAGTCGTGGTTATCCTACCGGACACGAGTGAGATTAATGTTTTTGTAAAAAATGTTGTCTGACTAATTTCAAGTTTTTCACAAAAGGTTAAATCAAAGAAAAACAGCAACAAATAAGCATACTACATGCAGCTGACTCTTTCCTAAACTGATGTCATATTGATATCCTTTGCAGGAATAAGAACTCATAGCTCCACAAATGCGAAATTGTACAACAAGTTGTATTCACCATTTAATTTGCCATCATTCATCATTTAATTTGCCAATTTCTCTCGGCGCTATTGCTGCCAGTGAACTGAAGCATTGCTGTATTTGGTAAATATACCATCTTGCTGTTAATATAAAAAATATTTTTATTAAATATGCTTCTTAGGAATAATTAAATGTTGAGACTTACTTATGAAAAATATTTTAGACCTTCAGTCAAAATGTCTGATGATGTTAGCACATTACTCCGCCCCTATTCGTAGAAATTCTACATACATACTACATGAACGTAGCATGTGCATGTACATACTACGCCATTGCCTAGCCTGGACATGTCACAAATTCTACACCAAAATCAGTCGACAGTAAAATCGTGGTGCGGTAAAATAATTATTTGGAATATTCACAATAGTGAAACGCACGTTGGCAAATGGCATAAATATCAATCCGTCATGAATCCCGTTATTTTTGTGTTTTTCAAGGACTTTTTATGTATGTGCTGGGCTAAATTCAATTAATCTAAATGCTAACGTAATTTTTGTTCATTACAGTTCTCAAGCTAATGATAACAGGTAGAATCTTTATTCGAGAATGGAGGCTTGATTTTCCTCGTGCTTAACCATATTGCGTGGGAAAATTGCACAGTAAATGTACGGTGGATGTTGCCCTATGCCGCTAAAGTTATCTCAAATAGATCATTCATACTCGTACACCAATGGAGTCACACGGTCATGGGGTATACACGGTTCATCTACTTTTACTTTACTGCGGGAATGCTGAATTCAATGTTCCGCAAAAGATAAGAAGGATGTTTCTGTTTGCTATTTATTATTCATAATTGAATGTGAATGAGTTCTTTTTTCCTTCTGATATCACGTATTAGAATGGATTATCTCAACTCGGGATAAATAAGTGATAAATTACACGTGAAGCTTAGTTGCTGGTTAGGAGAATAGGAATAGATCTCTAAAAATTTATTCCTCTTCTCAATTTGGAAGTCAAATATTGATTTATTAAATACAGTTAATTGTATTGAAGCAATGAATAGCTATGGTACAACCAATTTCTCATTAAATCAGTCTAAAATCTCATTAAAACTGTTACTATTTATGAAATTTTGACTAAAGGACGCCAGAATGCCAGAACGCGGGTCTGGAAGAAGGCAACTTGATCCAATTCTATTTACCGCCTTTTGGTGAAAGTTGCAATCAGCCAAGAATATCCAAGTGATTGCTCATAAAGGTACGCAATTACCCAACCGATATGACTCGTGCGTATATAAAGAAGACAGGGGTGCAGCTTTGGAAAGGTGAAAGAAAATATCATATTTGATTCGTTGTGTGAAAATGAAAGACTGTAATGCATTAATATCCTGAGGTCGCTATAATTTGCACCTTTCTTTGGCTTCCGAGATTTTTCAATTTAATTCCAATATAAATTGGGCGAAACAAGAAGATTAACTGGTAGAAGGCTCTAACAACAACATCTCAGCTTATACAGCCATATCAGCCGTGACGAAGACCTTGCGAGAGGTCCCTGAAGACGCCTTCCAGGGCGCGTACCGGTTGTGGCAGAGTCTCCGGAAAAAGTGTAGAGCTCCAAGGACAGTACTTTGAAGAATTTTAAGTGTTTGTGCAAATCTGTTCAATAAATGAAACTTATGAAAAATAATTGCATTACTTTTGTAACGCAACCTGTAATTCCTTTCAGAAGTAATACTGATTTTCAAGGACTATGCCGAAGTTAAATCTGATCGCATTGAGAAGTTACCAACCCAAAATTACTCGTTGCGACGTGATTCATTCGCCATCAGATACACTTATTAAAAACACGTTTCACCCAGGTCATATCTCTCCACACGACCTGGAATCACCTGTCAAACATCATTCCGTAAATTAAGGCCATCGATGGAAACAGAGAGGAAATGGAATATAAAAGCTCGGAGGACATTCTGACGATTAAATGAGGTCGTTGGGACTCCGTTAAAAGGACTAACGAATCGCTCTGATGGCCCCTGGATACGAGGAATGGGAATGTAAATTTCATTTTCGACCTCATTCTTTTTAGTGCCCTTCCATTCCCTCCCCCTCCATCCCCCTCAGCCTCCCTCCTTCCCTTTCGAGCATCGCGAACCCATGCAACCCTTTGCCTTCTCCAGCCATTGTGCGGAAGAAGTGGACCCGCATCACTTCAGATACCCAATGACCCTCCTGCTGACTCAAAATTCGAACAAAATCCCCTCCACCCACCGCGCTTCGTTCTCCCACGCCCTCTCGCTCCCGGCCAACCCCTTTGCCTCCTCATCTCACCCCTCTTTTCATACGCACTTTCGCCAGCCATCATCTTGGGAAACACAAGTGCCTCCGTAGCTAGAGACTTCCTGAAGAGGAATGCTCTTTCATCTGTTTTCGGTGGCGAACTTAAATCCATGTGAACGTAAAAGATGTGTGACTGACTAAGTGAAATTGAAACGGAAAGTTATATTAACCATTGAAAATAAGGTCTCTTGATTGTGAAACTCGGAAAAAAGTACATTTATTGCTCAAAATGTTACGAAAAAAAAGAGCACAAGGATAATTTGATTTGTTCCCAACATGATAAATTATTAAAAATAAATAATTTTTACCTTGAATTTAATTTAAATTAACCATGGGATTGGCACATTTTTTTACTATAAAGTCATTTCCCAGTTGTAACGCTTGATTTTAATGTGAGCTAGTGGGTTTGACACCAAGAGACGATTTCAATCCATAAAAACTCTTTGCATGAAGGATAACGTGATTGAAGTCGATGATGGTGCTATGAAAATAATACTTTTTAGCTATGCAGCCAACTACGGGGTCATTATTTCAACTTTACATCACTTTTTGACTGTACTTCTTACTAGTAGCCTGTCTCGCGTGTGATAAGTATCTTAGAAGCCGTTGTGTATTTAAAACTATTTCAAATATAATTTCCATAGTTTGAAGAGTTAGGCATTTCTCTTAGTGTGTAGAGAGCATTTAATGTTGATTTTTCATGCTTGGTTTGGAATTACCCCCTTACAACACCCTACCGGTGGCTTTCACGGTACGATGCAAATGCACTCTTCCTGCTAGAACTTCATCCGATCAGATTTAAGGTTTTTAACGTTATTTAAAACGATAAAATATCTCCTGGATGCCCTCCACGCCCTAAATCTTGTCCGCAATGCATTATTTACTTCTGTTCCTCATATTTAAAGGCCCATTCATGCCCCTCTAAACCGATTGTCCTGTCCCTCCCTCTTCAACGCTCACCTCATCCCTTCCTCCTCTCTCACCCTTGCATCAGACTCCTTCATGTCACATCTCACTGGCTCCCAAATACCTCCTCCATCCACTTTGTAAACTTCAGGTATTTGAACAGAAATATCCCCCCCCCCCTCCATATCTAACACTTCCCCACACTCTGTCTTCCTCTCCGTATCAAGTCCATTTCCGCATTTTCTTCCATACCCACATCTCATACAAGTTCATTCTCCACAACTTAACCGGTATACCCTCCCTCATTTCACTCAGCCTTTACATCGATCACTGTTTCTGCTCTTTTTTTTTCGTTTTTTTGTCATCTCAAGCAGTAGAATCTTCATCATCATTTTTATATAATACTCTGTTTTCTCATTACTCGTCATTTTTGCCAATATAATTAGTTTCATCATTTCAACTTCAGTAATTTAAAACATGCATACTGTATAAATGATTGTTACAATTTACATGTATCTTTCCTCTAATAATAGGGTTTTCGCGGGTTTTTCACACCCCCCTTCTCTTCGTGGGTGTTTTTTTACCGCGTGGGTTTTTACTAGGTGAGCAATGCCACGTTAACTCTAGCTAGCTTTTCCCACAAACCTCATTCTTTGCTTACGCTTTTCTTATCCTAATGTTTCTCTCTAATCACTGCCTTTACACTCTGTGTATGTTTGTATGTATTGGTGTATCCCTAATCTTTTTATGTATATATATGTGTATGTATATGTATATATATATATATGTACATCTATATATATATATAAACTTGGAAAAGACGCTCTCCGGCGACGCACAAACACACAAACACTAACACAAAAAACACCACACACATAGAAACATAAAAGAAGGACACTTACATTGGATATTTACGTTTCGACGGCACGGCCGTCGTCATCAGAATCTCATCAGATTCTGATGACGACGGCCGTGCCGTCGAAACGTAAATATCCAATGTAAGTGTCCTTCTTTTATGTTTCTATGTGTGTGGTGTTTTTTGTGTTAGTGTTTGTGTGTTTATATATATATATATATATATATATATATATATATATATATATATATATATATATATTCTTTTCCTTTTCTTTCGATGATAAAATTTGTCTGTCTATATGTATTTATGTATATATATGCAGGTATTTTATAAATTTTATACCTTGTATTACATGTACATGACAATGGGTTAAAATGGAAGAAGGGACCATTAGGTCTCAATTTCGCCCAAATAAAGTCCTTTATCTATCTATCTCCATAGCTGATGATATCACCATCATAGGATACGTTTTATAACTTGTGCAAAGAGTCAAAAAAATTGCGGATGATTTTTTTTGACCCCAACTACCAAGATGATCGTTGTAGTCACACAAATGTCCAATCCAGAGCGGTTGACAACCTGAAAAACGGAATTGAAAATTTTTTCCCAAGCCCAACTCTTCCAGATTTCAGCACGGCTGATATATTTTGAGATTACAGTTAGAAAAAAAATGTTCATAGCCAAACATGATTGGTTCTTGGTGAATAAGAGCTCTTTTACTTAGATCTTCACTTGCTTTTTCTATTCATTATATATTGTAATACATTTCTCATTCCCATGCATGTAATTTTGTACCAACGTCCGGTTCAGACAATGGTAATTGAAATGAGCACCTGAATTAGGACAATCGGTTGTGATCCTCCCGGTTGATACTGAGCTGTAGCTGTAGGCCCTGAAATTAGGTAGCCAGCAATGATTTCGACGAGTTGCAGGCGAACCTCCTCTTTTGCAGTCCACCCGGCGTGAAAAAGTGTGGAAAATATTAATGCCAGCGTACACTCTAACAGAAATTTAAAAAAATCAATATATTGCGTTATTTACGGCTTCAAAGATTTCCACATCGTAATGCGTACCAGTTAAATTAATTGGCTTCTAATGCTTATCAGAGTAAATTATGAAAAATAGGCATTTTATAAGTCGTAATCATAAGTAAAACCTTTTATTACGACATCAAAGTATAGTAAAGAATTTTTCAACTTTTCATATATCGCCTTCATAATCGTTACATCATAACAAACAAGGGTCTCAGTGAGATCCTCCTATTGGACGAGATGCACTTTTGTTCGAAGAACGTTAGCTGTGGGTCTTTTACTTAAAAAAAATTTAGTACACTACTTTTCTATGCCCTACCCATGCATTCGCTCCCCTTTGCTTCCACCGATCACCCAACCATTCCCCTTGGGTATGAACACCCTCCCTGCCTTGTCCAACAACCACTCTCCAGCCCCCAGCTCATGAATCTGGCATCCATTAGCAGAAAGTCATTGCCTTAGATGGGGGAATAGGGGAGGAGGGGAAGCCAGGAAGTCACTCCCCGAGGAACATTTGTACCGGCAGATTTTTGCGACGATCCGAAGAATTTCCCTGAATACAACCACCCCACCCCCCCCCACGCTATTTCCTCGTGCCTCGTCACCTCCATACACGAATAATAGCAATGTCTTATTCTTCCCTCATCATTTCGCCCGACATGATGCTCTTCCCTCCGAACTTTATCCTTGGAAGGCATTTGGAGATTTTTCGTATTTACGTGTCGCAAAAGGAGCGGCGAGTATATAAAATTGTCATATTCTGCAGTTCTGTGACCTGCCTAACAGAAGACACAGCTAATTATAGAATATAGGAGTGCCTACAGTATGAAAAACCCAGACATGAAATTTGGCATAGCATGATTTATAAAAAAAAGCGAGATGCGTGAGATTGTGCTATTCTGCCTTAAGCATAACTGCAACCAATTATTTAAAATGGTACAATAAAATTTGATAATGGTACAATAAGGTTTGATAGAATTAGTAATTGTATTGTTTGTTTTATTGTATAAGTAAATTGCATTTAATTGCTATTTTAAGTTAACGTGTGATATTTTTTCCTAGGGTGCGTTCAAAAACTCTTGTATGACTTGGTAAACTGAAGTGTTTTCATAAAAAATATATTTATTTCTTATACAAATTATTATCTCTAATTGTACTAAATTCGAGTTCAGCATTACTTTTGTAATTTAATGCTATCATGTCATCTTATTTGATATTTCTTTCTCATGTTGTGTAATTGATGTTAACTATAACAGAATACTAAAGGGAGATTGAGCGTGAGGAGAGACCCCCTCAACATATCATGCTATATAGTTTTTCGTATGCTATTTCTTTTCGTATTTGCTTCTGCAATAAAAAAAGAAAGGTGTGATTGGGGAAACTGCTTCACCACCTTTCCTTATTATTATTATTATTAGTTCCTGTGGATCAGTATGTACGAGTATACTCGTATAATCGACAGCATTGGCAGTATTGGCGCATTTTGGCATTTCCCCAACAAGCCAAAAGCGATACCAAACTTGATTTCACTAGTTCACTAGTCTTTGCGAAAAAAATATCCCTAAAAAAAGGGACTACCAGCAAGTAGGGTTTCCGAATTTCCGACATTTTGTAAACTTCGGGAATCAAGAACCGGAAATCGCATTTCCCGAGAATTCTCGAGACTTCCCGAAATAATCTTTTTCCTTTAATTTTCGTTTATCATCTGTAATAATGCCTTAAGCAGGAAATACTTATGAACAGAAAAGTCGTAGAGAAGGTGGGGCAATCGGGTTCTTGACCCCGGCGCAGTCTTTCAGAGGTTTCCAGACACTCCTATATGTAACAGGTCAACGCAAAACTTGAGTAGATAAGATTTCGAAAATGGGGGTCGACCGGAATTACGTGACCAGTGCGTTTTTTGCCCTGAGCACTAAACAGGGGTCGGTCACTATAATTTAATTTCGGCTAGGTTTCTCAAAATATAGACAATGTAATTAGTGCAAACTTTATTTTACCAAACCTTATAGTATACACTGAGTGTTTACATGTATCACACACACAAACACTCACAATCAAAGGGCCTTCTTTCTGGGAGAATCTGAATACAGGTAGCATTCAACCTTGTTTTGGAGGTGTTTTTTCCCTTCAGTTCGCTGAAGAGGGCCACTTTGTGGCCGAAACACGCGTGTTCGACGCATATCCTCGTCTGCGCTCTAATTGTTTTCAGATTCTCCCAGAAGTTGGGCCCTTTGAGTGTGTGTGTTTGATTTTTGAGTGCTAGTGTATGTGATTGGTCTGTGTTCGTCCTTCGTGGATAGTCACAAAGTGTGTGCTTGTAGAATATCCTGGAATCTTTAACGGGGTCTTCTCTACAGCCTCGTGAAGGATTACATTTCCACCTGGAATCTTTAACGGGGTCTCACAGCCTCGTGAAGGATTCCAGTCAGGATAGTGTGTGTGTGCGGTTGTGTGTGGTCCCTGGAGTGGATTAATTTCCCGTAAACCACCATAGATGGTATTCTGGTCGAGAAGTTGTGGTTGGTCCCTGATGTGGTTCCCGTGAAAACCAATAAAACATATTGGTCTGACGAGAGTTGCGACTGTTTATTACGGCCATTGGAGTTCCCCCCCCATTGAAATGGTACCATGGAAGGAGGATATAAATTAGAACCGCAGGAACACCTCGCTCGTTTTATTAATAATTTGGGTGAATATTGAATCAAGTAATTACTAATATACTTACTAAGTAATTACAATTATAATTGTCCATGCAAAAGAAACAATAACAGAATAAAGGTAATCAATGGTAGGGATGCTGAGTAGGAACGCTTACAAAGAGTATGGCATTGCAGATCATTGCGTTAAGGTATGAAATGTAAGTTTTTTTTGGTTCCAAGACCTTTCCCAAGGAAACACGATGAGCGTAGATTGGTCTTTTGAGAGCTTGTTGTCGAGGAAAGTGGAGAAAATTGACTGGACACAGAGGAAGACGAATGAGGAGACGCCGGAAACGGGCGAGGGAGGGAGGGAGTGGTAAGGACCAGGTAGAAAAAGGCAGAAAAGTGAATGCAGGAGGCAGAGAGAGACAGATAGATAGAGGAACCCTTATTTGGGCGAAATTGAGACTTAATGGTCCCTTCTTACATTTAACCCATATAATATATAGTATATATACATATAATATAGAGGTAATACAATGTTGAAGACCGTAGTAGAAGACGCGTTTCGTTTGGTAGAAAAGAGGACAGGAAGCACGAAAAGCTGAGGAAGAAAATATTGTCACACAATGTACTTGAGACTAAGAAAAAAATGAAGGAACCTATCTGCAACCGGTACTTAGTTAATGATGATGAAATAATAACAATTATCTGAGATTCATATGAGAAAGTTCTTGGTATGGTGGGCGAAGAGAGGCGTTCGTTGGGAGAAATCCTATGGAGACAGGAAAAGTGGATGAAGGGCGTATTGATCGGCAGTGGGATGTTGAAGACTGTAATAGAGGGGAGAATTTTAGGCAAACGAGGAAAGGGCAGGAACAGGATAAGGATGTTGAATGGGATGAAGGGAGGAAGGAAGTACACGGAGATGAAGAGAGACATGATGTAGCGTAGGTTGCTGGATTGTGTTTTGTCATGAGTCACGAAATATTTATTTGGTAGTTGTGTCTATCCAAAAACCTACCTTAACCGGTAGATTACCTAATAATAATCAGAGATACTTGTGCAAAATAAATAGGATACGCCTATTGAAAGAGCATACCGGATAAAAGAATAGGTGCTCTCAAAACTGCTGAGCGAATATTAGTTTGTCATTCGAAGAATTCACCGTTATGGAACACAAAATGGGGCCTGAACATGTTAATGTTTTCAAGGAAAATCTATTCCCAAAAACTGTTTTAATACCATCTCCGTTTTCAGGCGTTCCCCCTAGTTTCCGTCTGCTCTGTGCGACCGTCTCGGTGACAACCCAAAAAAAATAAATCCCCAATCCCCCACCCAACCCATCATCGTCACTTTCATCCCCACGACACCACGTGGCCGACACCGCTCAAATCCCACCCCTCCGTGCACGCGATGGCCCCGACCATATCGCCAAACCCTCCGATGTCCGCTTTAATCTGCGCTAAGCCTCCTTCTCCTCCACCCTCTCCCCCCCCTTCTTCCTCTTCGCTATCCCTTCCCGATCGCCCGAGACACTTCCCCACATCCGCCGGCTGCCCCACGCTCGGCGGAGTCGATCCAAAACTGCGATAAAACTGCATTTCATTGATTCCTCCCCCTTTCCGTCCTTCGCTAATCCCCCTTCTGCTCAGCCCCCTCATCCCCCCTGCTCGCCACCGCCGCAATCCCCCGACCCGGATCCCTTCCGTCTGCCCCCGGAAAAAAATTGTCCCCAACGTGATTCTCCCACTCCTTCTCTCTCTCCCCACCACCACTTGCGCCGCTGACCCCTCGCCTCCCTTCCCCCAGGACACGCAACCACCTCTCCCCCTAAAGGATCTCTCTCCAGGCCTCGAGATCTCGTCACTGACGCGGTCACCATTTGAATAGATCAGTCGTGGAGGGGTTGGGTGCACGCTGCGTACTCATATTGGCTCATAAATTCGTTCGTGAAGAATCACTGCGGAAGGACGGAAAGCGTCGCATTGTTATTTGAAGTGGTGCTGGGTTGGGAGCCAATGGAAGAACGGGGATCACATGCATGACGTATCCTTTTAGATGGACATAAATCATATCAACGCTGACACAGAGGGAATAATTTTATGGTCGCATTAAATTCGCAACAGAGGTCGCAATGAGGAGAAAAATTCATTGTCGACACAATTGATGTATTTATTCCACCTATTTTGTTTAAGATAGACCTTGAGCGGTCCGTAATGATTATTTACCTCTAAGTATCGAACAGACCTTTTCCTTCTTAGCACTAATTTGATGCATTCTTCAAATTTTCTTACCGTCTAACTGCCTTCATACCACCCACTGAAAGCCCCTCTCTCTTCCTTCTTTCACTCCGCTTTCACGAAGTTCTCCCCTCTATCACCGCCTTCAACATATGTACCACCACCCAATCTTCGTATAATTTTTAATCTAACATTTACAGAAACTAACTCCCTTTCTTTTATTAATGCATTTTCCTTTTTCCCCATTCGAAAATTTTTCGATCACTTTTTTTACTACAGGACCAAAAAAAATGTTGTAATTCAACTGGCTCGCGCCAGATTCTAAGTAAAAATCTTGGACATTTCCTGAATAATCAACATTCTGTTATTAACGAATATTTTTGAAGCACTGAAATAGCCTTCTCGAGTTCCCGAAATCTTATTAATATTCATTCCCTTATACTTGTGAGTTTGTCCACGAGGTTTACGTTTCATAGCCCCGTGACTCCCTCAATCTTTACCTACTATTGGAAGACCTACACATATAGTATTACGTTAACAATTGTCAACATTTACAAGTTGCTCGTTAGAAAGCTACAATTTGTTTGATTTTAGAGTCCTCTCATAGCAGTCTTAAATATAACATTGAGTTTTAATTTTTGCTACAATAATGTATTATTTAGGGAAGTAAAAAAAACTCTCCAACGTTTATGACCCTCGACAGGCTCCGTATTTGCAAATTACCAGGCTGTGTACACTGACATGTGACGTAAACGAAAGAGCCTCACGTGCTTCACGAATCAAATGTGGAAATTCACCGGGACAAGGCGGTAGCGAATAGGTATAGTGGAGTGGGGGAGGATTTCCCTAAGCTCTGGGTTGCAAATTTAAAATTATCCTTAGTTTCCACACGTTTATGAATTATTTATTGACTGGAGCACCGTGTAACAATCGTATTCGGTGCGCCGTCTGTCACCAAAAGTTATCGCACAAGAACACGGTTGACCTTGGGTGGGGACCAACATTCCTCTAGTGAGGAACTGCGGTGAATAGTGGATTGGAACGTCATCATTGATACGCAACAAAAAAAATTTTAATGCTAGGAAATATCATGACAGGTTTTAAGAACTACCTAAGTCAGAGCCTTCCTCAGGAAACTTAATAATATCACAGAGTTCCAAGGGAATTCCAAAACCCCATAGAGTAACCACGTACAGAGTCCCCAACACATGAAGCTTTAAGCAATTTTCAAATGTGGTTATTCATAGTAGTCCACGATTTTTCATACCAGTTTATTGCGATCAGCAATAATTATTACATTTTCCTCGAAATATTAGGATTCCAAATGTTTAACACCTTCAGTTATTCTATGAAATTCTATGTTAGCTTTGAAAAATCACGGAAATTAAATGATATTCCTAAAAGGTATGAACATCAAGGTTAATTTAAATTTGCTTTGAAATTATGAAATATTGTGGTTCCCTAAGGATTTCTCGTTGAGTAGCTTCCTGTACGGGATTCGCGAAAATGATAAATAATCATTTCTATCACCCAAATCAACTACGATGTCCGCACCTTTAAATACTCCATTTCGAAAATTTTATTGGGGCATTAGAATGAATATTGGTCAATTCAAAGGGATTAAAAAAACTCAGAATTGAACCCATTTTATTTCCTCAGCCACTCTAAAGATTTGAGGAAGAACATAACGTTTGAAACCATTTTCTTTTCCTTTTCACAATGTTATATGTTTAGCTATTATTTTACGTGTTTATTTGTGTGGCGATCATGTTACAATTTCTCTCAACAGATTCTTTGTTCTTAGTTTCCGCAAAGGTGACTGGATCATAATTGACCTCTTTCTCGTAAACAAAATTCATATTCATTTGGCTACTGTTAATCCCAGTTATATTCCTGACAGTGATGCAACTTTTTTATAATATAACATATCATTCTTCTAAAGTCCTAGTCGTCGGCCTACATTCATTCCTTTTACGAACCTTTTATAATTTCTAAACATTTAAGTCCGAAATCAAACTACGTTTCCCCCTGCCATAAGCTTACACATCGACTCGCAAGATATGATGATACGTTATCCTTAAATCGAACTATTTGCGTTTAATTCGTCCTTTGAATTTTTTTATGAAATTCAATACGTTTACCCCGGAAGAGTGAGTTACCTTAACTTAATTAATTTACCTGTTTCTTCCAGCAGCTTGCTCTAGATAGTGATTTCATCATTCCATTAAATACTAATGCAAAGATATTGCTCTTATATTATTATAGCTCACTTCAACTTGTGTTGTTGTGACGATTCACTTTCAGTACGCTGAAGAGGGTTACTTTGTGACCAAAATACGCGTATTTGTATTCACCTTTCTCATCAATTTCATTTTTTACCCTTTACCCCATCCTTTGACTTGTGGTATTAGCTAACTAACCTCATTAGTACTTTGTTTTGAAAGATAAATTATTTACGGCTATTGGAGTCATTTTATTTATTCAATACTCCCAGCCGTAAGAGCTCAATCCACTGAATAAAGATATGGCTTTCGATGGAGAATAAATCTAACCTATTGACCGTTTTTCCTTTTTGTTTCAACAGTTTATTCCTAACATTTTGCACGGCTGTAAGAAATTCATGCAAGGCAAGAGAGACGTAAAAGTTGTCCCCAAATGTACGTCATCTGTTTTGCATGCGTTGGACGGACGTTAGACCATTCGTTGGAAGGGCGTTTGGCCATGCAAGAGATGAAAATGAAGAAAGTGCGGCAGTGAAATATCGGTGAGTGTATTAAAAGAGGGACAATGATAAAGTGAACAGAAAACAGCTCCAACTGCGGTGGGGAATAGAGCAGAGTCCAGCGGTAAAAAAAAATTTGAAATAATTTATGAAGTACAATGGGAACTATTTTTCATTTTACACCAAAAAATAAGACCATGTCTACAGACAGCACTGTTCCTTAAAGAATCCATCTATGACAAATTCCAAGAAACTACGGGAGATGCCGCAACAGTAACTTTTAACGGAGTCATCCGCTAAGTGTGCATTACAATGCAACAATTCACGAGTGTAAAAACCATTCGCCTTGACCGGGAACTTTACCACATTTACGTAACTCTGTTGAAGGTAAACACAACAAACAATAACCTCGTTTTGAAAATTAAATTAGAGAAAATAGAACAGTTACTGGCGTAACTTGGTGGAAAATCTTCATACTGACTTTTAATAATCAAACCACTTTACTTTTCCATATGAACTTTAGTTATAAATAAAGTTTATGTGGAAAAGTAAAGTGGTTTGATTATTAAAAGTCAGTAGAGAAAATAGGACAATACTATTTTATACAAATATAGGGTGCGGCAACATGATTTTTTTCAAAAGTAAAACGCTTTCAAAATAGGAAGTTATGTTGCCGCACCCTGTACTACCAATTGTAGACAATGCAAGTCATGATAAAAATTACAATAATTTTAATTCGTGGAACCTTATGAGACAAATTTCACATGTGAAATTTTACACATCACTGAATGATACCAAAACAGTGTTGGGGAATGAATCAGGAAGCTGTTTTGGGGTTTGAAGTTCATAAATATTGCGGTTTGGCCGTGTACAGACTTCTTAAATACAAATTGTCAGTACTTATACATAAGCCGGCCATGGGGTATAGGCGTTCAGTATCTAAAGCTGCCTGAAGGTCCCGGGTTTGATTACGAGTGGCGCCTTTGTGCATCCTTAGATTCAACCAATCTGGAAATGGAAAGATGATAACTTTGTAATTTCACAGAAATTTATTACGATACGACCCGGGTTTTGACGTCCAACGTCATCTTCAGACCTTATTACGATACGACCCGGGTTTCGACGTCCAACGTCATCTTCAGACCTGAAGATGACGTTGGACGTCGAAACCCGGGTCGTATCGTAATAAATTTCTGTGAAATTACAAAGTTATCATCTTTTCACTTCCAATATGACTCGATTTCACAAAGTTACGCCGAATACCATCAATCAACCAATCTGTGTGACTTTTCGTGTATCAGATCTTCCTGTGAAACCACAATTGGCATGGGAGAAGGAACTGGCTTCCCTACACTGATGTGTGAATTTCGCATGCCAAAGAGAGAGTATTAGTACAAGTATTGTAATAATAGAGAGATTATTAGTATGAAGTGCGCTCAACCTTCGCCTATGAAACCAGCCTCCCGGTTGATGACTGTGGTTTTTACATACCATCCATTGAGTTATGACAGAATGAGACGAGGGAATAATTGCGATGATAAATTAACTCAAGCCATTTAAATTGCACAAAACCACGCATCTTAAACCTACACAATTCTCTACGACTCACCGCAATTATGTGTGGCAGGGGGTGTTAGGTCATCAGCTATACATGATTTTTGGTTTACCTATTCACTTGAATGTGCGCGTCTGGTGGCTGATTTCTGCATACACTTGTGCATTAATGCCTATAAAATACGCTAATGGTTGAGTTTGAACTGTTCATTAAATTTTAGCATTTTCCTTAATTTAATATTTTTTGGCCCTTGAGCTGAGTTTAATCATGATTATGCATCGGACGAGGGAAAAACTAGCACTTGAATCTGTCGGAGGCGGCGTTTCTCTGTTTTATCCCGATGATCAAAGTCACCAATATGTTTTGGTGTCATAACATTTCCCTCGGTGCTACAAGAAAACTTGTGTGTCCTGTTCAAAATGGGGGAGATCGTGTACATCCGTGATTTGAGTAAACGTTCAGTGATTCCCACGTAATTTCAATTTGAGTAACCCAATTCCATCGACAGTAAAATATATGTGGAAGTTATTAAGACACAGTAAGTATTTCTGTCCTTTTAACTGTTGCAAACCGAAGACGTTTTCATGTTTTTAAGAGTACCAAAAATATATTTCTCTCGCGAAATTGATTTGTTCAACCCAAGTCAGGATGCAATTTATTCGCATTCTTAGATTCTTAACTGATTGAGAATGCTCAATTTCCTTTTCGGGTGTAGGGAAAGAGAGAGAAAAAGGATTAAGGAATTAATACATGGAGAGGGAAAAAGACCGGACCGGGAAACAAGAGGGAGGGATCGAGGGATTGATCGCTTAGAGAGATTTTTTTCGGCAGCTATCGGAAGAGTCATTCGTGATCGAGGGATAAATTATACGGCGTCATCATTAGCGCTAGTTTCGCGGCTTAAATCGTCCTTGGTCGAGTGAGAGGGAGAGAGAGAGGGGGAGGTTATAAGGGATTTGTAATGATCCCTCACGTGGACTTGATTTTCATTTGTCAAACGACTCTCTCGAGCCAAAGAATCGAAGAAGGGCCCCGTGGGAGACTGTGCCCTCGTGCGTGTTTGTGTGTGTGTGAGTGTGGGTGGGTGTTTGGAGCTCAAATTGCTCGGAAAATATGGCCGGCGGAGAGAGATAAATCTGAGGACGAACGGTTAAGTGCGGAAGATGGTATTTGAAAAGGACGAGAGATGGCAGGAAAGGAGAAGGGTCCGCGTCGGCTTTATATTTTTTCCCCTCTTTCAGAAACGGGTGGAAGAGGAAGAAGAAGAAGGAGGAGGAGAGGGAAGTGAATGGGGACGGGACGTGCTTCTCTAAAAAAATAATAAATACAGAAGAGTATTACAGATTCCAGATGTGTGTGTGTGTGTGTATCCTTCACTGCCGTCCGTGAAGTTTTGTTGGGAGGGTAGTATTGAGGGGAGGGAGAGGAAAGAAAGGAGTGGGGGGCTGGTGGAGAGGAGACTTGGTACTTGGTAAACGTGATGAAAAGGTCAAAGAGAAATGTTATCTTTCATGGGTTAGGCCTCATTTAGAATATGCTGCAAGTATATGGGATCCTCTCAAAGTCGGATTGATTGCCGAATTGGATCGCGGGCAGCATATAGAAGGACATGCCCGGAGTTGAAGAAGGGTTTATTGTAGAGATGTTGAGAAGTGTTTTGCTAAGAGAGAAAAGGGAATTATGTGTGGCTCGTGTCCATAGCCTACCTTAACCGGTAGATTAACTAATCCCGCCATACGGCGAACAAATATTCATTCACGAAGAGATAGATATGAGGAAAAGGGAAAGGAACACACATCCTGTGTTCGTCCTTTATGTGTGTTCCTTTCCCCTTTTCTTATATCTATCTCTATGTGAATGAATATTTGCTCGACGTATGGCGACATGTTCTGTGGTATATTTCCTTATACCTATTTCTATGTGAATGAGTATATATATATATATATATATATATATGAGTTCTGTTCCTAATTCCTCTTGAGAAAGGTGGTTGCAACACCGAAAATTCGAGAACTAGTGAGTCCCTCTTTTATATGTTTTAGTTTCTGTGTTTGCTATGACTATTTAGTGAATTATATATATATATATATATATATATATATATCCAAATAAAACCCAATCCAGCAACCTACTCTACAGCAGTTCCCTCTACATCTCTGTGTACTTCTTTCCTCCCTTCATCCCATCCAACATCCTTATCCTGTTCCTGCCCTTTCCTATTGGCGTATTGAGCGGTAGTGGAATGCTGAAGAAGGTAATAGAGCGGAGAATGTTGCGCAAGCGAGGAAAGGGCAGGCAGGAACAGGAGAGTGATGTTGGACGGGGTGAAGGGAGGAAAGAAGTACACAAAGATGAAGAGGGACCTGATGTAAATTGGATGAAATAGAAAGGGCACTAGGGGAGATGAAACCAAATAAGGCCGTGGGGGTAGACAACATTCCTGTGGAACTATTGAAATGTTTAGGAAAATATGGGAAAAAGACTCCATATGGGCTGATTAGTAGTATCTATGAGGAAGGAATCTGGCCGGAAGATTTTGTGAGATCAGTGTTAGTTCTTATTCCGAAAAAGGTAAAGGCTACATCATGTAAGGAATACAGAACAATAAGTTTGATATCCCACGCAGCTAAAGTTGTTCTCAGGATCATCAACAGAAAGATAGAGAGTAAAGCAAATGATTACTTAGGGGATGATCAGTTTGGGTTTAGGAAAGGAAGAGGTACGCGTTATGCCATTGCAGTAATGAGATCACTAATCGAGAGGAATATAGAATGCAATCAGGACGTATTTGTCTGTTTTTTTTTGGATTTCGAAAAAGCGTTTAATAGAGTAAATTGGGAAAAATTAATGCGTGTATTGCAGAAAATAGGAATGGATTGGAGGGACAGGAAACTGATCTGAAACCTGTACATGTCTCAGACTGCTCAGGCGCGAGTGGGGAACGTAGAGTCCGGATGGGCAGTTTAAGGAAGAGGGGTAAGCCAGGGTTGCCCTATGTCACCGGTGCTGTTCAACGTATATGGCGAGGAAATGATTAAAGAGGCATGGGAAGAACTGGAGGTAGGAATGAAAGTCGGAGGGTGAAATGCACCGAAAGGAAACAAACAAATGAAGAAGTACTGGAGATGGTGGTTGAGGAGAGGGGTTTGTTGAGAGAAATCCTATGGAGGCAGGAAAAATGGATGAAAGGCGTATTGAGCGGTGGTGGAATGTTGAAGAATGTAATAGAGGGGAGAATGTTAGACAAACGAGGAAAGGATAGGGATGTTGGACGGGATGAAGGGAGGAAAGAAGTACACAGGACCTGGTGTAGAGTAGGTTGCTGGATTGGGTTTTGTTTGGAGTTAAAAAATATTTATTTGATAGTTATGTCCATCCAAAAACCTACCTTAACCGGTAGATTATCTAATAATAATTCATAATATATATATTCCTTATGCAGCAGTTATACACGCATATAGGAGCCTTCGAAGAAAGTTATTTTTAAGACATTAGTTCTAAAAAGATATGCTAGGTTACATCAAATTCTTCTATGACAAGAGTGTACTGCCAGAGCGACCAGTAAACTTTTAAGACAAATGCATCTTAAGTTTTGAATAATGGTTATGGCGAAGTAAATTAGAAAACCCGGATAAGAGAAGGTCTTTAGACCCTCCTTCTCTCTTAGACTCTAGGATAAGTGTAACTGATTTCACTAATCACACAATACATCATTTCAATAAGACAGAGATTATTAATCCCAAAAATTCTGACTGAAATACTCTGTTGACTTTTGCCTACTACCAGCACAAATTACCCAAATTTTTCCCGCAGTTGAATGAATAAAGCAGAGGTCCCCACAACCTCTGCCTCACGCTCTCTTGGACACCCGTATTGAATAACACAAAAGCGAGCACTAAAGAAGGATAAAAAACTAGGTATCTGGTAAGCACAAGCTTTCAGTGAAGAAAAAACAACATGATTTCATGCCTTTCTTATATTCTGGATAGATTTTCAACACACGAAGAAGTCATCAAAATTTCCCCATCTGTGTAAAACTTCTGGACATCCTCGATTTTTTAATTGTTTGTTTTTTTTATTCTTCCCAAAATGCATTGCATTTTTACTATTAGAACATCGGTCACCATTATTTACAAGAGCAGAGATTACGACGAAAATGGAGGGTATGAGTGGGCAAGCAAGATTTGAACCCCGCAATATAATGAATAACGCGCACTTATCATTAAAAGGCGTGGGATCTGATCTCGTTTCCAGATATCCGTCAGACCGCGGATAAATCCTTCCTTGCCTCGAAGTAATTAACGCTGTTCGCTTGTGAGCAATACCTTCTGGGCGTCCTCTCCACACAACGTCGTGATCTTCAGAAAATCCAATCCCCATCCCCAAACATCGCAGAATGAATCGGATGCCCTCGTCCGTTTCCTATTTAAGGATTTAACGAGAGGGTGGGGGGGGGGGTGGGTGGGAGAGAGAAAAAATATATGCATAAGAGTCCCGCACGGGCCTCTATTAATTTACAACAGTGCCTCCAGTTTTTCACGAAGGAAACGATGCTCTAAAAAAATGATATATATACGACACACACAAACAGGGAGTCCTTCGGATGGTGTCCACTTCTCCAGTTCTCCTTCCAGTTCCCCCAGGCCCTCTGGCAAAACGAGCGAACGCTCCCATTGAAATGCGAGGGGAATGAATCGGACGGAGAAGGACACTCGTCGCATCGCCTTAAAATAACAAGGTGACGGTGGTGGGATGGGGTTTCGGAGAAGTGACGATGGATTTTGAAGGTAGGCGAACTCGACATTCGCCCAAGGAAGAGGGGCGAAGATTTTACGTGAGACTCCCGGGTCATTCCGTTGCGCGAGAAAGAGAGAGAGAGCAGATTCATCTCAGTCGATGGCAAATGAGGAGCAGACCCTTAACAAGAATTTTACACTCCGCCCCTCCCCCGACCAATACTCGTATCTCCCCCTTCCCGTTTTGAACTCTCACCCCCCCCTTCGAACGATATAATCTCTCGAAATGTCCAAGTCGAGGGTGGCTCTCGCATGCGAATGGATTCGGTTTTGAACGACGGTCTCAAATCAAAGGGCAAATATCTCACTCTAATCTACCTCACAAACAAGAGATGAGGAAAAGTGACTCGAGTCTCCCTTGAACGGTGGACATCTCGCGTGGGGACGGGGGGGGGGGAAGGATACCTTTGACAAGAGAGAGAGAAAGAGACATGCATTTGGCATTATGAGAACTTTACACTTTCCTTCCTTCTTCCTCACTCTCCCGCGAGTCCACCACTCCATCCTCCCTCCGCGAATCCCTCCTCCCATCCCCCCACGCCTTCTCGACGCTTCACCCGAGTGAGGATACTACCTCGGCCTCTCCAAAGCCCACCATGCGGTTTCGAGTGGAAATCATACAGGTAAATAAATGAGCGTTGGCTTCCGTGGGGACGTAAGAGAGAGCCATGGACCACTCTCAACAAGAGAAACACACCCCTCGTGTTATACGGAAGAATCCTTAGAACGCCACGGAAATGCCGTCATCATGCCGTCCGACCTCATTTAAATCAAAACTGTTCTTTAAAAAACCCTTTGAAACTACTGCCACCTCTAATCCTTCATCTTAAATCCCAAAAAAACTGACGTTGATAATTTTGAAACTGGTACATGATTTCAAATTTATGGTATGGTTTAGCATTACTTTATGGGGTCATACAATTTTTCCGCTTTATTCACACATGTAATGAACTGTAATCACGTATGTACTAAAATATAATGAACGATGTCATACGATGTTAATCATAAACATTCTAATAAGCAGTTAACGGTATTTTTCTTAAATCTAAACTATATTGAATCATTAAATGAGTGTAAAATAATTAATTCTCACCCGAAAATTGATTTTGAGATTCCGAAACAAATACTACATACCGAGTTCATTTCAGTTTAAAGATATTTTTCAAGATATTCTAAAATTTATTGCGGTTCCTTCATGCAGAGAAGGTCTAAATTCTCGCAAGCATACGAAATTGCTTGGACACCAAACGTGAAAGTACTGGAATAATGTCCGTAAATAGGAAATGGTCATTCATTTGTTCAAATTCATGTCTTTGGGTGATGGTCGTCTGATATTTGATTATTAATGAGTTTTTCACCGATGAAATAGATATAAATGAAATATATACATTTTTAATTCAATAAAAATGTGATCAAATACTCTTTTTTATATATGGCTGCGTAGATTTTCGCGGCGGTGGCTTGAAGAATTCTGCATGTCCGGGTTTTCACCGCGTTGTTGTTTGAAGCCGACAACAGTTTCGCCGAAGTTTCATCCGGCGTCTTCAGGTCGAAGATGAGGATTCAGATTTTGGCCGTCCTTATATAGGTGGTCCCGTCCGGGTGCTGCTCTCTGATTGGTCCTTTTTCGGAGGACTCTCTTCCACGCGTTATGGAGATGGTAGCCTTCATCTCTATTGAAATTCGCCGGGTTTTTGGCTATCTCAATGGCTTCTCTGATTAGGCGTGGGTAATATCTACTTTCTTTACTTATGATTGTAGCGTCATGGAATAGAATATCATGGCCGGGTTCACTCCATTTATGCTCGGAGATGGCCGAGAGGTGAAACTGTTTGTTCGTAGTAGCCCGGAGGTGTTCTTTCATCCTAACTTTCATAGCTCGGCATGTTTCCCCGATGTAGGCTTTCCCACATGAACACGGTACTTGATATACCCCTTCGTATAGGTCTTTCGAGATTTTGTCCTTCGGTAGGAAGGACAAAAGACTCGAAAGACCTATACGAAGGGGTATATCAAGTACCGTGTTCATGTGGGAAAGCCTACATCGGGGAAACATGCCGAGCTATGAAAGTTAGGATGAAAGAACACCTCCGGGCTACTACGAACAAACAGTTTCACCTCTCGGCCATCTCCGAGCATAAATGGAGTGAACCCGGCCATGATATTCTATTCCATGACGCTACAATCATAAGTAAAGAAAGTAGATATTACCCACGCCTAATCAGAGAAGCCATTGAGATAGCCAAAAACCCGGCGAATTTCAATAGAGATGAAGGCTACCATCTCCATAACGCGTGGAAGAGAGTCCTCCGAAAAAGGACCAATCAGAGAGCAGCACCCGGACGGGACCACCTATATAAGGACGGCCAAAATCTGAATCCTCATCTTCGACCTGAAGATGCCGGATGAAACTTCGGCGAAACTGTTGTCGGCTTCAAACAACAACGCGGTGAAAACCCGGACATGCAGAATTCTTCACTCTTTTTTATAGTTTTAATGATGCAGTTCAAGGTGAGGTTCAATTAGCCGTCCGTCGCTCCTAACCTACCTGGTACATTGATATCAAACCGTGGGCATCAAAAAACCCTTTTTAACTGACAGCAGGGATCGGCGTTACTCTTCGAAAACCCTTGAAACAAGGGTTCAAGATGTGATCCTTCAATTTGAGAACTCGATTTCCTTCATACTTGGACAATAGTAAACGTCATGAAATATGCATGACAATGGCTGACATCTTCCTCGGGGTAGAATTCAGTATTTGCAGTGTGAAGATGTTCTTTGAATTAATCTCTCAAAAAATTAATCCCTTTTTAAAAGAGTAAAGGTATATTATTTTTTATGAGTAAGTGTCACCCACTGAACAGTCTCTGGAAACCGCTTTGTTCCCGAATGCAATCGTTAATCTCGATGGAGCAATTGTGGATGAGGAAGTCATTACCCCAAGGAAATTTATTGGCACGTACGAATCAGAGGATCGCTGTTTGCTGAACCTTCTTAGCGGGAAGGTTTTCGTATCACTGGGGTCTTAGTTCGAGAATTTCCCTCAATTTTCTCGCCAGATTGAGCTAAAGCGACCTCCGAATCTGCATTATGCGAAATTCTTGTTTCAGGACTCGCCAGCGAAACGAAGATCTCATTTCAGCTTACAGCAGCACGTAACTCAGAGAGTAGCAGTAGCAGGTTGAAGATTACATCTTGTATTTGGTAGGCACCCCTTCAGAATTCGCATTTCACTTCCGTTGACCCTATCACGGAATTATTCATTCCGTTTATAACGCGAAACTCTCTGATCAACCTGCCTCCCAGCTCACGGACAACGCCATGAGATCCCCGTCACATCACCGCACGTAGATTTTCCTTCCGTATAATCCAGAATACGACGAAACCAGTCCTTAAAATAAATAAGAAAAGGCGACTTCCACCCCACGATGCTCCATTTCAATCTCTACCCTTTCCCGTCGTGCCCGCTCCTCCCGGAAACCCAAATGCTCACACTCCCGCCGCTCCTCGCATGAAAAGCTCCACTTCTCTCCCTATCTCTCTCCCGAATTCTTGAAACTAATAACACGGCAGAGAACTCGGTGAAGGGGATTGGATGGTGTGGAGAGGGAGGAGTGGTGAGTGTTCAGTTGGAAGGAAGGACGTCTCGTGGGAGTGGAGGAAGAAGAAAGAGAGGAATGGTATACTCGTACGGGATGGAGGTACAGAAACGCTGAAAATTACGGAGGAAGGGAGAGAGAGAGTGATCAGGAAAACATAACAAAGGAAAATGGGATATAATAATGTGGAAACAACGGTATTTATTAATGGCAGACAATTCTCAAAGGTACCGCGTAATTTATTTATAAGTAAACTTAGATGTGGAGATAGGCAATGTCAGGTGGCACACAAGTCCCGAGTATTGTAATCAAAATTGCCTTGGAAAAAAATAACATGGCATCATACGACATGAATTTATATCACAAAAGATATGAATAAAATAAATCAGTAAAAAACTAAACTTCCAAACACCAATATCTAACACAAAAAAAAGATAATCCCCATCTCAATTAAAGCTAGTAATTAGGCCTATGCGATACCGAAAGTCGTAGAATTCTTATGTCGCATTGCACTCCGATGCCGAACCGCGGAGAAAGACGATACAACGTAATATACCTTACTGCTATAGGAATCAAATAGTTGCGATATTGCAACTAATACGATCTCTCTTTCAACAATCAAACATTTAAGTGATGAAGTCAAGAATACAGGTATGATGAAGAATATAATTTACATCAACATCTCATTACGATACATGGACTGCGGGAACACCGAGAAAGCGATCGACATTTCAGTAAGAGAAATACATCTTTTCCTGGTAACAAAAACATGAATAGGACCCAAAATATTTGTATGCATTTCTGATTGAACGGTTGTTTTTATCTTCAAATAAGTTAATGCTGAAGAATTAGGTATGCACTTAGAAGTGTCTGGTGTGAAACGTAATTTAAGGGGAATACGCGATCAAAAGCCACCACTGAAAAAGTATTAAAAATTATTTTTCTCTCTCCTGTTCAATTTTGCTAATGACTGTACTTTTAATGAAAGTAAACGTTTTAGGAAAATATACAAAATGACACGAAAATAATTTATGAATCACAGTGGTGTAAATAACTTTGAAAAAAAAGAATGAAAAAACTATAGATTTTTATAAAACAATACTAACAATACCTTGGTGTGGAGAGCAACTAAAGGACAAACATATCATTACGCTGATCGATCTGGAATCTTCGTAGCTGTCAAAATACAGGGTTCGTCCGGAAAATAAGTTTATGATGCTCATTGTCTTTTTTGACAAAAGGGGAGTCGTCCACTACGAATTTGTACCTGAACGACAAACTGTAAATGCTGCATTTTACGTCCAAGTGCTCGACAGGCTTCGAAAACGAGTCGCCCGCGTCCGGCCGGCGATCAAAAACGTCTGGCGGCTGCATCACGGCAATTCGCCGTCTCACACCGCGCTTGTCGTGTCGGACTTCTTGGCCAAGCACGGCGTGGCAACGCTGCCGCACCCGCCCTACAGCCCGGACTTGGCACCACCGGACTTCTTTCTGTTCCCGAAGATAAAGAGGAGTTTGAAAGGAACGCGATACGGGACTTTGGACGCCGTCAAAGAGGCCGTGACGACGTGTCTTCGAGAGGTTCCCGATGATGCCTTCGCGGGAGCGTTCCAGGAATGGGAACGCCGCTGGAACAAGTGTATCGACTCACAAGGGTCCTATTTTGAGGAATATTAGCTTAAGATATGTAAAAGTGTAATAAATTTTTTTTCCTGAGCTCAGTACACTTATTTTCCGGACGAACCCTGTATGACTGTACCCTCGAAAATGTTACCGTTAAAAAATAAAGCTAGTATAACTTTATTCTTGAGGACCACCTAAATTATTATCTGAAACATGTTTCGCGTAACGAATGACAAACAGATGGAACCATCTACCAAATACAGACTGAGGTTTTACCTATATTAAAAATTGCGACGGAGAGCTCTAATAATCAAAATATGAACTCAATTTAACCTTTCGCGAGAGGAGAAAATGAGAATGAGACGAAAATAAATCGAGATCGGGGGGCGGCGGGAGAAAGCAAAACCAATAACCCCGTCGTTCGTTCATGATTTCAGGAAACGCTAGTGATGTGGCCCCCAATACCATCTCGCCGAGTTCCCCTCGCATTTAAATTAACCCGTGAGTCGACGTAGACTTCTTTCGTCGACTCAAAATAACATTCCCCCCCAGGTCATGATGAGTCTGTATCTTGTGTCCAAATAAAAATCCGCTAAGGGCCCAGATGGGCCAACTGCGATCAAACCGATAGAGGGGGAGAGGGGCAGCGGGGAGGGAGAGAGAGAGGACGGGAAAAAAACAAAAGAGGAAGACGAAGCGAACTTCTCAAGAGGAAGGGGAGAAGGAGAGTGGAGCGAAGGAGAAAGAGGAGGGTTTGGAGGTGGAAATGAAGGTGGAATAAGGGTTATAGGGAACGGGTACATTGTGAGGGTGGAAGGGGCGGAGGGAGTGAGGGTGAGGGGAGTGGGGAAGGGAGCAGAAAGACGAGGAAAAGGCCCCACAAAGGTCTCCATGGAGACATCAAAACCACCCTTCTCCCGGAAAACTCCTCGCCCGGAGTGCTCCGCCACACCCCCTTCAGCCCGCTGGTGAGGCCTATTCCTTTTCCGACCCCACGCCTTCGAGGAATCCTGGAAGGCAGACGGAGGGGGGGGGTTAGGGGAGATGGGGGAGGGCGAGGAGACGTGGCTCTCGGTCTCAACTCGCCCCTCCTCCGCGAGTGAGAGATACGGAAAGGGGAGGAGTGCGGAGATAGCAAAGGGGCGTCTCTAGGAGCAGGTGGGAGAGGATGGGATTGAAGTTGTGCCCTGGCAACGGGGGTTGCGACGTCTACCCCTCGACCTCCCCGTCCCCACCGGCGCTGAGCAGAGAGAGAGAGGCAGCCTTAACCAGTCAGAGTGAAAGTGAGGACTTGGGGTGGAAAAGAGAGGTGGAGAGACGGTTGGATTCTTTGGAGGAAAGCTATGGGGAAGATGAGGTGAAGGGTGCGGGAACTAGGCTGAAAATAAGGACGGGAATATCATAAGGGTGACTATTCTTTGAGGGGGCGTTTAAACGTATTGGATAGAACGGAGGAAGAAGGAAGGGGGGAGGGGATGGGTGATTTTCGCTCGGTAACAAAGCTCTATTTAAGCTCAACCACCCAGGTTTTTTTTAGTCGTGTTCCAAGAAAACTAGTGATTACGGATCCAATATATATGACTTGACCTTTACGGCGAGTTTATTGACGATCTCCCGCACAAAAAGCAATCTTTTATCTTTACCTTTCCTTTTGGAGGAAAGATCACCGTGATGAGTGTTCAACGCTTCCTCCTGCAAGGCTCGAAACAAAAGAAGGTAGATCCATTTATAGGTTCATTATTAACTTCCTTCCAAACAACGAATCCAAGAATAATGGACCAGAAAAGTATTAACTGCTACCGTCTATATCCATGTAGTGATACCGTTCTTGCCCCCACTGATTTTTTAAAGGATCACTGGAGTAATTAATTAAAGATAAAGAAAAAAAAAAGAACTGAGTTAATGGATAAAGTACACATTTTGGAGATTGGAATATTTTTTAGGGAATATAAAACTTCCGGTGGAATTAAATTGCTCATTTAATTTTTGCACTCTTGACATATTTGGCGGTAATAGCTTGATGAACTAATGTAAAAAACCCTAATTTTCTCTGTGTTGACTCACGGTATGGAAACATGGTCCACGGCAAAGACACCGGAATATCATTTCTTGAGAACGAAAAGTAAATTTATAAGGCCCTAAGACGGATGGAATTGCATGGCGAATGTAACAGTTAGCTGTCATAGTTACATAAGAGTCTTATAGCGAAAAATACATCAAATTAAAAAGTACTCGGTGGGCTCTAAGGGTAAATGGAAGATGATAAGATCAAGAAAGTGCTGACATTGCATTGAGGAGGAAGAAACTGTAAAGGAAGGTCTAAGTTTACTGAGCAGCAATGCCAGGCTTCTGGGTAACTGGTGCTGGTTGGCTACATCACAGGAGAAGGCGTAGAATAAGAAGATTAGTCAGAATGGGAAATTGAAATGTTAAAACAATGCTGAGGACAGGACAACTGAATAATATAAAGCGAGAGATGCAAAGAAGAAACATAGTTAATTTAGTCAGCTCAGTCCTATCACAGAAAAATGGTATCGTATCAAGAAAGTGATATCGAAAGCCGCAAAAGACACTATAGGAACCGTTAACGAGAAAAGGATAAGGAAACCATGGGTAACGGATGAGATGACTGCAAAGATGGAGGAGGGAAGAAGATGGAAGAATGTAAATACAAAGTTAGGCAAAATAAAGTACAAAGAGTTAAATAATAAACTGGAACGGGCCAAAAATAAAGCAAAAGAAGCATGGTAGAAAACGCAGTGCGAGGATATGGAAAGCCTACAGAGGAAGGATGAAATTGGCGCGCTCTGCAACAAGGTTTTGTTGATCACTTTCGGGAATTAAGATGGGAAGAAGATCAGTGCTAACAGTTAAAGATAAGTGGGGTATGATAATAGTTGACTAGGAAAAGATCCAAGAAAGATGGAACGAATATATAGAAGCACTATATGGTAAAGAACATAGGCCTACAAGGTTAGATATAGAAAAGGAACATGACGTAGAGGAAGATAGCTTACGTCCAGGCATACTTCGACGATGAAATAGAAAGAGCATTAAGGGAGATGAAACCGAATAAGGTCGTGGGGGTAGACAACATTCCTGCGAAACTACCGAAATGTTTTGGAAAATGTGGAATGAAGACTCTATATGAAATGATTCCTGGTATCTATGAGGAAGGAATCTGGCTGGAAGACTTTGTGAGATCAGTGCCAGTGTTCCTATTCCGAAAAAGGTGAAAACTACATCATGTGAGGACTACAGAACAATAAGTTTAATATCCCACGCAGCTAAAGTAATTCTCAGGATCATCAACAAAAGGATAGAGAGTAAGGCAAATGATTACTTAAGGGATGATCAGTTTAGGTTTAGGAAAGGAAGAGATACTCGTGATGCCACTGCAGTAATGAGATCACTAATCGAGAGGAATATAGAATACAATCAGGACATTTTTGCCTGTTTTGTAGATTTCGAAAAAGCGTTTGATAGAGTGAATTGGGAAAAATTAATGCGTGTATTGCAGAAAATAGGAATGGATTGGAGGGACAGGAGACTGATCCGCAACCTGTACATGTCTCAGACTGCTCAGGTGCAAGTGGGGAACGGAGAGTCCGGATGGGCAGTGTTTGGAAGAGGTGTAAGGCAGGGTGGCCCAGTGTCACCGGTGCTGTTCAACGTATATGTGGAGGAAATGATTAAAGAAGTATGGGAAGAACTGGAGGTAGGAATGAAAGTCGGAGGGGAATTCGTAAAATCGGTTAGGTTTGCTGATGACCAAGCATTAGTTGCTCAGTCAGCCAAGGGGTTGCAAGCATTGCTGAGTGAATTGGAGGTTCAGTGCGATAAATATGGGATGAGAATAAATATTAATAAAACAAAGGTTATGCGATTTTCCAGAAAGAAAAAGGTTAAGCTAAATATTAAAATAGGAGGGGAAAAAATAGAGCAGGTAGAACAGTTTACATATCTCGGAAGTGTTTTGCACCAATACGGTCAAAGTGGTAGGGACGTAAGGAGAAAAATTGCGCTAGGTAAGGAGGCTTTCTCAAGGAGGAGGGAGTTGATGACGGGGACGTTGAGTAGGGATGTTAAGACAAGACTCGTAAAAACTTTGATATGGAGCGTAGTTATGTACGGCGCGGAAACTTGGTCACCGAAGCAGAAGGACAGACGTAGATTGGAGGCTTTTTAAATGTGGGTGTGGAGAAGAATGGAGAAGGTGAAATTGACGGAAAGGAAAACAAATGAGGAAGTAATAGGTATAATGAGCGGGGAGAGGCGTTTATTGGGAGAAATGCCAAGGAAAAAAGGATGAAGGGCGTATTGATCGGCAGTGGGATATTGAAGATTGTAATAGAGGGAAGAATGTAAGGTAAATGAGGAAAGGGCAGGAATAGGGTAGGGATGTTGGACGGTTGAAAGGAGAAGGAAGTACACAGAGATGAAGAGGGACCTGATGCAGAGTGGATTGTGTTAGGAGTCACAAAATATTTATTTGGTAGTTGTGTCCATCCAAAACCTACCTTAATCGGTAGATTTCTTTGCTTAATACGTATATATATATATATATATATATACCTACTTACTTGTATAATTATATATGGATTATGGAGCATTAAAATTGGCTTTGCTGATGTATGTCCTAATAAAAATTTAAATGGATCATTTAAAACATTGACGAATAAATAATGAACTTGCGAAATAATCATTATTTAAATTAATTTTCATCCGCTCCTAATGTTATCTTCACGTTAAAAAAAATATGCCTATCACAAATCTTAATGTAAAAATTGTATAATTTTGATTGAACAAGAGCACTTACATTGAAAACGCTCATCGGATGAATTGTAGATAATCAAATATTCCATCAATTGGGTATTTCATTCCAAAGAATGACATATGACAGACAGACATTAATTTAATTAAGTGAATTGCGATCCACAATTCATATAAAATAGCGATCCTCATTAAAATGACGGGTAATCCATCATGAATCACGAAAGGGTGAAAACTGTGCTCTGAGTTGAGCCGACAACATGTTAATGCTCTATGAGATCACGTCTTGCTGGGCACTCGACCTTAATATTGTAATATTCCACGACCTACATTAATATTTAATTACTTGGAAACAATCTAGAATATTCATTCCCACCCGCTGAGCCGAACCTTAACGGCCTTACTCGTGAAATTCTTACTACTCGACACTTACTTCCTCCAACTTTTGAAAGTATTTGATGGGAATGAAAATGTCATTTACTTAATTAAGGCCTTCTCATGACACTTTCCCCTCAGAAAACTTCCTCGAGTTTTTCAAACTTCCAACTTTTTGGGCGTACACATCTCCCTTTTCGTGTTTACCCAACCACCTTAGTCTTTATCAACCCTCCATGAAATTTAATTAAACTGCCAAGCCAACTACTAAGGAATCGTTTTTAGAACTACGTTTTAAAAGATCTTTTTTAATATACATCTCATGCCCCTAGTTAAGGATTATGAAGATAATTTAAGCAGACTAAGAAAGTGGATATCCTTTAGCTACAACTTTTTAAACAAATATTTTTAAATTCTGGAACTCTAATTAACATGAGTGGCATTCACGCATCAGAATAAGACCGTTTGAAGCGGAAATGGTATATTAATCTTGGCGCCTATTAGCATTAATTTAAAAATAACAAATTAATATAAATATTATCGCTCATATGAATTAAGAGTAAATGTTGAGGAGTTAATCCAGGTGTATTCCTTTTAAAACGATGGGAAGACATAAAGGGCGAATATAACCCCATAATATTCACACACACTACCGTATTCGAATATATATACATATATATATAGATATATAACCAAATCTGCGCGTATCTCTTTATTTTATGTTTTTCATTTCTATACATGATGCATAAAAGGAAGAAATATAAAATAAAGAAATATTAAAAAGGAATACTATAACGTATAATAATATTATATATATTTGTATACATATATATTTTTTTTGTGTTTAACTTTTTTATGCGTGTTTTTTATTTGTGTTTAATTGTGTGTGTTCTTTTATGTGTTTTCCTATCCCCTTTCCTTATACCTATTTCTATGTTTGAATGAATATTTGTGCGCCGTATGGCGGGATTTTCAAGTTTGAATATATATAAAGATTAGTTTGCTAGATGGGGAGTCAAAAAATGGTTTATTTGATAGTTGTGTCCATCCAAAAACCTACCTTAACCGGTAGATTACCTAATTTATATATATATATATATATATATATATACACAAACACACGGATACAAACTATTCAACACACAGAAACATAAAGGAAGGACAGTCGCAGTATGTATGGACGTTTCGACGGCCCGGCCGTCGTCATCAGACGATATACATATATATATATATATATATATATATATATACATACATATATATTGTTATTATTATTATGTAATCTCTGATACAAATGTTTTTCAAAAATATTTAAATCTAAAACAAGATTGAAACAGTCACTAGGTGAACATTAGTGTCTTAAATGATATTCCGACTCTAGAATTCATAATTTTGTTCAGATGCATGTGAAGAACGTTTAACTCTGCCAGTTTTTCTTGCTATGCTTATTTGGGAATGTGTACCATATTTTTGCTATCAAATCTCAACTGTTAAAACTACCAAATATATTTTTAGCTATTTGTAATTTTTATTTTCCGGTGCTTACTTGTATGCGTATTATTTTGTATGGAATGCAGTGCGACACAACCTATCTCTACACAAATGTTTCATGAGGGTGGAGAACGTGAAAGGCGCAGTTTGGACTGTGGATGAGCTGGAATTTTACAAACGACGACCCAAACGGTGCACCACTGGGTATGGTCTACATATAACTCCAATAGCTCCTTCAAACAAACATTTTGCTTCAAACATTCTCAATTTTTATCTCCTTTTCTCTCTTCTACATGTTTTTACATTTCATTGCTTTTCTCCATTCCTCTGCGATTGTTTGAATGCGTGTGTGGTGGTGCTGGTTCATTTGTTTGTGCGTGTGTACATTTGTGTGGATGGGCGAGGGAGTGAATGCAATTGCGCAACGGTCGCCATGGGAAAATTCAACCAAGATGTGCGGGAAGTGATTTTATGTAATTCAAAAGAAAAAAATGTCTTGCTCAGAAGGCAGCTAGAAGTGGAAAAGTTTGTTTTTACCTTATTTACTAAACTGTCTTTTTACTCTCCTCTCTTTCTTGGTGGTCTAGGTATACAGAACGCGATCCGCACCAATCTGTCACTGCACAAGTTTTTGTGCGCTATAAAGACGACTTTGGATGGTGAATGATGCAGAGTTTGCCAAGCGACGACATCTGTCAGGAGGGCAACCCCGGAAATATGACCCCACCCCATCACCCACTCCACCCCACCTCTCAGCACAGTAAGCACCTTTTAACACGAAAATTTTGATGCAGGTGCAAATATCGTGACTAAACTAGCTTTATTTAGAATTGCCAATGCACAAACTAATAAATTAGCCCATGACTAGGTCTATGTCCATCCCATTGCGAATCGCACTGCCTGACAACAAATATTTCCTATATTTTTTGTGCTTATCAGTTACTTATTTTTTCTCTATTTTTCCAATGAGTGCTATCACTGCAGAATGACCACGATCTTTACTATCTACTTTCCTCTTATATCGCCCCCTTGGGGGTTACGATAGACATTTTCTCCTGTTAATCTCATTTGATATTTCCATATTTATGATTAAATTACAATATCAATTAATTAACACTCTGCTCTTTCAAAAAAATGTTCCCCTTCGAAATTATCTAAATATCAGCTAAGGTTCGTAGATTTTTCTCAGAACAGGCTCTGGTTTTCGGAGGTCCCCTCGTCATTTCCCAGCGCGCCTAACATTCATTCACCTCCCCCTTTTCTATCCCACCTGATCCTTCAGTCTCAGACCCTTTTCAGGCATCCGCCACCTCTCCACCCGTCCATCCATTTTCTTTCCTCCGTCCCAAACTCATTCCGCTCCGTCCTCAGCCACCCCTTACACTGACGGCCTGTCATCATCACGCTCGCCTCAAAGAGTCCAAAGACAAGTAAGCGCAAAAGAGGAGAAGAAACGTATCTCCGTTCGCCTTCCCCTCTGATCTCGTCGCTCCAACCAGGCCGACGACGGACCATATCTCCGCCCTAAACCCTTTTTTCGAAGATCCCAACCGCCCCCTTTAAAGACCACCCATGTCCCTGTCTCTCCCCCTCGCTTACGCAATGACCCGAGATTGGAAATTCACCACTTTAGTCCGTCTTCTTCGCTCTTCGCGTCTCTCTTCCCCCGCTCTCTCTTTCTCTCAAATGCACGAAGCTACACCCCACTACTCTTTTACAAACGCCTTTATCAGCTTTCCATGCATAGCTGAGCGATATTCATTTTCCAAATTTCGTCATCGGCATTAAAATATATATGAATGTTGAGACGATATAAGTTCGTCAACCGGTTAAGGTAGGCTTTTGGATGGACGCAACTACCAATAAACATTTTGTGACTCCTAACAAAACCCAATCCAGCAACCTAATCTACATCAGGTCCCTCTCCATCTATGTGTACTTCTTTCCTCCCTTCATCCCGTCCAACATCCCTATCCTGTTCCTGCCCTTTCCTCGCTTGCCCAACATTCTCCCCTCTATTACTGTCTTCAACATCCCACTGCCGCTCAATACACCTTTCATCCATTTTCCTGCCTCCATAGGATTTCTCTCAACAAACCCCTCTCCTCACCCACCATCTCCAGTACTTCCTCATTTGTTTTCCTTTCGGTTCATTTCACCTTCTCCATTCTTCTCCACACCCACATTTCAAAAGCCTCCAATATACGTCTACCCTCCTGCTTCAGTGACCACGTTTCCGCGCCGTACATAGCTACGCTCCAAATCAAAGTTTTTACAAGTATTTTCTGTTTGGGACGATATATCCACGAAATAACCACTATTTCACGTCCTATGGCAATGTTTCTATTATCAACATGGGAGGTGGCACTAAATAAAAATTACAATATTTATGATGGTGCTTTTACCGTTATTCGAGAATTCACTCTCTTAATGGCAGCGGCGGTGTTAATGTTCCGTAGGAGCAGTGACTGGAGCTCTGAGTCTATAAATTATCGAAATTAAAAATTCATGATTACGCTTCATTGAAAAGCCCTCGTTTCAGAATCAGAAAATTGCAAAAACATAATTCCAGTGCGTCATTTGTGGCTTCAGTTTCGGTGACGGGCTGAAGTAACTGTGTGTCGGAATATTTAATTGACAAGTTTTGTACCTTGTGGTTAGAAACTAAGATTGATGATCGATGATGTGTTGTTGATGGCGAAGCACCCTCGTTGGCGTTTGTGCATGCCTTCATTAGCAAAAAAGCAAACGCACGTATTTATATTTCAGCTTCACACATTTAGACATTTGCCGTAAAACATATGCGATTTTAGCCATTTGACTCAGTATATTATATAAAATCGGTGGATTTTCAGGGGAAAAAAGATTTCACACGCGCCTGATTCTTCTTTTCATCGATATTTCAACTTTCTTTCTTGAAGGGAAATTACTTTTCCAACTTTGCAAGGTATGCTGCGGAGGTGATTGAAAAAGTACAAAAAGTAATGAACTCGGAGAAATTACTACATGGAAACTCACCTTCCCTTTAATAGATATCAAATAAAAAGAGCATACTTGTCACCAATCCGTAGTGATTAACTTTAACCCAATTTAAAGTTCGAATCCAAGATAAAAATTTCAATACTCTAGAAGCTTCAGAAGGAATATTTAGGTATTTCACTTTGCGTTCACTGCTTATTTTAAAGGATGATTTTCTCTTAAAATAAGTAGTTAGCCACAATATTATACAAGTTTTTCAAATTAAGTTTCCTTAAAAAAATATTTTTATCGGTAGAGATCACACTTACCGCGCGATGACTTGAGACGATGAGGATGATGAAAACGGTCACAGTTTTGCATCCTGCAGCATTGAAAAAAACACTCTCCCTGTAAGGAAAGAGAAAAAGAGAGATTACATTATTAAGCAACTATAACGGATTGCATTCACTACCACCCGAACCTGAAATATGCTTTGGAAGCGATATGAATGAGAGTTGAATAGAATATTCGTGTGAATTTACTTCAAGCTGGTTATTAATTGGCAATGTCTAATGAAAACGTTTGGCCCTGGATAGCTGCAAACACATTTATCAAGAGACCTAAGATTAATATGGAGAATAAAGTGCACTGTCCAATCGAAACTCTCTCATTGATTTCGAATATGTAAATTTGAAAATCCATCTTAACTTCCTATCTATTTACCATTTTCAGCATTTCATCATATATATACGTACAAGTGTATGTATATGTATATATATATATATATATATATATATATATATATATATATATATATATATATAAACACATGGTATTCCAGGGGTAGATCGTTGGATTTCTGACCGGAGGTCCAGGGTCAAATACCCGGGCACGCGACAAACCGTTGGGCTTAGTATTAGGTAAACTCAATCGACATATAGTATGTCAAACCGAACGTCGGTTTGATTACTGTGCTTTTGGTTTATATTAATATACACGTACACACTTACTAACACACACACACATATACACACACATGCACATATATGATACGCATTACTCCTACCCTTTATGACTTTCTATGATTGCTTTCCCTGCTATCCTTTTCTCTTGTGCCCTAGTCAATTTTTCTTTTGGTAGGTGAAATAGCTCCCCAAAGCCATCTGGCAAAAGAATCGGGGAAAACGGTTGCATAAAATACCTAATGATTACAGTGTAATTTATGTTTATTCGATGGCTCAATGATTAGAGTAGCGGCCCAGCAAGTCGTCTTTTACACTTGTGGTCTGCTCGAATCCATCTTCCCTACTATTCATACGTTCGTTTTTTATATGAGTTCCTATCCCTTTTCCTTATACCTATAATCATGTGAATGAAAAGGTATTCGCCATATGGCGGGTTTTCGTGTTTGAATGTGTGTGTGTGTGTGTATATATATATATATATATATATATATATATATATATATATATATATATATATATATATATATATATATGATTTCTTCGAAGTAACACGGAAGTGTTGAATAAAAAACTTAGACAGTAACACACAGCACGAGAACACATAAAAAGAACACTCACAATAATATCTTGATAATTTCGACGGACTTGAGCTCCGTCTTCTTCGGAAGAGAAGTCATATCTTCGGAGAAGTCATATCTTATCTTCCGAAGAAGACGGAGCTCAAGTCCGTCGAAATTATCAATATATTATTGTGAGTGTTCTTTTTATGTGTTCTCGTGCTGTGTGTTACTGTCTAAGTTTTATATATATATATATATATATATATATATATATATATATATATATATATATATATATATATGATATAGATTAGTTTGATAGGTGGGGAGTCACAAAATGTTTATTTAATAGTTATGTCCATCCAAAAACCTACCTTAAACAGTAGATACCTAATAATAATAATAATATAGACCATAAACACAGTATTCAACCCGAAGGTCGGTTTAGTAGGTGATGGTAGAGCTCACCCGTGTACCAAGCCCGACGGCGTGTGAATATTCACACATCAGGGTAGGGGGGCCAGTTCCTTTCCCTGTGCCGGTCATGGTTTCTCAGGAAGATCTGGTACCCGAAAAGTCAACTAGCTTGGGTGGAATATAATATTTATTTATTTAATGATGGAAATCAACCAAAACGGCAATATCATATTATCATTTCCAAACCATTCAAGTGTGCTTTTCAAAAATGTCCCCCTTTCGAAACGATTCCGGTTTTTAGCTTAACATCGCTCATAATGAACAGAGAAACTTTATAATTCCACGTAGATTTATTAGACGGACGACCCAGGTTTCGACGTGGCACGTCATCATCACCTGATGATGACGTTCCACGTCGAAACCTGGGTCGTCCGTCTAATAAATCTATGTGGAATTATAAAGTTTCTCTTTTCATTATGTTAAGTCGATTCCATGAAGTCAAGCCCGAGACAACGAATTAACATCTCTCATTAAGCCCTAATTATTAAATTATTTTTGTTCATATTATATACATACAGCGTAGTAGGTGAAAAATTTCAGTTTTCTATCAAGATATATATTTATGACCTCCCGCCTTGAGGTAATGTTGTCTCACAACCAGAAACTATATACCTCATTTATATAGTATACTCTTCACTAGGAGGACATCTCTTCAGTTCAAGTGTTAATATTCTCCAGAGTAGATGTCTTAGATTTCCCGGAGAGTGCGACACCTACTAAGTCTGCTACTTCAAAACTTAAATAGACAATTACTATTACAGGAATGATTCATTCGGTCATAAGACCCCAAAAAAATACTATTTCCCAATTACCCATAAACATTTTTCATTTTTCATTTTTTCAATTTCTCATTTCGAAATATTTTTGTATTGCAATCTAAAATAGCTGATAGAATATCGGAAACACCATAGCTTACGTAGAAGGATCTATTAGTTTCGTATTTTGATTTTACTTTGCATATGTACTATCATTTTACGTGTCATCTATCGTTTAAGTCGCCGCAGGGTAAAAAATGATACATCTATTTTCGTTGGTATAGCTAACGTCATCAGTTACATTATACGTAGTGCAGTATAAGATATCATAAGTGGTTCAGCAACGGAAGTTAAACGATTGGCGCCTTCACAATACATAAAAGAAATCCGATGGCCGTCAATGTCAGTGCATGTCAAGTGTGTAGGTTGCCTTTAGGTAAAACGTTTTTTTTTAACATGAGAGATATTCCGCCGGATTGGAGAGCAACGGCATGCGAGTGACGCATGTGGCAGTGAAACAATGGCGGACAATCCTCGGGCACTGCACACCCCCACCCACGTGCATGCATCGCGGAGCCGGAAGGCCGTGCAACCCTCGGCTTCCCATTGCCCCTCGTCCGCCCTCCCCACGCCAGTCAACCTGGGCGGATAATTAGGGAGATTAGCCCATTGAAGGCACTTGACGCCAAAGGGAACGGAGACTAAGAGGTAGGTATGTGCAGTGCCTAATTCCCCATTCTCAACCCACACCCCTCTCTCCCGCGATTCCATCCCCAAAGTGGGAAGTCTTTGAGTGGCACGCGCTCAAAGTGGGAGATCTAAAAATAGTAACTCAACCACGGCCGGACCCCATTTTTTAATTTAGCGTATCGCTTACCGGATCACGTCCCCGGTTCCCAAGGAACGAACGGTTGCTGCGGATAATGTGTCCGCACTGGCCGCCGGTGGAGACGGATTAGTGGGAGGGGGTGTGCACGTGAGAAGGGGAGAGGAATCGGCGGGTGGTGGCGAACGATGGGCGGAGAGGTCCGATGAACCCAATCTGGGTCTCTCTCGCAGCGGGGCGTCGCCTCGGAGGGGTGAAGCGGCGCTCGGAGGAGCACTGGACGGCCACTGCGAAACAGGCCTGGTGTGCTGAACCCTGAAACATCCAGCCCTTGGCTTCGGGCAGCAGGAATTGCGCACAATATCGCTCAATAACTCTCCCAAGCGATCCATTTTCCTTTGGCATATCAACAGATTGGGAATGAAGAGGATACGAAGGCAGGGATATGACGATACATCTCGACAAGTATATTTTAATACCGAAGATATCGTCGTAGATACTTATCGTATTCATACACTTGTTCTTTACGATGACGATATGGTCGCGATCCACGCCCATGGCAATCGACGGTCGCATTTAGCGCCAGTCAGTGGTGAAGTGAACAAATATTCTTGATCAAAAACGCATTGCGTCTTCTGATATATTAAAAATATATACGAATGCTAATGTTTGGGTTATAGTCCTTCTTTTATTTAAGAAAGAAAAATAACATGAGGAGACGAATGAGAAAAAAGGAGAGGGAACAATATGCTGTATCTTCCATAGGTGAATTACAGAAATAAACTTTTCGGATGCTTTCACATTACTGCTATCACTCCCTTTATGGAGAGCTCCGTCGTTGCTACGAGAGAATATCCTTTTGGAGGAACGTTGTCGGACAGTAAAAATGATGACATAATACTGTTACGCTAGCGAGAACATTGGTGTCCTTTGATCTATTTATTTAGCACTGAAATATGTTTGTACCGAGCAAGACCGTACTGTATCATGATCGTGTGGACTGCTTCTGATTCTATGCGGATGTGCTGGAAAGACTACGTAAAAGGGTCATCAGGACGAGAAAAGACATTTCCGCTACCTGGTAACTCCATCACGACAACGTGCTAAAAGTTTGCGAGTTCCTGGCCAAACACCAGGTGCCAACGCTGACCCACCCCACCTATATTCCTGACGTCACCCCAGCAGACTTCTTATGTTCCCTCGGATCAAGGCAACCTTGAAAGGATCCCGTTTTTCGTCCATGGAAGAGATCCAATCAGCCGTGACGAAGGCCTTTTAAGAGATTCCCGAAGACGCCTTTCAGGGCCCACCGGTCATGGCAGAGTCGCTGAATAAAATGTGTAGAGACCCAAGGACAGTACTTTGAAGAATTTTAAGTGTTTGTGAAAATTTTTTCAATAAATTACATTAAAAAAATAATTACATTACTTTCGGAACGCAAACTGTGTATCCGCATTTAAACAAAAATTACTACGAGGGGAACCTTTCTTTCTACTCTGTGTAGTTGCAAGGACTTGGGGACAAAAAACGTATAAAATAAATGGCAGAAAGGATTTCTGCAGCGAAATAATAAGGAATGAAATTAAAAGAAACCAGGGGGGAACGACAAAGATTATACCAAAACTTTCTGCATAATCTAGACAGTAGGTTAGACAGAAAAATTAAAAGGCATTGTACGTTTTCGAGGAAATAGTAGACGTGTAAATGCTATAATAATATTCAATTCATAGGAAGAAAGAAAAAGTTTAATATCAATTGTATTACTCACGGTAAAACCCGGAAACCAACTAATGGAGTTCTGAAGTCCTTCAGAGTAGTCTCTAGACTCACTTTTAATGCCATTCCAAACATATATAACCTGAGCATTTCAAGAACGAACAAGTAAGTTTTAGGGAGAGGGATGGCGGAAGGAAAACGCTTCACGATTGATTCGAGCAGGAGTATGTTTACTCTCCCAGTTCTCTTAGACTAACGTGCAACACTGCCAAGGAGAGGAAATGAAAGGTCACGACTGGAATCAGATGGCTTTGAGAACATTGAAAACGCCTCTCATAGGCGGGCGAAGCGTGGGTGGATGGGTCGGAGAAAGAGTGTGGATTTCCAGAGGGGAGGGAGGAAGACTCGGAGGTTGGGAAAGGACATTAAGGGCTTTGGCGCGGAAGGAAGGGGGATAAAAGGAACGCCAGGGGAGTTCATGCCCTCATATTAATACGTGCGACACATAATAGTTTTAGGCGGGAGGGGGAGGGTGAAGAGGAAGGAGGTAAGGATTAATAAGGAAAGGGAATGGAAGGAAGGAAGTGCGCTCTCTTGATTCCAACTCCCTTTCCCTCTCTCTCTCCTCCCCCGTCGCGTAATAGAGAAGAGGATGAGGAGAGATTTATTTGGAAGAAAGGGTGGGGATTTTGGGCGCGGGGACGAACGGGGTCGTATAGGAGTCACCTTCGTGTGTTGAAATGAAATGGGATGACTGGCTCGTGGGTGGCTTCTGAGACATCATTGCTCAACATAGTAAGTTCCGTACATGCGACCCACATATGCATATATATATATATATATATATATATATATATATATATATATATATATATATGTTTATTTTATAGTTGTGTCCATCCAAAAACCTACCTTAACCGGTAGATTACCTAATAGTATATATATATATATATAAGTGTATACATACATAATACACATAGTGTGAGTGTCCTTATACGTGTTATCTGTTTTATTCTGTTTTCTATTGTGGCGTCCAAAAGTTATAAATATATATATATATGTATATAAAGATGATTTCTCCGAAGTAACACGGTAGTGTTAAATAAAAAGTCTCGAAAGTCCAAGTCGAAAGATCCAGTGTTCAAGACCCAGTCAAGGAAATCAGAGAACCGAGATAGCACTAGCGAGCAAAAACACAGAGAAACACATACAATTGAAACCCACACGCATTACAAATTTTCGGTGGCCGAACCACTTTCCTCTGGGGAAAGAAGCCTTACCTTCCTAGAGGAAGGTTTCTCTCAATCAAATTTTAAAAGAAAAATTGATTAAACACGTCAAATTCTAAAGCTCATATTGTGTTTTAAATGGGCACTCATTGCTACCATTTACTTCTTTATACCATATCTAGGAGAGTATTGTATTCTATGTTTAAACTTTAACGCAGAGCATGAGGAGAAAGTTCAATACATAACTTAAAGGCTCAATTTTATTGACTTACATTTTGTATTTCCCATCAAATGTTAACAAGGATTATTTTTCCAGTTCATTTATTGAATTGGCAAAGCCATCACCCTATGGATGGACAGCTGCATTTACGGCCTCAACGCATTAAACACATCTACATCCTACCCAAAATTCCTCCGCGAGGGTATGTGGCAGGGGTAATTACCATGTACTACTAAAATTATAGGACATAAACAGTATTCCGTATCATTATATTTTGGAAAACTTCAAATTGTTGTGGGTGATATTTCCTACTATTTTGGTGGCAAATTGTGCGAGTAAAATATAATTCTTAATATCAAATGGCTCGCAAGTTAACCCCGCTCAATTTTTCGTTGTCAATGTCTACGGATGCATGCTGAGCCGCATTTTTCGAAAATGATATCGTCGAAGTAACACGGAAGTGTTGAATAAAAAAATATTGACAGCAACAAACAATATAAGAACACATAAAACTCTCACACGTTATTTCTTGAAAATTTCGACGGAATTGAGCTTCGTCTTCATCAGAAGATTAGCTAGGACTGACTGCTGAGTGCGGTGAGGTCTATCACATACCTCAATTCCGTCGAAATTATGAAAAAATAACGTGTTTATATATATATATATATGACAAGATATAAAACATATAAAACTTGAGTGAAAATCTCACGGACATGAATATAAAGAAAATGGAATTTACATTATTTTTAATTAATTTTTATTTAACACAAACACACATAAAAGAGAAACTCACTCAGTGAATTTCTCTTTTATGTGTGTTTCTGTGTTTGTGTCTACTAGTTTAACTCCATATATATATATATATATATATATATATATATATATATATATATATGTGTGTGTGTGTGTGTGTGTGTGTGTGTGTGTGTGTGTGTGTGTGTGTATGTATGTATATAAACACAGATACTACACAAACTTGCATGCCTACACGCATATAGTACATAATTGTATACGTAATGTGTGGAACCCTTATAATCCCTAATTGAGTAGCAGCTATCGTTGTCTCAACATATTTTTGAAAAAAAAAAACGAAATCTTAAACCTATCCGCTCTACAATCTACCTCTCTAATTTTGATTTGAATGATCAGGTCTTCCTTAGAAATTTGTGATCTTATAAATGGATTGAATGTCTTCGGAAAACTGATGGATTTCCACTTTGATTACGAGATTCAGTCTAAAATTCAATCTACATTTTTCGAGGGATTCCCATCCAAAATCTTTCTATAATTTTGCCTGCGGTCATCGTCTTTTTTTTCTTGACAAATCTCGATCACCCAATGGCTAAGTCAATCCTGCTCTACGTGACGTGATAAAATAAGTGTATAAAGAGCATCGTGTGTAACGCCCGCTTCTTCATCGGAGTGTATGGAACGTGCGTTAATATTCAAATCATCCGGGCGAACGCAAACGTTCTGAAGCAAGAGTTTATATAATAGGTCAACGGCTACAAACGGTGTTCTTCAATATATTCACTTCCGGGGATTTCACTTAGTACGTCAATTTTATTTCAACCCCCCGAGTCAACGCTCTAAGGTTTTCTTTCCCCATAAATTCATTACCGCGCATTTTTTTGGATTCAATTTGTAAGAACCACCCTTGAAACCAAACGCTACACTGTCATGATCGATAGAAAGTGCTGTTCGATCCCAGCCATACCCTGGTAGACGAGCGTGTCATTGGAGAATAATCCGACTTTACTGCTTAGGGATTCCTTCTCTCGGAAATTAACTCAGTCCGATCACGCGCATGCCCACAAGTTCTTCGCCACTGACTGCTAAACCCCTGATGATCACGGCTCCCCAGGAATCCACAAACGAGGTAGAGAAGGAGAAACGGACGAGGTGGATGATCGAGGGGCGAGTGAGATAGAGTGGATTGAAGACGGATTGGTGTGGGGTGAGGAGAAGGGAGTTAGGAGCGGTGGAGGGAGGGAATAGAGGCGTGTTACGGGAGGAAGAAGAGCCGGGAACGTGGAGTGGAATCTTTTTTTTTAATGACGGTGGCAAGATGGCGTTGGGAGCACGCGAACGCTTTTCTGGAAAATCCGAAGAGGATAGCGGGAGAGATCCTGCTGTGTGTGGGTGGGGTGGGGTTAGAGGCACGTGGAGGAGGAGGATGGGGGCACGATGGAGAGAGAAGGAGAGGTTTGGGGGGGGAGGGTGGGAAGCCGAAGGGACGTAGAGGAACAGAAGAGGTTGGGAGGCCAAGAGGGAAAAGCAATTTGGAAAATGCATCCGTCAACGTGATCTCCGTTTGTTACCCGAACACGCCCGTGTTGGGGGGCGAGGGGATGGCGGGAGGGAGGGAGGGAAGTATTCGGGCGGTTGGGCTGTGTGACCATAGGGGGAGGGCGTTCGGGGAGAGGGGATGGTGGTGAGTGAGTGAGCGAGCGAGCGGGAAAGCGTTATCCAACAGTACTTCTGGACCCATCAAATGCACACGAGTCGAACTCGCCATTCAATGCGAAACTCCTCTCACTGAATACCGGGAACAATTTGCTTAATCCCACCCCCACCTCCAACCCCCTGGAAGCCAGACTCTCGGCTCGCCACCGAAGGCATTTTCTTCGCCGCCTATCGATGCCGATGTTCCTCCATCTATTCACACGCGTTTATTAATTGAAATCTTCGACTCGGTAACTTATTTGTTTACGTTTCGCGCTAACTGCGATTACGACTTCGCGGGTGCAGACTATGGAAGGGAAGTCCGGCGTCGTTTAGTTCGGTCTTCCCCTTTTTGAAAGAAAATTATCGATGTCGGTATTCAATATCATTCCTCTCTATTTGGAATTGCCAGAGTTCAAAGCTGAAGGTTACTCTTAGGGGTTAGCGGAATTTTCGAAAATTTTGATCTCTAAATCCATCTTGAAATGAAGGTCATCATTCTGGTTGCAGATATTAATGACACTTTGTAAACTGAACTAAATATTTAAAAAAAATACTTAGTAATAAAATAGTAGTAATCCTTAAAGCTGAGCCCAGAAATTAACTCCATTGCATCTCGCACAAACGAAGTGCTTTTTTGGTTGAAAAATAAAATTCAATGCGTTCTAAATGATACGAAAGAACTGAAATGTGACTGCATCCAAATCTCTCACAGGTTTTCAAAGTTTCATTCATTTCAAACATCAAATCAGTTCCAACTTCGTGCTAATTTTATAGGGATGATTGAGAATCAATCCACCCGATTAGTACATTAATAAAATCCCCACAGCTATGTAGGTACTGACTCCTGGACTCCAGATTACACTCAATATTAAATTTAGCTCTAAAAAATAACATTATTAAAATGAAAAATTAAAATGGAAGAGTTCGTAACTATAGAGTGAACGAAGTTGCACTTCTAGGCTGTAAATTGAAACTTCTTCATAATCCTGTAGCTATTTGGCCTACAGTAGAATGAACTCGTTTTTCGCTCCTAAACAAGTCCTAATTATAATATTTTGAATTTTTGGGAATTAAAAAATACATTATTACGCTTAATGAGCTCCAGAACGAATAATGTTCTATTATCTCAATTTACGAGTATATCACGTGAAATTAGTAATCACTCGTACAATGCGGTGTGTGATCATAATATATTCTATTACTACTTTTGGTGAATGATAGTACAACTTAGTCTAGGGGAAGTAATCACGAAAGTTCCCAATGCCAAGGCAATTCATTTATTACTAGCGTTTAGTTTTTGTGCTGAGTAAAACGCTATGTAAAATATTCAAAATTTCCCGATACCACCAAAAGACATTGAAACTGGGTGGTAAAACGAGTAATCACATCAAGAACGAGCCCCCAGTCAGCACAAGTAGACCCTCACTAAGAAAAAATACGGTCATAGATAAAAATCCGGAATCAAGCGTGGCTTGAGTGCTATTTTGAAATTAATACCATTTTGCGAGGGTTTACGAAGTACCATAATAAATACAAAAATACAATAGAATTGAATTAAATAGTGACGTCAACACTATATTAGAATAGTCAAGCTTCAATTGAAATAGTTCGCTGAAATATTCACTCCTTAACATTCAAGATGAGTTTCAATGCAACAGTTAAAATTTACTGTTGCGGATCTCGTGCAGCTTCTTGGAATTATTCAAGATAGCTTCTTGACTTGAGCTTTTACTAACTGGCTAACAGCACATCTATGAATGCTTGGCATGCCAGAGGCGAATTCAAGCACCAGTATACGTAAAAAGAGACGTTTCAGGCGTGATATGGTGGAATATCATGATTAATTAAAACTGGCAATTTTCCACAGAATAAGAAAGAATTATTTTGTGGAAAATTGCCAATTTTAATTAAGAATACGTAAATGTAAATAAAAAATATCCCTGCACATTAACGATATTCAGCGAAAGTTTATTTTACGAGTAACATGACGTGTGTCATCTTAGAGGCTTTATTCGTGAAATAAGGACGCTTTTCATTTTTCCGAAAGCATATATGCCTAAATGAGGAAGTACTGGTGATGGTGGGTGAGGAGAGGGGTTTGTTGAGAGAAACCCTATGGAAGCAGGAAAAATCGATGAAAGGTGTATTGAGCGGTAGTGGAATGTTGATGAAGGTAATAGAGGGGAAAATGTTGGGCAAGCGAGGAAAGAGCAGGAACAGGATAGGGATGCTGGACAAGATGAAGAGCGGAAAGAAGTACACAGAGATGAAGAGGGACCTGATGTAGATTAGGTTGCTGGATTGGGTTTTGTTTGGAGTTACAAAATATTTATTTGATAGTTGTGTCCATCCAAAAACCTACCTTAACCGGTAGATTACCTTAATAAAAAATATGTCTATTCTTTCTTATGATGACCTTTTTCTCACGAGATCATCTGCCCGTCATGTGCGTATCCGAAGTACGTCTTTTGCTTATATTGCTTTGCATTCCCTATTATTTTCAATATCCATTTCTTTTTCGTCCATTTTAGTTTTCTCATTTCCCTCAGCTTTCCTTTCACTTGCTCATTGAGCAAAAAAAATACCGAATGGGCAAATGACGAAATTCATAAGGGAAAATTGAACGACCACAGATGTGGTTGATCAAAGTCCGACCCTATTGGACGGAAAACGGAGGAAAAAAGAAGAGAGAGAGAAGAGAAGGGACATTCGGCCATTTTTTTGGACCTACACCTCGACTGCGCCTGCTCCCGTTCCCACCGCAACACGCACGTCGGGGGAAGGAGCGGAGAGGAGGAGCGGAAGAGAAAGGACCGCTTCCTCATTAGCAATGGGGGCGAGAGGGAGAGAGCAAACCGGGCCAGGGACGAGGAAAATGGGGCCCGTGATCTTTTGGCGTGTTCAACCACAGGGTACAGGGAAATCCACCACTTTTTCCATCGTGCAGGACACCTCAAGGTCCGCGTATTTAGAGGATACCCTTCTCCACCGCCTCTCCCGACTGAGCAGGGTCCCGGATTTCCGACACCGCCCCCTCCTCCGCCCCGACCGCGCCATCCAATCCCCTTCCCCCGCGCCGCCCACAAGGGAGCGCGGTCTCACGCGCCTCCAGAAGACGCTCTCCGCTTAAAGTCTCCCGGGGAAACAAAAGAGCTCGCCCAATCGCATTCTCCTATCCGCCCTACTCCCCGCCCAAACCCCCCCTCTCATGCCCTCCCCCCCCGCCCGCGCTCCTACGGCCCCTCCCGCCCCGGGGCTGAGGGAGGAGGAGTATGTAGCCACCCCAGAGCTGCAACTACCCCTCCTCCAGGCCTTCGTCCCCTTCCCTTCGTCTCCCGCAACGGTGGTCGCATGCGTTTGCACGCCTCGCTCACATCCGGGCCCGGAAACGACATCCTGGGTTGTAAAAATGTGGAGAGGAATGCCGGGGGCGTACCGTAAAATCTTACGAAATTACATTTGCTGTTTTGCTTTTATTTCATCGATTCCGCAAATGTGAGATAAAAAATATTTAAAGTTTAAAAATATCGAGAAGCAACATGGTGACTTGAAAAAAAAAATCGTCTGGTTCGCGGAGGAATTCCCGTCACGGATTTTTGGGGATCGGTGATTTGACATATTGCATAATAAAATCAATGCCGGGTAACCAATGTAGAGTGATTTTTTTATACCCATCCAAACATTTAAGAGGTTTTATTTTGTTACAGATTTTTGGGATTATGAATTTCCATTGGAAAGATAATGGTATACTAGTTCATGTAATATGGTTGGATGTTGTCTAGCACATAGTGGACCGTAAAAGTTACAATTTAGTTTTTTTAATGGTGAAAGTTAACTGTACAAAATTATTAATAAAGTTGCAAATATGATAAAACATTTCGTTATCGAATACAGTGACAATGAAAAATGCCAGTAATATGGGTGTTTTAATTATCAAAAGAATTTAATTATGAATTCCACTAATTATCAAGACTACTTAGCATTAGTTTCAACATGTTAATTTCTCAGAATTTTATATTATTCTTGAATGAGATCATTAAGGGCAAAAATCAAAATTTAACGATAAATATTTTTAAAATTCACATAAGAAAATTGAGTTTTTGTTTTGTTGAATTTCCAAGTAACATCAATGAATTTGCGATGTCATGCATCTTTGAGGGATGGATACGGGGAAGAATATCGAGATAAGCGAGGTAGAAGGAGGGAAAGGACTTTTTGATCGGCTTGAAATAAGGTGTAAAATATGCGTAGCTGATGGCGTAATTTATTATGGCAATTTATCGTAATTCAAGAAACTTTGGTCTAGAATTTTACGATAAGTATTGCTTAGAAACACTATGCCTCTAAGAGAACCACAGTAATGAGTAATAATTTTGCTAAGTTCAGCAAGAACCTCTTTCTGATCAGCAGGATAACCAGAGCTAAAAAAAAGGAAATGCAATTTACTTTTGCAAAATTATACAATTTTGTCTGTTCCTACAAGAAAATAACATTAATTAACAGAATATGAGAATATTTGGGAAAATTTTATGTTGTTTATATGATCAAGTACAATTTCGTGTGAAAAAAAATGCAGAATCATATTTTACTGTTATTTACTCACAGAATCATTAATATTTCATTATTATTTTAGGCCAGATTGTGATTAATGATCTGGTGAAAGAAATTATGAATGCCTACAAATCTTCCTTGAAATTTTTCCACGAATTTTAACTCAAGTCTTGTGAAGCATATGAAACTTTGAGCCATTCTCACAATCCTCAAACTTTAGGGGCACTGTTTTAGTACAACCCCTTCCCTTACTTTCATTCTACATCTAGTCAATCAATGATATACATTCATACTTTCCATTTAAAACACAAGAATAATGACTCAAAAAATAAATTCCATTTGAAAAAAAGGGACTGTTAAATTAGGACGTAAATTGATTATTTAAAATCAAATCGTTATGAGAAAAACGTAAAAACATAGAACTACTTTCACAGTATTATATGCAACCGTATTAAAGATACGCCACCTGAAGGTATTATACGTAGTTAAGCATCGCTGTCAATAAAAATTACTGAAGAACATATGATTAAAGCAATAGAACATGACCATACTTATCACATGCACGTAGTTTTGATAAAATACACGAAACACCAATGCATAAAAAAGTAAGTGATTTAATAGAATTTATTTAAAAAATACGAAATTTCAAAGGTATTTCATAGTTTTTTTGGATTACTACAGTAATATAAAGGTTTTTCGTTTGTGTCCGAAGAAACTGTCTGAAACACCAAAGAGATTAGGTATCCTATAGCTCCTTCTAGCTATACTTTCCGCACAGCTTAAAAGAGAGGCGGGTTTCATCATTAGAGGGGCAACGATAATGCCCCACAGGCCGTTGCAAAGGCATGTGGGGTGTTATGACCCTAATCCATACATAAATATTAGTTAACACATGTATTTTAATACACATATTTATGTATCTATGGACACACATCGCATATATATGTATAGTCTTCTCTTAATATCCCTACTCAATGTCCCCGTCATCAATTCCCTCCTTGTGAAAGCCTCCTTGCCTAGGGTAATTCTTCTCCTTACATCCCTACTACTTTGACCGTATTGGTCCAAAACACTTCAGAGATACGTAAATTGTTCCACCTGCTCTATTTTTTCCCCGCCTATTTTAATGTTTAGCTTAGCCTTTTTCTTTCTGGAAAATCTCATAACCTTTGTTTTATTAATATTGATTATCATCCCATATCTATCGCACTGAAACTCCAATTCACTCAGCAAAGCTTGCAACCCCTTGGTTGACTATAGTAATATATATATATATATATATATATATATATATATATATATATAATGTGAATTCACTAAATAGTCATAGCAAACAGAAACTAAAATATATAAAAGAGGGACTCACTAGTTCTCGAATTTTCGGTGGTGCAACCACCTTTCTCAAGAGGAATTAGGAACAGAACTCTGAGTTCTGTTCCTAATTAAATCTTGAGTTCTGAGTTCTGTTCCTAATTTCTTTTGAGAAAGGTGGTTGCACCACCGAAAATTCGAGAACTAGTGAGTCCCTCTTTTATATGTTTTAGTTTCTGTGTTTGCTATGACTATTTAGTGAATTCACATTATTGTGCACGTTCGTGGGTTTTCCAAGAAAGTGACTATATATAAATATATATATATATATATATATTTTTTTTTAGGTAATCTACCGGTTAAGGTAGGTTTTTGGATGGACCCAACTATCAAATAAACATTTTGTGACTCCCCACCTAGCAAACTAATCTATATCAGGTCCCTCTTCATCTCGATGTACTTCTTTCCTCCCTTCATCTCGTCCAACATCCCTATCCTGTTCCTACCCTTACCTCGCTTGCCCAAAATTCTTCCCTCTATTACCCTCTTCAACATTCCACTACCGCTCAATACGCCCTTCATCCATTTTTCCTGCCTCCATAGGATTTCTCTCAACAAACCCCTCTCCTCCCCCACCATTTCTAGTACTTCCTCATTTGTTTTCCTTTCGGTCCATTTCACCTTTTCCATTCTTCTCCACACCCACATTTCAAAAGCCTCCAATCTACGTCTATCCTCCTGCTTCAGCGACCACGTTTCCGCGCCGTACATAGCTACGCTCCATATCAGAGTTTTTACGAGTCTTGTCTTAACATCCCTACTCAACGTCCCCGTCATCAACTCCCTCCTCCTTGAGAAAGCCTCCTTGCCTAGCGCAATTCTTCTCCTTACGTCCCTACCACTTTGACCGTGTTGGTCCAAAACACTTCCGAGATATGTAAACTGTTCTACCTGCTCTATTTTTTCCCCGCCTATTTTAATATTTAGCTTAGCTTTTTTCTTTCTGGAAAATCGCATAACCTTTGTTTTATTAATATTTATTCTCATCCCATATTTATCGCACTGAACCTCCAATTCACTCAACAATGCTTGCAACCCCTTGGCTGACTGAGCAACTAATGCTTGGTCATCAGCAAACCTAACCGATTTTACGAATTCCCCTCCGACTTTCATTCCTACCTCCAGTTCTTCCCATTCCTCTTTAATCATTTCCTCTACATATACGTTGAACAGTACCGGTGACAATGGGCAACCCTGCCTTACACCTCTTCCTAACACTGCCCATCCGGACTCTCCGTTCCCCACTCGCACCTGAGCAGTCTCAGACATGTACAGGTTGCGGATCAGTCTCCTGCCCCTCCAATCCATTCCTATTTTCTGCAATACACGCATTAATTTTTCCCAATTCACTCTATCAAACGCTTTTTCGAAATCTACAAAACAGGCAAAAACGTCCTGATTGCATTCTATATTCCTCTCGACTAGTGATCTCATTACTGCAATGGCATCACGCGTACCTCTTCCTTTCCTGAACCCAAACTGATCATCCCCTAAGTAATCATTTGCCTTACTCTCTATCCTTTTGTTGATGATCCTGAGAATAACTTTAGCTGCGTGGGATATCAAACTTATTGTTCTGTAATCCTCACATGACGAAGATATATATATATATATGTGTGTGTGTGTGTGTGTGTGTGTGTGTGTGTGTGTGAGTATGCGTAAGTACTCGTATGTACACATACATATTTTGGAATAGAGCTCTATCCGAGGATACTGAAGATTAAAAATGCATATAAAGTGAGAAATGAGGAAGTCCGATGTCGTATGTATGATAGAGCAGAAGAAGGAATTACCAGATGGAGTACTCTGTACTCTGCGATAACCGACCCCAAGATGCTGATGCATACATATGTCGTGGCTAAGCCCCGTTTGCATATACAACTGTAAAATACCCTACAAGCCAACGGGAGGGTGTGTTACAGGGAGTATATCCACCACAGGCATGAACACATAACCCGAACAGACGAAAAAGACTCAAATTCAAGACTCAATTCCATCTATCACAGAAGCATGCATGTCAAACAGGAAGGGGGTATAAATGTACATAGTCTACCATATAAGAGACCGCCGCCAAACATATACAGGTCATATTTTGCTGGTCAATTTACCTGACACTTGAACTTTTTCCCTGGAGCAAATAAAATATCAGTTCACACAGAATAAGCATATGAGTATGTAGACAAAATCCAAATTTAATTGCAAACATTACTATACTAAACATTTCGTTTGACATATTTAAGGTCATTAACTGTCTCTCTTAGTCAAAATTGTTCTCATCCACTATGGAATAGAATGCAATCCTCGCCATAAGAGCATTCGATTTTATCGTTTGCATGGGAAACTCAATACTCGATCATAATACGGCACTCTTTATTTGAGCGAGAGAGATAATTGCAATAATTACACCTGCATAACTGAGGGAGCTGGCGCAGGGATTGCTGTTGGGGGAACGAGATCATGCAGGTGAAGTACTCGGAACGTCTCCTAGCGGAAGAGAATAAGTTAAAATATTCCAGGGTAATAGAATCATGGTGCAGTGATCAAAGACACTCGGTACAAGCAAGGAGGGAGAGGCGATGGGAAAGATTCTTAATGAATCCATCTGAGGAAGTGAAAACAAAAAAAATAACTATGGTAAACTTACTGATGAATATAATGTAGGAGACGGGGAAAGCAGAGGGGCGTGGGACAAAAAAAAAGAATGGACTGAATGGTTGGAGGGAAAGATTTAAGCGGGATTGAGAGAACGAGGGAAAAACGAAAACGAGAAACGGCTCACGATTTCATATTTTCGGAGCGCGAGGAAGAGAAGCAAAACAAACCACGTAGGACGGAGGGAGTATCGAAGGGGAGAGAGTTTTTTTTTCTTTTCTACTTTTTGGAAAATTGTCATTCGGGAAACTTCACGGCAGTTCACGTGGCTTCTAAATGTACCCTTAGTGAGCGAGTTGGAAGAAAATTTCCAAATGAAAGAAACGAAGAATGGGAAGAGAGACCAAATGAGCATGGATGAATGTGGAAGGAAAGGAAGGCATAGAGATTAGGATCTAGCTCACAAAATGGTTTCTAATTAGGAAAACTTAACGCACAAAAAATAAATTCAATTAGAAATAGTCACACTCCAAATTGTACACACGATTAGTTTACCCATTGACCCTTTTATTAATGAAACACAACTTTACAACTATCTTATTACGACAACAAATGAAAAAGGTTTTCTTAGATTAAAATTTTCTTTAACCATCCATGCCTTACAGTTTGGCGTAATCTAAAATTAGGAACAACTATTTCAATTAATGTATACAGCATATTTAATCGATGATAAAGCTCATTTCATATCATTCTCTCTGTTACAATTATCATGTGTAGCACAATATTCCATATTTAGGAAGTTTAAACAAATAAATATTGAATTTGATTTGTTGAATATCAATGGGAGAATTCAAATACTCTATAAATTACATTATAGAGGCTGATGACAACCTAATCAAGGAATACTTATATAAGTTAATAAAGACCAAACGTCGTTGAGTTAAATACGTATATTCCTATATTTTTATGCACCATAGCTATCAAGTATGTTCACCCCTATCAATTACATTTGATTCCTTTCTTCTGAACTACAAAGCTTTTTTTCAATGATATTATAGTCGTTTAACTAGCATATGTTGTACTGGCAAAGATCCATCGTGATTTCTTACGGCCATAATTATAGAAACTACTCATCATAATATACTTCTTAAGAATGCAATGGCTTATTTTCCTAATGATAAATAATATCACCCTTTTATGATTACGGAAGCCACATTGAATTCAATTTTAGAAACAATAAGGGCCAATTTTTCTATTACTTGTACAATTGTGTAATCATTATGAGAGATAGAAAAGAAAATATTAGTGACAATGTCCATATTGGGTATAGTATTGCATAACTTTGATCCATGGCGTTTTGAGACAAGAGGATAACTGTAAATTGAAGGCTTTCGATGATGAAGTGTAGAAAAGAACAGAAAAATAAAGTGAAAATGGTTACAGAAAAAAATTAAGCAAAAACTTATGAGTGATGGGGTAAGAGAGAAAGTTCATGGGAAACATTCGTCAAGACTAAAGAGATAACGATGCAGGATATGCTGAGAAGGATGGATTTTAAGACTACGCGAGACTAGTAGGATTGAAGGGACTAATGTTGGTAAAATGAGGAAGAAGGAGGAAAAGAATAGTTAATCTGGGCGGAATAAAGGTAAATATAGTGTGGAAGTTTGAGCAGTGCGTAGTTAAATGGGTATTGGAAAAATTATTCTAATAATATGGATTTTTTTATTGCGTGAATGTCTTGTTGGGCAAGGCTTAAAAATATAGCAGTGTCTAGTGTCTGGGTCCATTGAAAACCATTCTTAACCGGTACTCTACGTCTACAAAAATACCCCGTAATCCACCAAAAACGTGTGTGGGATGCAATTACGTAGTGGGATGGATAAGGGAGAGGAAGGGGAAGGGAAAAAAAACATTCACTAAAAATATCTCCAAAAAAACGTGAAAATGTATGTACTTGCTGGCGGAAAAATTAGTTCAACAAAAGTGCCAGTTACGTGCAATAAAACTCCCTAGTTATACGAAAAGGAATAAAACTGAATCACAACCATTTACACGACAGGCCTCTACCATGCCAAGACAGGTCATACGCAACTGGAAGGTAAGAAGGGGAAAGTTCTATTAATTCATGGACATGTAAAGTCATAGTCCTACTCTAAGAATGAGAAAAAAATAACATTATCCGCTGTACACGTACATATAGACTGCTGAACAATTGAATTTTTAATTGCTTTTTCGTAATTTTCCACCAGGAATTAATTAACTAGTGATTTAAAATCCAAAAATGTACGCCTATGGCCAGGAATACACGCAAAGTGACTTATGTTCATGTGCTTAGCAGGCAGGTGTACCTCCATATGTGAATGCGCATAGGCTTCGGAATATGCACTAAGTACATTTGTAAATCAAGGTTTAGACACTATATTGTGAACACTCAAATCTCCTCGGTATGCTCACAGAAGGACAATTTTCGAAGGAAAAACACGAAATACATCCATTCTGGAGATTTCTGACGCGGCACTTTGATGGAAAGATAAGCAACCGAATGACATTCGGTCTCAGGAGCGAAGTGTTACAACTTATTTGCCTTAACTGAAATAAATCTAGAGGACACACTAAAGGGCGAACGATGGAATAAGCCTGGGTGAAAGGATGAGAAAGACTTATCGAAGGATTTTTCAAAAGATGGCAAATTGGAGTTAAACAACAACCAGTGTAAAGTGAGAAAAAAAACATTTTTTGCTGGTTATAAAAAAATCAAAATACGATTGAATCGTTCGAAGTGATTACTTTTGAATTTTTTTTGGAGAGTTGTAAAATAAACGAATTTATCGAGACGTTTGTTTTAGTTTCAGGAATAGAATTTGTAAATTATACAAAAGCCCTCGATTTTTATGGTAGCGTGGGATTCTCAAAGTGATTTTACGTATAATTTCCCGAAGACTCAGATGAGCACTCGGCGCATTTGAAAGATGAAGATGTTGTCTGCTGGCATGCAAAAAGTATCCATTACGCGGGAGACGGAAGATTTAACATGATTAAAAAATTCCATTTCCTCGTTTTTGTTCTCCAATACATAGATAAATGTAACAGGCAAGAAATAGAAATAAAAATTAATATACATGTACACACGCAAAAGGTTTTTCCTTATTCCAATCAGTTAGGGGGAGAAAACAGGAGTTTTCCTAATGAAATCATCGGTGAATTTCCGGAGAAAAAGCGCACCGAGGGTGAATTAAAAATCTTCCCGTCCTGTTCCCCACTCTTTGACGATGCGAATCCTGCTCTCTGGCTTGTAGTCGAACGGGGCATGACCGGACAAGGTCATAGGGAAGAGAGCGAGAGAGCAAAATGGATTTGGGAAACACAATGAAGGAACGGGAGGAGGAGAAAGATATGGTGGAAGGAGGAGTCAGGTAGAGAAACCGGGACTCTATGGCGGAAACCGTTCATTGGGTACACACCCACGTACCACCGCGCGCTAACACGCGCACACAAATACGGCGCAGAAACGTCAATTCCTGCTAGCGTGCTCTTTTACCCACGCCGCCCATCCCTTGGTGCCCCGCCGAAGCGCCCGACCTCCTCGGAGCCAACAACATTCTACCTCTCGAACTCTCCTCATCCTCCGAAATACACTTTCCCTTCCCATTCCTCCCGGAACCTCCATCACTTCCCAGAATGCGTCATTACGGACGGCTGACAGTCGTGTTGGGCAAGAGGGAGATAGACAGAGAGAGAGAGAGAGAGAGAGAGAGCTCGGATACCCGCCGAGGACCTCTCCCTTCGCCCACGAACTCCTGGCAACCGGAAAGAACTCTCTGCCCACGCTCAACGCAAACTAACCGCCTGCTTTCTATTGGACGGTGGGGAAATCTCACGGAGGAAGTAGACGCCGTAGGGTCAATGGGGATGGAGTGAAAGGGGGTTGGGAGGTGGACTGTGGGAATTTGAAGAATACGGAGAAAGTCGAGGAGCGCTAAAAATACAAACGGATATCTACATAATTCAGCAGAATCATCGCATCAATAGGCAGTATCAATTTATTTTGTTGTCTCAGGCGTAACTTTATGGAATTTGCACAGCATATTGAAATGAAATAATTTACTTTGTAATTCCACACACTTTATTAAAAAAAAATATGCAAAGATGAACTAGCCAATGAAATTTTGTGTCCCTCCCACTCCCCACTCCTACACCGACCACTCTTTCAAGTCAACGATTGACACCGGAAGATGTAATTCTCTTTTCTTCCCAGCTACATTAAAACTTTTTCACCCCTCCACCCTCCCTCTCTGACCAATCTCTCCCTTCATCATAAGGTATATATATCAAGTTTGCTTCTACGAAGACCACCTGATAATGACATTCAACATCGAAACCTGGGTCGTGTTTTAAAAATTAAGTGTGTGGAATTACAAAGTAAATTATTTCATTTCATCAAGTATCAATTTTTATGCACGATTGGGCTATGATATCAATGAAAATCCCTCGAATACGAATTAAAATGGCGTATTGCTTTGTTGCCCTGTGAGCATAAGAGGCGTTCGGCTCTAAATCAAGGAGTCCCGAGTGAATGTCAATGCCGACGAATGTACAAACGATTTTTTTCAAATGCGAATTGAATTTTACATGATTTTTTTCCAACAGATTTATCGAACGAATTTCAGATTTTGAGACGGGTTCGGTAACCCCGGAATACAATCACATCAGCAGACTTCCAAGCGATTTGATTTTTGTGACCAGGATTTTGTAGATAGCCTCTTGGCTGTAAAATACACGAATGTTTCAGGACCCCAAAAATGGAATTTTTTTTAATCCCACAAGTCGCGGGGCATCTCGCGGGATTGGCGCACACGTGCAGCGCATAAGCGCGAATCAGCCAAACCACCCGCCCGTTGATGGTGACCAGGTTCGTCTTAGTTTTGCAGAGTAACCTTTGGGTGATGTATCATATCAGGGAGGTCCCTATCTGCTCTCACGCTCGTCTCCTACTCACTCCACTCCTCCAACCCTCTTCATTTACCCCGTATTAGGCGACACCGCACCATTGGTCACGACCAAGCATTATTAGAGAGGCGAGGAGGAGGGATAAGGGAGAGAGAGAGAGACGAAGGGGAAGCACCGTTAGTTTTCCGCGTAAGGGGAGAGATGATATGCTTAAATTCCTCCCCCGTCCCCGTCGGAGCGAGGTAAAAATTCTCACGGGGAGCCAACCCCGAAACGACACCCGGGAAATAGTCGGGGCGTGCCTACACTCACAGCGCATTGTATCCACATATGCCGGTGAGCACACACGTATACAAACACACATACACGTATTACAGGGAGCACAAGCATATCAAGGTTTGCGATAGCATATATGTACATCCATTCTACCTTAACTATCTGGCAGCGTACTACTCCTAAAAAAAATAAAAAATACCTCCGAGGCAGCCCTGCCTCCGACTCTCTCGTCCCATTACTCAAACCGCCTCACTTTTTTGGAGCGGGGGTTTTAGAGGGAGGGGGTTCTGGCAAGGGTATGCGAGAGGCCATCTCATGGACCCCTCCCGTCGAACCCCCGCACCACCCCGTGTACACGCCTCCCCCTTCCCTCACACCCCCACTCTCGAAAGCCAGCCATCTCTCTCTCTCCCGATGTGACTCAATCCCTGCCTGCCTACCAGATTCTCATCAGCTAATGGGGTGTGTGCGTTGCTTTGAATAGTCCCTCTCTCTCTCCCGCTGGTAGCGCAAGCGGACAGGCAGGGATCTCCGAAGCGGAGGTTTCAGCTGGGGGCGGGAGGGGAAGGAATCGGGGTGGAGGTTTGGAATGGGAGGACGGGCAAGCGGGGGGATGAATGGAGGTGGGGGTCCGGGACGCGATCCACAAGGGAGGAGAGTGGGTTGGGTATGGGCTAGGGGAAGGGGTTGGATGTCTGGAGGGGCGGGGTTGGTTGCGCGATAAAAAGATGGAAGGAAGGAAGCAGAAGACTGCCCTTCCAAACCAAACTTCCCTCTCTCCTCACCCCGCCGTGAAACCTTCCACAAAACCCCTTCACTCTCACCCCCTATCCACATCCTTAAACCCCCTCCCCCCCAAACCCATACGCGGCCCTCCTCGCCCGCTCCGAACCCCCCCGCCCCCTTCTCTGCTCGTCCAACTCTCTCGCTAACCATTAAACAAACCTCACAATCTCTTCTCCCCACCCCCGTCCCCTCACCAATACACCAATCCATTCCATCCTGCGGAATAGGTTCGGAGTCTCGCTATCTGTCGAACCCAGTTCGATACCCTTACCCAGTCTAATACCCGGTCGACGAATTTTCTACCCTGCCCCCCCCACTCCATACTCTTATCGGAGGCGAGCCCTTGTTCCGGAGGAAACCGAGTTCGATAATCCCAACGGTTTATCACAATCCGTTAAGCATACGCCGACCGCTCGTCTTCTGTTTTTCGTATTCATTATTCATATCCCTCGACGCCTTCTCATTGCGTTCGATATTGATAATGGACGACTCGGGCCGATCGTAAAGGGATGATGTTCTATTACCCACTGATTTATTTTCGCGAAAGTAATCGTCAGAGATGGGTACCGCTTCTCTTCTTGCTTGGGTACTGCTTAGGTTTATTTCTATAACCGCAGAACAGTGGCTACGCAAGCAGTTTATTATGTACATCGTATCGCTACACCGGTAGAATCATGCCCTATTATATTCTCTGGATTATTTTTTCTGATGAATAGTGATGTGCTACCCTAAACATTAAAAAAAAACTTCTTAATTAGTTCATGAGTGTCTCAAAAAATTTGTATCTGCTTAAAACGCACGATATTAAGCGAAGAAATATGTTTTAATTCTGCTCCAAACTGGTAGGGTGGAAAAGATCGAAAAATTCGGAAACATTGGACATATGAAACGGAAAACGAAATGAAACAAAAATCGAAAATATGAACGTTATTATGAAAAGAGTGGTAGATGAAAAGGTAAAAAAACTAGGTAACTGAAGGAGGAAACAAGACAGTTTGATCACCACGAAAGTAGGTGGAACCTAACCAGAGCGGGTAGAATAAGACAAAGTTATGTCAAAATATGTTCAGATTTTTTGTACCTTGACCATTTTGGAAGAATACGTCTGTGTAACAGTTGATTGACCGTGACATGCTGCCACTACCAAATAGATTGTTCGCAGTAGAATGCGCTAAGTTAACAAATTTAGGTTGGTTTAAATCGAGGTGAAATTATGCTATTGCCCGGAGGAGTCAACTGCCTGAATGCTACTATTGAAAGCGAAAATCCTTTTCAGCTCGCAGGCAAGTACCCTGGCCGACCTGCCTTTGGGGAACCTCAAATACCAGCGTCCCTTCTGTCCTTCTATCGGAAGGTGCGCTTCATTGACGGCGAAATTGAACTTCATCGATGGTGGACCCAAACATCTGGATACTTCATTGTCCGTTTCTGCCATCTCCCCTTCCGCGTGAAAATATGCACGGTTGCTTGAAATCACTGCACAGTTCGCCCGAGGACCTTTAGCACGACCGGGATATTCATTCAAGGAGAGAAAACCACAAAAAAAGGGCTACATCTGATGTATATACCCCGTCCTGCCACCTGATGAGTGAGATGGTACTCAAACATATGTATAATATAGGTGTCAACTGTTAATTTAAATTGGTCGAATTAGGTTTTATAAATTTCAAAAGAATCGCAAAATACTTATGAAAATATGCAAAATAGATTAGACTCTATTATTGAGATACTGTAAAAAAATTTCTTCCCTTTATTCTATTGTTTCAGGCTCCACTTCGAGTAAGTATATAATATCCACACTGAAAAGGAAGAATTGTACTTTTCCACAGATTTTTAGAAATGGTCCAACTCTTTCACCGACTTGCAGCATCATCAGGTACAAATTTACTTAGGCCATTTAAATTTACTTAAACTTTCTCAGGTCCTTTCGCCCCTCCCCACCCCCACTCTGTCCTGAGGGTATATATTCTCGCACGGTCTGTCAAGTAAATTAAGTAAGTCTTCCTTTTTAGTATGGTTCTACCCTTTATTTCATCAATAAATATTGTCATTTAACGCCAAATATTATTAATTGCTAACACATGAGTTCTCAGAAGCATCCATAGCAAATGGGTTACAATAAATATGAAATTTAATTTTTAGTCACCATATGGATTTCCAACTTCCAATTCCCTTCACTGAGTTCATAGATTTCCTTAACCTGCTTCTCTTTACTCCCATCTTTAGACACGTGAAGAAATCTGTGTAATTTGCAGGAGGGAAATGCCTTTCCCCGAATTGTAATCTCGAGATATTCAAATAAGTTTTATTATTAATCATCATCTTTGTGAAATTTTCATTTGGATCCACGTGTTTCCGAGTCAACTGTAACCATCTCCGCTAGCGAGCAACACCGCAGCAACTCTTCAACTGCACTCACGAGGATCTACTCAGCGAGATTGTGAAAAAAAAAACTTAACTGAAATTAGGAGAGTACTACGCTCAGGCAGGAGGAATCCGACTGCATTGGGATGAGCGCTTGAGGGAGAAGAATCGGCAGTAATTTGCAGTCCCCATTGGTTTAAACTGCAATCACAGCCGCGTAACCAGCGTTTCCCCAGGACACCGCTAGAGGGCCTAATTAGACCATCAAAGCGACGAACTCGGTGTTTCAGCGCGACATACGACAGTCGAGCCAACAAGCGAGCAAGCGAGAAAGCGAGGGAGGAGAGGAGGTAGGCGGCGCGAGGGTGGGTGGGGGGTGAGGGCAGGGGAAAAGGGTGGAGCGGGATGGAGATTGGAGGAAGAGAAGTAGAAGTATACTAGGTTCCATTGGAATGGTCTCCGGGAGTGTGCTTTTGCGAGAGGAGGGAGGTTGGGAGGGAACTGTAGACTCATTGAGTGTGAGTGAATGGGGTGGAGGTGGGGAGAGAGAGAGACCTGGGGGAGTGTAAGGGTTGTATGTGTGTGTGTGTGTGTGTCTCTGTGTGTGAATAAGGGGGGGTGCGCGAGGTGGGGGAGAGGGCGGGAATTCCGGGGAAACGAGGACTTTTCGGGGAATGGGGTGAAGAGGCGGAGAGAGAGAGAGAGACATACGGAGAGATACTGAAAAGCCCGGTAGTCGTTGGGGGATGGAAGGGAGTTGGGGCGTGTGGCGAGATGGGGGTTGATGATGAGAGGGTGAGGTGGAAACAGGGGTAGGGGGCGGGAGAGAAGGTAGGGCATCATCCATCCCTTCGTCATTAAGGGAAGGGGGTGAGGGGTGGAGGAGTTTGTGTGTGTGTGTGGAGCGGGGAAAGGGGTCGTAGAGGAAGTTTGTGGGGGAGGGAGGGTGTGGTTGTGGTGTAGGAAAGTAACGGTGAGAGACGTCGAGAGGATATTAAGAAAATAGGACTGGAGTAGGGGTAACTGGGGGTTGGAGAGGGAGGAGCATCGTCTATGGCCCTTCGAGCGAGAGTCACCCCATGGGTGTTCCAGCGTGATTTAAAACGGCATATATTACGTTCGACAGGATGAATAAGGACTGATGGGTCCATAAAAATGAGCCTCCGATGAGCATTTAATACGATGTCGGGGAGGCATGGAATGTATCACAACGCTTGATATTCACGCACTGTTTGAATTACGGCGTTGCGCCATAATGCGTTAAAAATGGAGTACATATGTGATAGGTCGCAGGAGGGGAGACGAATAGGAAAATTGGTTCTTGGAGTCGACTGGTGGGGTCGACTCAAGAATTAATAAAACATGCAAATAGATCTGAATATGCTTCAACGCTACAAAACTCATATGGCGTAAAAAAAACCATTAAACAGGAATAGAAAAGCGTTATCATTCAACAATTGTCTTAGAATGTATACTTCTAAGGAGGTTAGAGGGGGGAAGCCGTTACTGAATTGGCCAGCTTACATACCCCCTACATTGGTCAAAAGAGACTTTAACGGCTTTCGATTTCATCGATTTTAGACTAAAATTAAGCTTTCAAGGTCGATCATAGAACATCTGAAAACAGCAAAAAATTCTCCTTTCACAAAATACGAGGAGGAAAGTTCTAAGAATCGTTGTTTAAATTGGAATGTGCAATGAAATCAGCAAACGGTAAGTATGGTTTCAAACTAAGATAATTTGCAATGCTTAGAAGCGATACGAGAATGTCAGGGCATTTAAATGCTTTCTTAGGTACTCCCGTGGATACTAATATGGGCACATAGTAATTTAAATGGAAGTTTAATCGCAATCAAAGTGAAGAAAGTGATTGAGGGGCTAACGAAAACATTTGCGGTAACTCAACAAAAAAAGTGGAACCGTAATTAAAGGAATGACTACAACAAGAATTTGCTATCCTGTAAAGGATGACAATTTTGTCTCAAAAACCTCGAATCTTATCATTAGAGTTTGGCTATTCATTCCGAAAGACACACAAATAAGTTGGTTGTCTATTGTATCACATCTTATTGCAGGCCTACAAAAGAGCGTTGGTTTTTATGAAGAATATTCAATGTAATATACATGTAAGCAGCTCTCTATGCATTTTATGAATGTTAGAGACTTAGCTTTTACACCAACACGCATGCTTCGTAATATAGGCAGAAGAGCTCTCAGATCAACTGATATTATCACAAGGAGGTTATGAACATCTTCACAAGCAACTCAAAGAAATATATTGCGCGCGATAAATAAACAATAATGAAAATATATCATTGAAAAACACTTGACTAGTTTGGCGTCAGGCAGGATGTTGGCGCCGAAAAATTATCTTATGAGTTGTGTGGAAAAGTGAGATAATTGTCGATAACTTATGACAACGATGGTCGATGTAACAAATGGCAATGGACTCCGTCAAAATGAATGCGGGTTGGCGCAGCCACCTTTTTCTGTGGGTAGAAAGAACTCTGTTGTGTGTTTGCATGAGCGTGGGTTATGGTGAACAGCTTACCATTAAACCTTTCATGCGATTACTATTAAATCAAGAGTATGAAACAAGTTGATTAAGCGAACCATTTCTCCTTTTCTTTCCCTTCTTTTCTCTTTCATTTATAGGTATATGAAATATCATCCTTCTGACTTGATGACGCTTATCAAGTTGCTGGTGCTCTGGGGGGAATTTGAAAATTTATCACTAAGCAGAAATTGGCTCCACGCATTCATTTTGACGGAGTCCATTGCCATTTGTTACATCGATCATCGTTGCCATAAGTTATCGGCAATTGTCTCATTTTTCCATGCAACTCGTAAGATATTTTATCGGCGCCACTGAATTCAGACCATCGTTTAAGCTTACGTATTAGAGGAGATCGTCTTGGCATTGATGAAATGACAGTACACAGCATCATCACTGAAATTTTGGGAATGCGAAAGATCTGCGCTAAACACGTTCCGAATGATTTGACGGATCGAACTGCAGCCGTCATTGTATAGGTTTTGAATAGCGAATACCAAATGTACTGAATTAACTACGCTCTTTCGTACATAGCTGCTATAGATATTAGCTAGAGGCTGCAATCACGTGTCCGCGAGGAAGATTGGTATTCGTGGATATGTCGCCATATTAAGTGATAAAGACTGAACATCTTGGAAAAGTTTATAGACGCAAATATGGAATCACAAATGTCTGATATCAACACTTTACAAAAAGAGAAACACTAGCGAGGAAGAGATTTGGTTTTCCAAACGGTCAGGGAGAAGGGTAGGGACGAAGATATGAACATTACTTTGCCAATGAAACCTCACAGGAATTCGTGGCATAATTTTCATCTTTAATTAAAGACTTTTGTGAATATGGTGACCTTATTTACACTGACTATACAACAAATATAGGAACCTACACAATAGTCGCGAACCTGAGAATTGGAACAAAATTTTCCACGTCTTCGTAGGAAATTTCGAACCGATATTATGGACAAACTTCCCCAGTAACTCCTTCACTTTAATTCAGAGGCAACAGAGGGGATCACGGTAGGGCGTGCTTGTGCACAAACAATAAAGACGATATGCAATAAAGAATAATTTTTAAGATAGTTCACATGGAAAATATTAATCAATAATAATTCCTCATAAAATAATAGAAAAGTAACTATTCCTCTAAAACACCTGTTGAATTTTATAGATATTTTTTTGGACATAGTACTTCCCTCCATAACAACCCATGTCATGCCGACGTATGTACGCTTCCACTTTTGGAAATTCATTAGCGTTAACCATATAATGCACAGGAGTGACAATGTCAACCTGAGTTAATTTTGCCTTTTACCAAAACTCTTGAACATCAACTTGCAATTTTTACATAAAGTATATTATGTAAAGATGATCACTGCACATAATTGAGAAAATTAATTAACAATATATAACCTCAAATGACCGAATTTGTTAACCAAAATTGCTTTGAATTAGCAGAGTTGGAGAGCCAATATTTTAAACTTGACTTAATCTAAAATTTTTACTGGACTCCACCAATTTTCAAACTTCAACCCCCACTCCACGTCATATTAATTGAAGAAAAAATTTAATGTAAAATGAATTCAAATAGAAAACCAGATTTAGATTAAAACATTATAATTCTAACTATCTCGGAGATAAGTAAATAATATTTAAGTCATTCACGGACTAAACGCTTACCCGGTTATTTTCATTCTCCATTGTTCCGGAATGACCATTTTTCCCGAGCGACTTTTTTCCGACTTGTCCTGAGCGACTTTCCCGAATGTTTCTTTCCCAAAATCTAATTTCCCGAATGGCAAGTTTTCTTTCCAGGCAATACGAGTATCAACCGAACGCCCACGGAACCTTTTCCCGAATTGGAAATTCTCAGTTCACTATAGTTTCGTGACACCGTCATTTCATGAATTTTCTTTTTCCTGAATTTCTTGAAACAAACATCATTCTACTCCGTACAACTCACAAACGACCATTGAAACTTGGCTGCATAATAAACACAGACATGAGCTCAGGATGATGAGTGATGGTAGCCACGGAAGATGGACGGCTAGGTCTTCAAAGAAGAAGACGGGTAATTACTCAAGGAGCATGAAATATAACACTTAGGAGAAGACTATAATTTATATGCGTACGAATAAACATGATATGGTGTTATAAAAATGTACTTTTTGTATCATGTCAGACACATTGTTTTCAAAATGTAATATACTATTCTTGGAAACGCAGCCAATCCGGGGAAGTGATATTCGGAAAAATGTACACAAGATTTTTCATTGGCTATTCAGGAAAGAGGTCACTCGTGAATTAGATTTGAAAAAATGACCGAGAACGTGACTGACACGTGATCCCTTCTTGTAGGGGCTGTGCGTACGCGGATCATACAACCCGATGGCGCCAAGCAAAGATCGTTGAAACAGGGCTTATGAGAAAGATACCACGGGAGACTGACATGCAGTATCTCAGAATGACCCCGTCGCCTAGGGGAAACGAACCCGGACCCACTCGGCGGGAGGAGCAGGGGAGGATATATTTCGATCGATCGATTGGCGTCGAAAGGGTGGAAGAGGGGAGGCGATCGAGCGTGGCTGGTTCGAGATGGTCGAGGATGGTCGGGGGCAGGGGAAGAAGGAGAGAGGCCGATGGTGGTGCCAGGGGCCAACGGGGGGCCAGGGCCGGCAGCAGTGGGATATAGAAATAGGTAGGGAGCAACGGATGGTGATGGAGGGAGAGGGAGGGGAATTTGAAGGGAGGAAGCGATAGGGGGTGGGGGCGGGCGAGGGTGGAATTAATCCGGCCTTTTGGGCGAGAGCTTCGAAGTGGAGCACAGTGATTGAGTAGGACATTAAAGAGTGCTTGAAGGGAGTGGGGTGGGGCAGAAAGAGGGAAGCGGGGGTGGGGTGGGTGGGCGTGGGCGAAAGATTGATGCGAAGACGGCGGCGGGGAGGTTTGGTCGTGTGGGGAAGGTTTCCGAGGCGGGGGTGGGTTTAGGGTAGGAGGGGGATTTAATGAGGTATGAGAGGGTGGACCGATGTGCGGAGGGGGGATGAGGGGTGTGCGTAGTCGGTGAAATAGGGGGTGAGATGGGGATTAAAAGGGGACCATAGGTTTTGGGTTGGCCGGTTGAATGAGCGAGCTATGGGAGACGCGTTAACGGTGTAGCGATGTGTAGGGGGGGTTGGAATGGGGTATGGGGAACGTGGCCGAGGGGTAGTACAGGGCAATGTGTGAGAGGAATCGGGGAGAGAGGAGAGGGTTGGGAAGATGATGATGATGATGTGAATAAAAAGGTACGGGATGAATAGTTATGTGGACATGGGGAAGGATGTTGATGAAGTGATGAGGGGAGCGGGGAGATGGGTGGGGCAGCGGGAACTCGATGGGAAAGGCAAAAATAAAGGCCCTCGGGCCGGAGATTGATGCATTGGCGTAATAATTAGGAGTCCTGGAAGAAGACATAGTGTAAAAGTGGCGGGGGATGCAAGGACGGACTGGTCAAAGATGGGAACTTTATACATGGGGGTGCGGAAAGGGTTGAGGCCAAAAAACGAGGTGAAAAGGGACGATGGCGTAACTTTGGCGTATCTGTAATCATCCGGTGCCGAAAGGAAAAAAAACAAACGATGTGAAGGGAATAATTTAAAAAAATGAAACTTCATGCCCGGAACTACGAATAGTATTTTGAAAATGGATCGTTAAATTCATTTCAAAACGGAACTCAAGACTTTGACTCATTACCTATTCGTTAAATCACGAATCAAAAAAAAACCCTCACTCCAGAGAATACTTTAAAATTCTTGGGAAATAAGACTACAAATTAATATTTGAGGAATGATGACCTTGCAAATTAACATAATTTAATCAACTTAAAAAATTTACTTGATTTTTTTGAGAAAATTTCAGATGGCAGCATCGTTGCCCATTTCAACAAATTGATTGACCCAATTGATATTTTGCAAGCTCAGGAATTTTGCCAACAAATGATATATATTTTATTAAAAATTAATTACCATTAAAGAAGGAAATACTTCGATAAACCACTGAAAGTCACTGTTGGATATATACTACGAGTACTAAGATGTACGGGGATGACTGTACAGGAGGTATATGCAGTTAAGCGAAAAACAATGTCCTTCCACAGTCATCCTTTGAAATTGTGGAAATAGCCTACAGGAATCAATGACAGACGTGCTTAGTGTAAAACAAAGTGATTGATTATAGAGAATAATAATAATCTCGAAAGACGCCAAGGCCCCTACTAGCAAAAAAAAATTAACATGATAATGTTATAATGTCAATAGTATCTTGAAAACATAAATGAGAGTCGAAAATTGAGAAACCTCCAGCTCAGATTTCTGCTGATGATAAATAAACATTGTATTGAATTTGTACAATATATGGGGGATAGAATAAATTTCGATACGGACAAATTTCAGGCAGAGTTATAATATAAAGCATGTAATATTATGATTTTGATAAGTATTTTGATCAGTTAGTTCAAACTTATTTATTCCACCCTTCCTCAAAACGTTGAAATTACATCCTTCCAATGGACTGGAGCCTAAAATATCTAGTCAAACCTTTGAAAGATATTTTCAAAACTATAGTTGCGGAGAGAGTAAAACTCCTTAATTTGGTCAAGTATTTCTTATACCTATCATGGGAACTAATGTACAACATTTATTATTAGGTAATCTATCGGTTAAGGTAGGTTTTTGGATGGACACAACTATCAAATAAACATTTTGTAACTCCAAACTAAACCCAATCAAGCAACATAATCTACATCAGGTCCCTCTTCATCTCTGTGTATTTCTTTCCTCCCTTCATCCCGTCCAACATCCCTATCCTGTTCCTGCCCTTTCCTCGCTTGCCCAACATTCTCCCCTCTATTATCTTCTCCAACATTCCACTACCGCTCAATACGCCTTTCATCCATTTTTCCTGCCTCCATATGTACAACATTATGTACCTTATGTACAATACATTGTCTTGTATACCTAACATAGGAGAAAATACGTTCGAAATATCTGTGGAGAGGCAACATGAAGTTAGTGGAATGTGAAGTCAAAAAGGATGATTTTTCGAATATCTTATATCAATTTCTGAAAACGCCATTAGAAGCTCAATAAAAAGGAACGTAATTAGCGAATTAAATAAAATGTAAAGAAAGCAAACAAAAATGTATACACTGCCAACACTAATTATCCTCGCTAGCTCTTGTTGCCTTTAGCTCCACTCATAGGCGTTAAAAAGTACATTTAACTTGGTTACTGTGGTACATGCACTTGTATTGATCATGATCTAAATTTTTCAAATAATTTAAATCTATACGTATAGTAACTAACAGTATAGAAATACTTGATTTTTTATATTACCTGTCTGGCGTGTAATCACCCCCTGCCACACACCCTAGCGTTGACTAGTGATCTAGCATTAGGTGATATTTACCGTCACTCATTAAAACCAAGCATCAGATTGATTGGTATCAATTACTTTCCATTAGCAGGCGAGGAAATGAGGAAGAAACCAGACTAATCGAGCTTTGGAATTCTTTTTTCGAAAACTCTTTTCACGGTCTCAACGACTGGGAACAATTAGCAACCAAACCCTTCAAATGATCCCAAAATTTACTATTGGCTAAATTTTGTCGAAATTCCATGATCGAAGTCTAAACTCTATCACTACAATAGTGACCTTGCCATCCTCTGCCATACTCCGACACTGTGGTTACTTGCAAGGGTAATATATGGAAGTGGAATTCGGTTCCAGCCTTGAGTACCTGCCCACTTCCTTCTCGGTGCCCGCATGGCTTGCACGACAACAATTAGTTTGGAAAACACTTCCCCGAGATTATTTTATTCAAAGGACCACCGAGAGGCCCGCCTCGGGAGACGATTTATGGCAAACCGCCCATCCATCTCGTCGCAGACGTTTTTAATAAATATCGCACGGCTGCCGTTTTTAGCTTGATTTACGGCGTCGACGTCGATGGCGCTCCCTCTCTCTCTCTCTCTCGCTCGCTCGCTCGCATTGAGCGCTGGCGTCGACCTCCCTCTTCCCTTTGTGTGAGAGCAGCGGAGGGAGAGAGAGAACTCGAAAGCGGCATGAGCAAGAGGAAGAAGGAAAGGTATGGCATTTAAAGAGAGAGAGAAAAAATATACTTCAATGTAGATACGAGTGTATACATATATAAAAGCATACACGTGTGTATATATATATATATATACACACACACACATACATGTACACATACACGTTCATTTTTTAAGTATATAAACATGCATAAAAATATATATATTTGTTACGTGTAGAAAATTATATGTACATTTAACTATATATACACGTAACAAATATATATATGTACTGTACATACATACATAGGTATATGTATGTATGTATGTGTATGTATATGTATGTATGCATATATATATATATGCATACATATGTACTGTACATACATACATATGTATGCTTATATACATGGTTCGTCCATAAAATAAGTGTACTGAGCTCAGGAAAAAAATGTATTACACTTTTACATATCTTAAGCTAATATCCCTCAAAATAGGACCCTTGTGAGTCGATACACTTGTTCCAGCGGCGTTCCCATTCCTTGAACGCTCCCGCGAAGGCATCATCGGGAACCTCTCGAAGACACGTCGTCACGGCCTCTTTGACGGCGTCCAAAGTTCCGTATCGCGTTCCTTTCAAACTCCTCTTTATCTTCGGGAACAGAAAGAAGTCCGGTGGTGCCAAGTCCGGGCTGTAGGGCGGGTGCGGCAGCGTTGCCACGCCGTGCTTGGCCAAGAAGTCCGACACGACAAGCGCGGTGTGAGACGGCGCATTGTCGTGATTTTTTCGCATCTGTAATTGGTCCCTAATAATCTTGTGCACTATTGTTTTTGACACATTACACTGCTCTGCTATCATCCGAACACTAAGACGACGATCAGAGTTCAGAACATCGCGAACTTTTCGCACATTTTCGTCGGTGAGTGTCGTTGATGGGCGTCCAGGCCGTGGTTCGTCGTCCACCTCTTCTCTGCCCTCCACGAGCATCTTGTGCCACCGAAAGATCATGTTTCTGGACATGGCTGACCCATCGTAAGCCTGGTTAATCATACCGACAGTTTCGGTAGACGATTTCCCAAGCTTTACCGCAAATTTGATGGAATAACGCTGCTCCAAAAACTTCGGCATCGCATTCCGTGACGTGGGTCGAGCGTGGAGGTTCGCGTTAACAGAGCTCCTCACTACACCACAGCTCAGAGCCGACTGCCATTTTCAGCGTCGCTTGCCAACATACCCCCCTCCAATCGCAGCCCGTCAGAGCGGTGCTGGGTGCGCCTGGAGCGGCGGGAAAAAATCAGTACACTTATCTTCCGGACGAACCCTGTATATATATATATATATATATATATATATATATATATATATATATATATATATATATATATACACATATGATTTCTTCGAAGTAACACGGAAGTGTTGAATAAAAAACTTAGACAGTGACACACAGCACGAGAACACATAAAAAGAACACTCACAATAATATCTTGATAATTTCGACGGAATCGAGCTCCGTCTTCTTCGGAAGAACATTCAGTCATATCTTATCTTCCGAAGAAGACGGAGCTCGAGTCCGTCGAAATTATCAAGATATTATTGTGAATGTTCTTTTTATGTGTTCTCGTGCTGTGTGTTACTGTCAAAGTTATATATATATATATATATATATATATATATATATATATATATATATATATATATATATATATATATATAACGGGTCGCGGTGGTCTAGCGGGTAGAGCGTTGGACTGCTGACCGGAGGGTCCTGGGTTCGATTCCCGGGCAAGGCACTTTGGGCACCTGCAGCTCCACCCAAGCTTGTTGATTTTTCGGGTACCAGATCTTCCTGGGAAACCATAACCGGCACAGGGAAAGGAACTGGCCCCCCTACCCTGATGTGTGAATATTCACACGCCGTCGGGCTTGGTACATGGGTGAGCTCTACCATCACCTACTAAACCGACCTTCGGGTTGATTACTGTGTTTATGGTTTTTATATATATATATATATATATATATATATATATATATATATAGTCACTTTCTTGGAAAAGCCACGAACGTGCACAATAAAATTCACTAAATAGTCATGGCAAACACAGAAACTAAAACATATAAAAGAGGGACTCACTAGTTCTCGAATTTTCGGTGGTGCAACCACCTTTCTCAAGAGTAATTAGGAACAAAACTCTTATATATATATATATATATACCATATAAAAAACCATAAACACAGTAATCAACCCGAAGGTCGGTTTAGTAGGTGATGGTAGAGCTCACCCATGTACCAAGCCCGACGGCGAGTGAATATTCATACATCAGGGTAGGGGGGCCAGTTATGTATATGTATGTGTATGTGCCGGTTATGGTTTCCCAGGAAGATCTGGTACCCGAAAAGTCACATAGCTTGGGTGGAGCTGCAGGTGCCCAGAGTTCCTTGCCCGGAAATCGACCCCGGGCCCTGCGGTCCGTAGTCCAACGCTCTACCCCACGGACTACCGCGACCCGCACATATACATAACTACATGTATGCGTGTGTTTGTGTGATTGGGTCCTTGTGTGCTTCGTATACTCACTCATAAGCTGAATATATTCTCCCATGTGCCACCTTCTCTGGCGGCTTCATCGCCGGCATTCGGACCATTCGAACACTGGGAAAAAATCCAGGGAGCGGAATTATCAAGCAGCCAAGGAGGTGGAAAAAAGTGGGTGGTCGGGGTGGTGGTGTTACAGGGGAAAAGGGGGAGAGAACCAATCGGAAGCGAGTGGAAAGAGAGATAGGGAGAGAGGCAAGGAGGCACGAGGCGAGAGACAGACGAAGAGGATGCCTGAACGAAACGGAATGAATGGCTGAACATTTTTATTTCCTGCGGGACACAATCCTCTCTCCTCCTCGACGTGAAAAATGAAGAAAGTGGCGAAGATGGCTCGAATCCTACTTTCCTCGTTTTGAACCTACAATTTTCCGTCGGAAAATACACCTCAATTTTTTTTCTCCTTCCTTCTTCGTGTAATACTTCCAATTTTCTGACATTTGAATATCGATCGTCGAGAGGAGAAATTCTGTAAATGCCAATTCAAGTTGAAAACTTCCACGCCAATGTCATTACGTTAGAAATTATATATATATATATATATATATATATATATATATATATATATATATATATATATATATATATATATATATATATATATATATATATCCGCAGTTTGAAGAAATTAGTTTTTGACATGTTGATAGTAAATGCGTGACAACCTACCATATAGAGGTAGATTTAGGGTGGATGGTCCTTTAGTAATATTATTCATATTTGTAGAAAAATTATTCATCACGGATAATCACTTAAAATATTGTTCTTTGGCTTCACTCTAACTGAACTACCCTGTTACCTATCTCTTCATTTGATATTAGCTCCTTTTTCCAAGATCTTATATCGTACGTATTAGCTCTTTCTCCTATTTCCCCCCTGGCCTTTATTAAATTCTTTCACTTCGTTTACTACAGCTTTGCGCTCCTACAAATTACCGTGCGTCATAGTTTGTCCAATTCTTTTCCCTTATCCTCTTCTAAGTGTCCTCTATATGCTTCCCCTCTTTACCCACTTTTCAAAATTTTACACTGAATACTTAGTTTATTCATTTTATTTTCATTAAAAATGTGGAAGCATCACAGTTCTCTCTCACCCTATCTTTTTTCCTCTGCTCTCCCTCTCAACGATGTCTCACCATAAAAAAATACATTCCATTCATATTTGTCAATGAATCACCTCTAAATAACTGAGTTAGTACAATCATCTATACAAATTGCCTAATATCCCCTTCTTTCACCATGTAACTGAAGAGCAATAGTGTAATCCAAGCGGTTTAGATATTAATACACGCAGTAATGCCAGAAATGCTTATTAACGCTGTGATTCCAAAGAGTGTCTGGGCATAATGTAATAGCTTTCCTGGATCCATTTAAAAGCTCTGTCTTATAGAAGGTTATAGATGTAATTTAATCAAAACAAAATGTACTATGTGCTCTCTGATGACGTCCATATTATCCATTCTCGTCTATCCTGCTCAATCACTAATTCTCTCCCCCCCTCCCTCTCTTTCTCCATCCTGTCTATCAGACTCCAATATCCTCTCCATCTCTCAACTTTTCCTCCACTCACATTTAAATTCTTCTCACCCCATACACAGATTCGGCGATTTTTTACTTTCCATCTAATTATTTTTTTCGTCCACCTTACCAAACCCTCATCGTTCAATCCTCCAATCTCCGTTCCTCCTCCATCTGCGGGTCTCTTCTCATTTCGAAGAAAGACTCCCTTCTCTTTGTAAAAGGTCCTATTGGTGGACTCCCATATGACACAAAAAACTCTCCATCCACAATAACATTTAAGAGAGCACTTCACAAGTTCATTCTCCTCAGGTGCACAACTTAACCGGTATACCCTCCCTCACTTCACTCAGCCTTTACACAGATCACTGGTTCCGCTCTTTCTTTGTTTTTTTGTCATCTCAAGCAGTAGAATGTTCATCATCATTTTTATATAATACTCTTTTTCTCATTACTCGATGATTGTTACAATTTATATGTATCTGTCCTCTAATAATAGGGTTTTCGCGAGTTTTTCACACCCCCCTTCCCTTCGTGGGTGTTTTCCCGCGTGGGCTTACTACATGAGCAATGCCACTTTCACCTAGCTAGCTTTTCCCACAAACCTCATTCTTTACTTACACTTTTCTTATCCTAATGTTTCTCTCTAATCACCGTCTTTTAGTCTGTGTATGTTTGTATGTGTTGGTGTATCCCTAATCTTTTTATGTATATGTATGTGTGTATACATGTATGTGTATGTGTATATATATATATATATACATATATAAAAACCATAAACACAGTAATCAACCCGAAGGTCGGTTTAGTAGGTGATGGTAGAGCTCACCCATGTACCAAGCCCGACGGCGTGTGAATATTCACACATCAGGGTAGGGGGGCCACTTCCTTTCCCTGTGCCGGTTATGGTTTCCCATGAAGATCTGGTACCCGAAAAATCAACTAGCTTAGGTGGAGCTGCAGGTGCCCAAAGTGCCTTGCCCGGGAATCGAACCCGGGACCCTCCGGTCAGCAGTCCAACGCTTTACCCACTGGATCACCGCGACCCACATATAAAAAAAAATATTATATACATTCTTTTCCTTTTCTTTCGATGTTAAAATTTGCGTCTGTCTACATGTATTAATGTGCATATATGCATGTATTTTATAAATTTTATACCTAGTATTATATGTACATGACAATGGGTTAAAATGGAAGAAGGGACCATTAGGTCTCAATTTCGCCCAAATAACGTCCTTTATCTCTGTATCTATCTATTGGTAGCAAAACCTTCATGCTATTTTACATGACCATTATATCACACATATTTTCGTCCCAAATATGTTATTGGTACACCTCCAATCTATGCACAAATAATTAAACGATGAATCCTAACCGTTTATTTAAATTCTAATTTCTTCTATTTAAAATACATTTCCCTAATTCTTCACGTTATAACCGAAGTAGTAAATTATTACTGTATCCAAAATGAGTGATATCAACATCAACCTAAATTCACCACTATCCACTAAATGGTATAAGGCAGGGGGTACAAGCACCAGGTGAGATGGGTAGATTACGGAAGTGGAAAGATAAAAGGAAGAGAATTTATTGAAAATATCCAAAAAAACAAGCCTATTTAAATATACGCTGGCGAAAAACTTAGTTCAAAACAAGTGGTCATTTCACTCGGTAAAATCGTACTTTAACTCTTAATTCAATACCTCTTTGCTTACTATCTAGCTAAAACTTCATTTTCAGCTATTTCAATTCGATCAAGCCTTCACTACTAGAATATTCACTCCATAGCTATTTTCCTAACCATTTCCCACAGAGTGGTATCACGATATTTCGGCGTATTTTGCCATGCAATTTGTCAATACTATTTTTCAAAGCAACATTCAAAACTTCCACCCTTTAATCAAATTTTGGCCCAACAACAAATGGTATTAACAGTAACAATTTTATCTTTGACGTACCTCAATTATTCGCCATTTAACTGGTTTTTACCAAATGTCTAAAATTTAAACAACGGAAAGGAAAGAATGGCCACCACAACTGAAATAGTAGTGAATAAAATATTGAAAAACAATAATGAAACTTTCGAACTGCAAGATTGTTATCAATGGAAATTCATTAATTGAGGTCCCGGACGTTTTGTATAACAAAAGATGAAAGGAAAATCCGTACACAAAATGGGAAATAAAATAAAAAATATATATATTAAACAACAATGAAATCATTTCACAATTTACGCTGCAGTTATAAAACCGAATTAATGGATTAAGAGAGGGAATTGCCATACGGGGGTAACTATGTGGAATTGATTCACAATGAATTGAAACATAAACATATGATCATCCCACAGAGTATTTATTTATTCACGACCCGTGCTTCGGCGCATAAAGCAGTCTGATAATGACGTTTTTCTTCATAAACCCGATCGTCGACAAATACGTTTTTTGAGGCCTAACTGTTTAGCCTTTGAATCACTTAGAGCTAAAATTACGTTAATGCTTAAGCAATCATAGTCGACAAGGCATGCCCAAATATTTTATTCGTATCAAAGTGTTGCTGGTTTTCCACTTAGAAAATTGTTGGTAACTTATCAAACTCATACAAAGCAAGTGAAAACATTCAAAATTTTTAGATGGCGTGAGCATTACGTCCACTGAAATATTCTAACATCTAAGACACCAATCACAGGCTGTTTTGCGAATTGATGGTCAGAGAAAACACTCAAATATTTAATCAAATGTGTAGTCGGCACATTGATTGGTTAATGAGATTTAATGAAATATGAGTAATTTTTCAATGAAGTGGACTAGCCAACAAAACCAACGGGCATGAGGTTAAATGCCACCGGTGGGATTAAATAGATAACTTAAAACAATTCGTTCATTATCGAGACACCCACAAGCATTATGATTAATCTGAATTCATTAATATGCAGATATTAGCAATTAATTATGAAGCAATTAACATGAAGCAATTAATATTTTAATGAACCAATATAAGAAATTAAGCAATTAAGCGTTAGGCAATTAATATGAAGATATTAGGTCACAGATATTAGTAAATTTTTCTTTTATACTTATATTAAGAATAAAAAAGCAAAAACTAAATTTTTAAAATCATTGCTATGCAAAAAATTGCCAGCCGAAATATTCGTAAAGCATATAAACAACACTTTTATAGTCATTGTTTCAAAAACCAACTTAATATTCAAGTTTGAAGTTCCTAGCAGCAGACCATAGAATATGAAATTAAACTTATAATAAAATGGAAGCAGATGCGTAAAAGACACTTTGAATATTAATCGTTTCATTGGTCAAGCTAAGATTCAAATACTGGGTGATTAAAAAAAATTACACCGTTCATTTTTACGTGAAACCAATGGCGTTTCTTCATAATTTGGTTTTTGATTAAGGCTCAGGTACGAGAACATATAACTGTGAGGGAGTTATTGAATATCGAGGAGTCATATTAGTAAATACGTAGATACTGAAGGTTAAAATCGAATGTGGCACTTAGTGTATAGTATGCTGCCTCATAAATAATTAACATCGACGACCATTTGCTTTCAAGCAGAAAAATGAGAATGCAACCAAAGTTCGACGGCCAAAGTTTGGACAAAACAATAAAACAATACGCGCATGTATTTACTACCTATATAGGTGCAACATAACCGGACGGGAAAGTCTGCGGGGAAAATAATGCATCGTAATCCAACTCTAAATGACCTCCGATCGAAGTACTTTTTTTTGCGCAACTATCGAATCGGTCGTTATGGAACGGCACTCAAATAGGAATTTAAGTGGAAAACACGTGCGCATTTGCCATGGACTCGCGACCGTTACGTTTTGGTTCGATTGGAGAACGTTTCGGAGTTGGCACGGCCGGGTGAGGGAATAAGGGGAGGAGAGGGTAGGGAGGAAAACCGGGATGTAGAAGAAAGGACCCTGAGAGTGAGTGCGTGGGGAGGAAGGGTTTTGAGGAGGGGGAGGGAGGGCATTAAATGGCAATGTTGCTAATGTAACCACGTAGGGGCGCTTAATTTAACGAGGCCTGGGAATTCATCACCGGGGTCCGACCAACAATTGCGGGGCCAGCGGGAGGATTTTGAGTGCAGGGCTGAGGGGGGAAGGAGAGAGAGAGAGGGGAAGAGGAGGGTGGTTGGGGAAGGGGAAACGGGACGCCGTAGAGGGGGAGGAGGGGTGTAACCAAGAAGGGATGAGGGCCGGGAGGAGGGAGTGGGGGCGTGGGCGATTGAGGGTTCAGGGCGCGTGGATGAGAGAGAGGGGGGCGGGGGAGGAGGTGGATTAGTTATCGAGGGAAGAGGAAGCGATGAAAAGGAAAAGGAGACGGGGTGAGGTCACAGGAGGATGGAGGGAGATATAAAGGGGAGAAGACGGAAGGGTAGTTCGTGAGGAAAGGAGGCCCAGTGCGAAAGGAAGTCGGGAAAGATGGGGTGATTGGACGAGGAGGCGTAACCCGCGGAGAATCACGAGATCACCGAGAAATACTAGACACAGAAGTCCATCCTGACCAAAACAACGTTTTATACTGATATCTCCAAGCATTATAATCATTTCAGGCATCACTCTGGGCAAAATGAATTTCTTTAACTAAAATGAACACGCTAATCAACAGGACGGTTGTTATAAAATGATGTGATAGGCTAGGGTTGATTTCACCTCATACTAAAACCTCTATGGCGCGTGAAATTCACGCATTAACAGGATTACAAGGGCAGGGTTCGTTTCCATGTGCCAGTTAACAACGGTGGTTTCTCAGAGGGCCTTCAAGGAGATAAATCACACACCATAACCGGTGGTAGTCAGATGCGCCACCAGAATCGAACCCGGGCCCTCTGTTAAAGAAGTCTATAGTCTAACCATTAAGATATAAAGCATCAAGAAATTAACACACATATCGTATAACAGTATGGGCTGGTCTTTTATTCCTTCTGCGCGAGTTGAGGTTTCCCAGGAAGCCAAAGTGCCCAATAGAAATCACTCAGGTTGGGTGAAGATGATGGTACCCAGAGGTATTATCCAGAGTCAAACCCAGCACCCTCTGCTATGTAGTCAAATTATGATGCCCAAAGAAAATAAGTTAACGAACTTTACTGCAATTAATACAGTCTCTATCGCAAAAGATTGTAAAAACCTATTTAATGCGCTATTCAACATGCGTTTGCGTTATGTGAGATAAGTTTCTCCCGGTGTGTCAGATCTTCAAGATGCACGAAAATACGTGATCTATTTAGTGGCGGAAGGGAGCAAATGGATATACAGATGATCTTCAAAGTTGTCCCAATCAGAAAATATCGCTAAATTCATTCTTTCTTTATAATTCTGGACTCGCCGACAAACAATAACAGTGTAGGGTTTCTTTTTCACTCAACATTTTAGTTATTCTTTTGTTTCCCCCAAGTTATTAGAAAAGATCCGTTCGTAGCCATCTAATTAAAATTGATCGAATGGTTAAAATGAAATGAATTGAATCACAATGAGAGCCTCCATCTTCTCCATACTTCGAGTTACTTAAATATACGGGTTCCTGACACAAGACAAGCCAACAATAATAGCTTTATTTTACAACATTATATACACTTTCGGATCAATTAACTTGCAGAGTAAAATGTATTCATATATCTCGGTTATTACTGTTACGTAATATAAGTATTATTTTGAAACGATACCCCACTTAAAGGGTACGCCATGTGTAATTTCGATTTACACACACGTACACAGTATTCCATTTGACACCATGACGGAACATATTCACAAAAATATTTTACATAACCTCGTACTGCTGGAATAAATGTAAAAGTTTATAAGCATCATCTTCGGGCTTTTTATTCAAGCTCCAATGTGTGAAAAATTGAAGCAGTAATATTCTTGAATCCCATCCATATAGCTCACCATCAAGCTTACAACTATGAACCGTGAACAATATTTGGACTATCTCTCAAGAGCCGAATTTTGCTACTTTGCTTCATCCTCCGAGAGTTCCAATACACTCTAAAAGAAATCAATCTCAATTTACAAATTTCAACTGCAACGCAATACAAGATCCACTGGCCTACATGGAACAAACAACTATAAACCTACAAACAACATTCGCATTTCAGGTGAGTAAACTAATTTTCGGCTGCCATTCCGTCGTGAATTCCCATTGCACTGGGGAACCTTATCTGTATGCATGCAAATTCAGCAAAGAGTTCCATGTTTACTCTCCAACACATTCGTATGGAAGTAGGTAATGGTAGAGTAAAGGAACAACAAAACTTAGGTTGATTATCAAACTCCAAAAGTTGTGCACTTTGTGCCCAAGCAGAGGTTCACACGAGACAACAATCTGAACACACACATTCAGCGCCACTGCTCTATGAAGAACACAGAAGGTAACATGGGAAAATACAAGAGAGAAAGAACATAAAAATGAGGGGAGGAGAGGAGACATCGGCACACGCTCAATCGTGAAGAGAGATCGTTGGCGACATGGATACGTCGTCACCCACCCCGCTCCGACTCCGATTACAGGAAGGCTTTGGTAGAAATCAACATCAGAATCTCGCCCGAAATCTGGGCGCGCACGATGAATCGAAAAGAGAATTCGCGACTGACAGAGTGGATTCTCACCCGCTGTTTTCAAATTCACCAAATTAACACTAAAGGTGAACAATTCGAAAGTGTGGAGATGAAAATAGATAAAAAACCATAAAAAAGTAGATTTAAATTATTATTTGGCAATCTACCGTTTCGGATGGGCAGTTTTAGGAAGGGGTGTAAGGCAGGGTTGCCCATTATCACCGGTACTGTTCAACGTATATGTAGAGGAAATGATTAAAGAGGCATGGGAAGAACTGGAGGTAGGAATGAAAGTCGGAGGGGAATTCGTGAAATCGGTTAGGTTTGCTGATGACCAAGCATTAGTTGCTCAGTCAGCCAAGGGGTTGCAAGCATTGCTGAGTGAATTGGAGGTTCAGTGCGATAGATATGGGATGAGAATCAATATTAATAAAACAAAGGTTATGCGATTTTCCGGAAAGAAAAAGCCTAAGCTAAATATTAAAATAGGCGGGGAAAAAATAGAGCAGGTAGAGCAGTTTACATATCTCGGAAGTGTTTTGCACCAATACGGTCAAAGTGGTAGGGACGTAAGGAGAAAAATTGCGCTAGGTAAAGAGGCTTTCTCAAGGAGGAGGGAGTTGATGACGGGGACGTTGAGTAGGGATGTTAAGACAAGACTCGTAAAAACTCTGATATGGAGCGTAGCTATGTACGGCGCGGAAACGTGGTCGCTGAAGCAGGAGGATAGACGTAGATTGGAGGCTTTTGAAATGTGGGTGTGGAGAAGAATGGAGAAGGTGAAATGGACCGAAAGGAAAACAAATGAGGAAGTACTATAGATAGTGGGTGAAGAGAGGTGTTTGTTGAGAGAAATCCTATGGAGGCAGTAAAAATAGATGAAAGGCGTATTGAGCGGTAGTGGAATGTTGAAGAGGGTAATAGAGGGGAGAATGTTAGGTAAGCGAGGTAAGGGTAGGAACAGGATAGGGATGTTGGACGGGATGAAGGGAGGAAAGAAGTACACCGAGATGAAGAGGGACCTGATATAGATTAGTTTGCTAGGTGGGGAGTCGCAAAATATTTATTTGATAGTTGTGTCCATCCAAAAACCTACCTTAACCGCTAGATTACCTAATAATAATAATAATCTACCGGTTAAGGTAGGTTTCTGGGTGGACACAACTATCAAATAAACATCCTGTAAATCCAAACAAAACCCAATCCAAAAATCTAATCTACATCAGGTCCCTCTTCATCTCCGTGTACTTCTTTCCTCCCTTCATCCCGTCTAACATCCCTATCCTGTTCCTGCCCCTTCCTCGCTTGCCCAACATTCTCCCCTCTATTACCCTCTTCAACATTCCACTCCCGCTCAAAACGCCTTTCATCCATTTTTCCTGTCTCCATAGGATTTCTCTCAACAAACCCCTCTCCTTACCCACCATCTCCAGTACTTCCTCAATTGTAGATATGAATATATAATATAGAAATTATATAATTATATTGATGCAATGTTAAAGTTCATCAATCAGAAAATATATGTAATACCAATCGCACTAATGTCACCATTTTAAAATCATCGGAATCGTATTAATTAGTCACGAGTTTTTCAATAGCTTCGTCGGTCGTATTAGCAACACGAATATTGTCTTAAAGAATTGCTCGGATACGACAACACCGAAAATAGACTTCATAATTAGACTTTAAAAGGATATAGATAGACGCATGGCGTAAAACCCTTTTACATTTGTTTATATATCGTATTAATTACATTTTCAACAACCTCCGACTACATCCATCGCAGTGATTGATAATTCAATGTGAAAAAATGCAGATAATATCCACTCAATTCAAAAGAGTAAACAGTTTCAGAGCGAGGTGAAAGCATCAGAATATTGATTTTTACATTCACGAATATGAATCTGTCTATAAGCATTTCCTATTGAAAAAATATCAACTCTCGAAACCGACATGTTGTGAATAATAAAATCTACACCTAAAACTGAAAGGTTACATACAACCGTAAGTTGAGTAAAAACTGCAAAGTATATTGCGACAGGAAATCAATATATTTCCCTTGTATGCATATAGTGACTTGATGACCTAACACCCCATGCCACACGCCCTTTGGGGCGGCTTGTGGGGTATTGTGTAGATGTTAATGTATGCAGAACAAAATAAAAATCAGGCACCATGTGGAAAACGGTATATATTAGGATGATAATTTATCTACCACATAAATAGCCAAAAAAAATTATCTCTCTACCTAATATCTACCACATATCTACCAAATAAATTTTCTACACACTCTTTGCTAGACAATTAAGGTTGGGATTCTCTTACACAGCGGCGTTTACAGTATAGATTAAACTTATTGAAAACATTTAAAGATGGGCCCTTTTCCAATGACAACAAGCATATAATTCGAACCCCAACGTATTACGGTCGAAGGGATCACGAATATAAGACTAGAGAGATAGACTGCAAGACTGACAGGTTTAAAATGTCATTTTTTCCAAGAACGATAAGGGACCAGAGTGCTTGTAGTCAAAATTCCCCAGGAATTAGCTCATTACAATAAGTATTAACGTAAAGGTTAGGGACTGCGCGAGGGTATGGATATGTATATAATATATATTTTTTTCTTACAGGTTCCCCCCACCTTTCCTCACCTATTTGATAACCCCAACCCCCACATCCCTTACCCTTCCCTCATGGTGCTACACCCCCTGCCACACACCTGTTTTGGTGGCTCGCAGGGTATTTATGTAGATGTAGATGTAAAATTGAACCAGAACTTATTTCACAAGAAGCAGCTAGAATACCTGTATTTAAAACGCCATAAATGTCATTCTATTTATGTAAACTGTGGTTTCTCCTCTTGCCGCAAGAGTTCCAATCGACGGATCGACGCTGTCTGGAGGATTGGCACAAGGTAGATCACTTATTGGGAATTTCATGCTTTCTAGCCACTAAACTTATGATTATTGGGCAGAGTACGATCTCCTCGTATGTCACGCATGGAATGAATCCCTTCCGAAACTCATTGTGGTAACCTATCAGTAGAGATAACCATTGTATTGACAACTATAACATTTTGGTAACCTCCACGTACAGATTTAATTCAATATGTATTACTTGTGCTGAAACTTGAGGACGGGACATTGCGGTGATCCTTACAAGGCGCGTAAAACGTAGAAACGAGAGATCTTTGCACTGATAAATTTAATTACGACATGTTTCACTAACTTGTAACCCTATCAGATTTTGAACTGCGGCTGTGTACTGGAACGTGTTATTAAATATCCACATCCCTTGGAGGGCTTTAATTTTTCATTTCCAATTTTTTTCCTAATTTATTTTTTACGCGAGCAACATTTCTGTTGGGAATGCCCTATTATGTTTAACTGTGAACATTCTTTTATTCATACATTCCATCTGCTGTGATTGCATGAAGAACTACCGGAAACTGATAAGTTTCCATTGACGCCATCACGCGACCGTGCCGGCGCTCAACGGCTTTCTGGGAAAATAAGCACAAAGAGTGGAAGGCAATCTTTTCCCCCTTCCCACTGAACGCGGGGCCATCCTTCTTCACCTCGCGAGGTATTTCCACCTCGCGACCGATACTCACCTTTTAATACTCCCATCCTCGAACAGATGGAGTTGAAGCGGATGCGGGTGGGGGTGCTGGGGAGGGTGGGGGAGAGAAGATGGCGAGGGGGAGGATGGGCAGTGAGGGGAGGCCAGAGTGCGCACTGCTTGCTAATCAATACACTCTTCCCGACTCTCTCTCTCTCTCTATCTCTCTCTCTCGCACTCACATACAAACACACCCACATACCCCCTCCCCACACACACACAGACACACCTCGCCACAATTCGTGGACATCTCCAAAACCCTACTCCATCAAACCCCTACTCCCTCCGCCCGCGCCCAAAAACTGCACACAAACCAACTTCATTCATCTCCAACCCTCCTCCACGCCCTCGTAACTCCCCTCTCTCTCTCTCCCTCTCTCATTTTTTTTACCATCCCGGCGAATTGTTTGAGTTTTTTCGTACTTGGTTATTTTCCTTCCAATGTTTTTTTTCGTGTGCGGTGGAGCGCTCAAAAATTCAGGTGCGCGTTTGCAATTTATTCCGGGCGAATTAATTTTTCACGACCGTCCACGAAGCGCTCCAGTCCTCTCTCTGCTTCCCCTACCCTCCTCCCCCCCTCACTCTCCAAACGTATTGGCTGGCATAGAGATATCTCACCCTCGTTCCCTGTGTTTTATGGAATCCTACGCCCCCCTCCCTCCCCCCCAAACCCACAATTCCCTTCATCACCACCCTCTCTCTTCTCTCCCCTAATTAATGCGCACTTGACTCGTTTAATTGACTTCCTTTTAATGGACGATTCCAAAGCCTAACCTTTCCCAATGCATATGATGGCCTAGTGTCTTAAAGATCAATTTTGACCTCGACATACGTGTCGCAGGGTAATTAAATGGGAGGTGATGTTACACAAGCTCCATAGGAATCAGAATAGCGGCGAACGACCTCGCTATGGGAAAAATTGTATTTGAAACAGCCTAGTACGACGTCATTATTTTATCTAACGGTTATTTTGTTGTTCTTTTTATCACTAATAGATCAACTAGCATACGCAGAGGGGTAGATTACTCACAGATACCTTAGTAAATATGACTGTTGATGAAATTATTTCAATTCTATCAAATATCTATTAATGACTGCCAATTAAGAAAACTTTGAATTTGATATCACCACCTTGTCGTGGAATCCCCTGCCGCAGACCCTAGCCGTGACTTGCAGGGTAGCAGGTAGATGTCAATGTAGAGAGAGTAGACCAAAATTGGGTCATTTGGCTGGATTTTGGGAAGAAAGTGAAATTGTATGAAACTAGATCAAATTCAAAAGAAGGTGCTCTATGCATGTGATAGACCATTACGAGAACACGCTCGAGGGGTTATTGGAGAGCCTAAGCTTGGATGGAGTACTTTGGTTACGTAGAGAGCATGGCAGGATAAGGCTTAGAATGAGGTAAAGGACACTTGATTCTCCTTGTCACAGAGAAGAAATTATATGGACCGTATTCTCTATTACCAGGTTAGACCTTCAGGATAAGAATAGAAAAAATGGCTCAGGCGCAAACCCTTATCCCAAAAAGCAACAACAGCTCGATAACTAATTATTATCCGACACCTCTCTCCAAAGTAATCACTCAGATTTACCTTCAATTATACGGTAAATCAAAGCTGTGACCCCTTGCATGGTCTTCCATGTGCTCTCGTATCATGAAGATGTAGCTCAACGCTTCAAGTAAGAGAGAAATTTGATGCGGTTTAAATATGCAAGATTTTGCTGATCATTTAAATGCTTAGATTCACCTAAATACTTAAAATTTGAATATCCTCAAAAATCCCCTCTCCGAAACATATAAACGAGAGTAGAAATACGACTTTTGTTGCATTCTTTGTTCACTTAGTATTATGAAATTGGTGCAAATTTCTTCAATTGTATAGAATACGTCAATCGCCTTATCCACCATTAATAGCTGACCGTATGACTTGGGAAAGAAATTGTTTCCGGAATAGCTTGAGGCAATACCTTCATATTAAGGAGGAAGAAAAGGATGATCAGATATCCCATGGTTCCCTCCTTTCGGAATTTCCACCGTATTAAAACAACCTTAAGCAGCTATTCTACAAGACTAAATCTAAGGCGTTGTATTCTACCAGGTGGAGATCATGATATGAGTTTACCGTATACGTGTACTCGGAGAAAGTACCAGATAAAAAGAGTCGTTTCAGGCGTGATATGGTGGAATATCACGATTAATTAAAATTGGCAATTTTCCACTAAATAAAATTTTTAATACGACCGGTTTCGATGTAACTACATCATCTTCTGATACATCAAAACCGGTCGTATTAAAAATTTTATTTTGTGGAAAATTGCCAATTTTAATTAAAGTACAAGATCTTTCATCATCAATTATTCCACATTTTTCTTAATTTTTGCGCAACATTCGACTCGGTGCGATTTATCATGCCACGTATTAGGTCCTTGAAAGTGAATGGAGATCGAATTTAATGACCATGTAGATTTTATAAATTATCTTTATCTCTTATCTTCTATCGCTTCGACTTACTCCTGATTAAATCTACATATCAGAGGCTACAATTTTCAACTGATTAAAAAAATAATGTCCCCTCAGAGTCACTTTCAGGTAAAGTTAACAGTTTCAGGCTTAACTGTGTGGAATTCCTTCATGATGAGGGTAAAAAAAATAAGAGAAACTTCACTTTTACTTTGTGGAAGTGTAAAGTTTCTCTTATTTTTTACCCTCATCACTTCCAGGTTTCAATTCTTAGCGCAACACTCGGAAATTTACATCAATCACCTCTCACTTAAATATCTATCCGTTCAAAACAGCCGCATCGTCAATATTAACAACCTTATCGCAGGTTCAATGTGTTAAGTCGCTGTCTCATAACATTAGGAAAGGTATATCGCATGATATTTCTGTTAAAACGACCTTTTAGTTTTCTTAATCAAGCAAAAGTAAATTTATTATCTTCCATTCCACTAATTTACTTAGTTATTCTCAGATTAATTTCACATATCAATGCATGTAAAGGGATACTGAAATCACTTGAATAAAGTAGGTAACTCATAAGGAAAAAGCGTTATTTTTATCTGAGATTTTTAAGATGTGCACCAAAAATAACACGATAGGCTACCTGTGCCAGCTGTGAAAGTGAAACCGAATTCATGTTGTGCCAATTCGGTGAACACATTATTAAAATTTACATTCTGAACTAGTATCTCTCCGCTATAAATGGCTAAGATGGTGTCCCTTCATCTCAGTTTTGTGGAGGGCAAAAATTGCTCACGCCGAGGAGAATATGAAAATTGGAGTTTGTTCCAACACCACTGGTGGAAGCTACCCTCGAGCGATGAATTGAAAGGCTTGGGTTTCCGGCAGGCGTCACTGTGAATGCTATTCACTTATATTTGCCTCTCGTATTTCAAATAAGTAATACATTTCCCTTCAGAATTTAAAAATGTACATCAGCTGGAAATGTTTTTCTCCAAAAAAACCCTCACACAGTTTTTATGCTCGCGTCTGATGAATAGCAAGGAGTCCTGGAAGAATTTATGCCCTCGTGATTTTCTCTAAGTGCGCGAGTGCCTATAAAACCCCATATTTCTGGTAGTCAGAGAAAACAAATCTAAATCAACTTTATCTTAATGTTCAAATTACCCCTACTGCCTAAAAAATAAACGATTGATTGTGAAAATGTAATCAACAAACAGATTGTAGAGCGTTAGTTGTAACGTCACGCTTCACCTTCGTTCAGTAATGAATGCGTTATTAATTAAACTAATCACTTTAAAACATTCATATTGCCGTTATTCAAAATTAATAACAAATATTTTGGGATATTTTACGCGCTAAAATTAAAGAAACCACGGCGATATATTTATGATTCAATATGTTACCTCAGAGTTTACCGTATCGATTCCAGTAAAATTGAATCGCTTCCTGAATAACTGATCCACCTCCATAATTACCAACGTACTACTCTTGCTGAAGACGATCGCCTAAAGTTTTCATCTTTAGTCTCAAAGTTTCCCATCGAAGACTTTTAAAATACAAATATAATTTGGCTAGGATAGGATTTGAATAGGATAGGGATGTTGGATGGGATGAAGGGAAGAAGGAGGTACACGGAGATGAAGAGGGACCTGATGTAGATTAGGTTGCTGGATTGGGTTTCGTTTGGAGTTACAAAATGTTTATTTGATAGTTGTGTCCATCCAAAAACCTACCTTAACCGGTAGATTACCTAATAATAATAATTTGGCTAAGCTTGTAAGCACTTATATTTTCCTAGGAAACTAACTAATAATATGTTACGTGAAGTACTGTAAGATTCCAAGGAAAATTTTCAAACAATCGCCTCGTCGCAACATCTAAGTATGACGGTTAACTGACGAGTGGGAAAACTAACCGAAAAACTGAAATGAATATTGTACAGACAGAAGAATGAGCAAAACAAACCCTTTCCTCTCGAATCGACAAAATAGCCAAGCCTCGGGAAATCATCTTCTTGAAAGTAAAGCCTTTTCAAATCAGCTGAGCCATCACGCAAACCAAGGAAAAGCAGTACGATCTTGTGAAGTGGACCACAAAGGAATTGTGGAGTGTGTGTGGTACTGTGCGTGTGCGTCTTCACTTAACCTTTTTTCCATGGGGTCTCTTAAATGGAGCGTAGGGATGGAGGCGTTTATTTATTTATTTAAACATCCGCATATTCTAATATCAATAAAACCGTGGGGAAAGGAAGGGGCTTTAGGTGAGCTAAGGAGGGGTTATGAAGGGAAGGAGGTTGGTGGAACCGTGGGGGAGAGGACGGGGGAGAGAGAGAGAGAGAAGGAGATTGTTGTGGTATGTAGATTTGCACTCTCCCAGCGAGGGCCGTGAATGGATGGGGAATGAACGGGCACGATGAAGCGAGGCAACGTGACGGGCAAAAGGGGAGAGGGGAGGCGTGTAGGGACGATATTGGAGGTGGGGGCAGTGAGAGTGGGAGACGGAGAGAGAGGTGGGGGCTGTTAGGGAAGGATAATGGGAGCCTGTGGGAACATAGCGCGGGGAAGAAGTCACAGGGGGACGCGTTCGTGGTGTGTGTGTGGGGCGGAGACGTGGATGGGGGTTAGGAGGGGATGGGGTGCAAGGCGAAAGGCCATGGAGCGGGAGAGAGAGAGAGAGGGAGTGGAGTAGGGTGGGATGGTTGGATGAAATCTTCAATGCTCCATTAGTGGCCGTGTCCTGCGAAGAACAAGCAGTGTTGGGTTGTGGACGGCATGAGGGGGTTCAAAGTGGCTATTTGAAATATTCGTGGTTGGAGGGAGCGAAGGGAGGGTAGCGGGAGGGGGAGGCGAGGGAGGTAAGGGCAAAAAGAAAAGAGGGTGGGGGATGAATTTGAAGAGTTGAAGAGCGTAATGGAGATGGAGTGCATTGTCCACTTCCATGAGGACTGAATAAATAAAAGATCCCGCCAAAGGGATGAGAAGGCGGGGTTTTGTTCTTAGCGCCTTTTTTTTAACTTTACTAATTCGGACGGACGCGAAAGTTAGGTCTCGTAAATGAGTCAAAGCGGGCGGGAGTCATATAAATCACATCAATCCGGAAATTTGCAAAAAAAACTTAAAAGAGAGAAAGGAAGATATGACGAAAATGATATCCTATTTGGAATAAAGCGTAAAGTAATACCCCCTCCTTTATTATCGACTTTTTTTGGTAGATCACGATAATGATAATTTATCGATAAATAAATTAAGTCAGAAGAGCAAAGATAAGAATCTTAACAAAATTATATCTTTATTTTAGTTATTTTATATAATAATTTTAGTCATTAAATCAATTTTTGCGCTGAATGTAGAATGAACTATTTGTCATTTACCAATATATTAGGCCTCGGACTTTAGTTGTGATTTAAGAGTTGTCCTTTGCCTAAGTACGAAATCAACCACTGAAAGTTCCTAGCATGTTCAATCGATTAGTTGATGGGTATTAAATGCTGTGCTAAGGGTCTTTGCGTTCGATGTAGAATTTGATATTAACCAATAAATATGGCATCAAACTATAGGGATAAAAAGAGACGTTTCAGGCTTGATATGGTGGATTATCACGATTAATTAAAAAAACTGGAAAATTGCCCATTTGAAAGGAAAACAAATGAGGAAGTACTGGAGATGGTGGGTGAGGAAAGGGGTTTGTTGAGAGAAATCCTATGGAGGTAGGAAAAATTGATGAAAGGCGTATTGAGCGGTAGTGGAATGTTGAAGACTGTAATAGAGGGGAGAATTTTGGGCAAGTTAGGAAAGGGCAGGAACAGGATAGGGATGTTGGATGGGATGAAGGGAGGAAAGAAGTACACAGAGATGAAGAGGGACCTGATGTAGAATGGATTGCTGGATTGGGTTTATTTGATAGTTGTGTCCACCCAAAAACCTACCTTAACCGGTAGATTACCTAATAATAATAGGGAAGAGTGTACTTAACATAGGTTCGAAATCACCCATCTTAAATTCATAGCAATTTCAATTACTTGTTCATTAAGTAATGGCCCCATGAAAAAATTTGTGTACGTTACACTGAAAACAAATACAAAATTCTAATATCCGTGTGCAAAATTACCGTTCATACAAACAAGATGCTATTATTATTCAAGCTTTCGTTAGGAAAAAATCATCACTACTTCCGCGTGCAGATGTTCATAGCTTTTGATGAATCACGGAGAACCTGAATGATTTGAGGAAACTCACTTTGGAACAAAAAGTAAAGAAGACCGATAGTAGTTCTAATTATTGATATTATTTAGGGAATAATTGGAAAATACGCCAAAAAAGCTGATTTTTCGTTAGAGATCCTCACCTGTATTAAAACATTTAACCCACCTCATAAAAAATTCCACCCACACACTACTTTCATTGATAACATTTCTCATAAAACTACCAATTGATCGGAGTGGATTGCTACTGATTCAGGAAAACATAGTTTTCTTCTGAGATAGGTTTAATTTTCTATATAAAGAATGTTATATATCTCTCTCTGATTACAGTAAAAGTGTTGAACCTGCAAAGTAGGGTCACATCAGATTATAAATAAAATCGAGCATGAAAAAGTCATTTTATTCCATCGGTTAGAAAAGCTTCGGATGACACTTCTGCCAGGCGACGAGAATAAGCGTCACGCACAACTACGGACGGAGTCGATTGCCGCGTTGTTTCACTTCCTTTTTTTCGGAATTAGCCGAACCCCCTCCCTTCTCCTTTCCAAATGACGACGGCGACGTGAAACTTAAAATGGAGATTTCCTAAAAAGGTTTATTTAAAAAAACGCATAAGAGGGGACTTGAGTGGAGTAAATGATGTGCTTGAACGAGGAAAGCGAGAGGGAGGAAGGAAATAAAAAGAGGTCGCCGTTCATTCATTCGCGCAGAAGCGTGAGAGGGAGAGCATGCACGTGCAAAAAAATAATAATGGGGGGGGGAACTTTTGTATCCATTGAGTGATTGCTTTCCTCCTGCGAAATAACGATGAACATCTTCGATTTTTGTGTTTTTGTGTGCTTATATATATATATATATATATATATATATATATACACACACACACACACATATATATATATATATATATATATATATATACGTATACATATAATTCCGCCTTCCCCATCTCTCCTGTGTTTGTCCTTTACACGTATACCTATTCCTTTTTTCCTTATATCTATTTCCCTGTGAATGAATGAATGAAAAAAAAAATATATATATATATACATACACACACACACACACACATATATATATATATATATATACGTATACATATAATTCCGCCTTCCCCATCTCTCCTGTGTTTGTCCTTTACACGTATACCTATCCCTTTTTTCCTTATATCTATTTCCCTGTGAATGAATGAATGAAAAAAAAATATATATATATACATACATACACACACCATATATGTGAAACCCGAAACAGAGGAGGGAGAAGAAAATAAAACGCAACTCTCCATTTGTTTTAGGGGCACCGTGCGTGACTTATAGATATCAAGAAGGCGTGAAAAGGAAGGAGGGTTAAAGGGGCGAGTGAAATAAGTGCGCGTGAGAGCGGAGGCATTTTCTTAACGGGGTGGGAAGATGGAGAAACCAGGGGACCGGAGGAGTGTAGAAAGAAGGGCCTTGGGGGTCGAAAGGGGGGAGAGCGGGATCGGGTGTGGGGCCAGGGTTCACTGCGAGAGAGAAGTGCGAGTGGATCTGAGAAAGGGGAGCAGGGAAAGGAGGAACGGGGTGCGGGGGAGGGGGGGAAGAGAGAGAGAGGGAGAGAAGAGCATGGCACCACACAACATCGAAGGGAGCTTTGGACGGAGGGCTGCTGTATAAGTTTGTGTGTGTGTTCGTGTCAATCGGGGAGTGGGAGAGTTGGGGGTGGTGGGGGCAAAAATGAGTGGGAAAATAAGACTCGGTGCCGCGGCGGGTGGAGGGTGGGGTTTTGAGATGGGTGGGGAAGAAGTTTGCGCAAAAGGCGTGTGCAAGAACCGTTGTTGGGGGGTTGGGGCGACTGTTTCCATCGGAATAAGAAGTGGCTACGACGGATACGACAATGGCAGCAGGACTCCTATAAAGAGTGCCAATATTGGTCATTCCATTAAAAGCGTGGAGTGCGGAGAGGAGTAGCTCGGAGATGACGGGGTGGGACGTGGGAGAGAGATAGAGAGAGAGAGAGAGAGAGAGAGAGAGAGTCAAGGAAGTGGAGTGGAGGGATCGAATGTCGCCGCGGCACTCAAAAAGTCAACGGAAAATTGAGAGAGAAAAGAAGGAAGAGAGGGAGATGTAGGGTGGGAACGAGGAGGAGGGAAGTGAGGGGGAGGGAAGAAATGAGAGAGGGTGGGGGAAGAAATGAGAGGGTGGGGATCCTGCCCCATTGTTTGGCCGTTAAGACGATGCTCAAGAAGAAAAAGGTCGAAGGGCAACGCGGGCATCCTTGCCTCCACCATCCTCCCTACCACCCTATCCGCCTGATTCCACTTCCCTCTCTGGTTTTCGCCCCTTCCTGGGACTACTCCACCCCCCCCCCCTAATCCTCACACTCACACGACCCCTTTCTTTCCTCAGCCTCCTCCTCAAAACATCCCTTGCCTAAATAGTTACCATGAATCAAACCCTATAGCCACCGCCACAACCCTCAAACGTACTGCACACATTTCTCAATCGCTCGCCCTCTCTCCCGCTCACTCTCCCTATATTTCTTTGATTCTAACTCCTGTTAGAAGATTAATAGCAATATGAAAATGGCTCTTCGGGCGTCCGGCTTCATTTCTGGCCACATGGATGTAGATATTGGTTTGGTTTCTCTCTGCCCCAACTTTGGAGGGTTCAATCTGCAGGTGTAGTGGCGAGAATGACACTATGATTTTCGTATAAAACGCCAACATCATTCGATAAACTCGAATTGCTTGGTGATTGGTTATTATGGTTAAATTAGACTTCAAAGGTAAGGCAAGGGAGATAGACTCCAGTACAGATATATACACATATTCTTTCTTTCCTCGAACAATAAGCAATCATAATGCTAAGAAGTAAAAGTAATCATGAAAATATTAGTAGATATAACCAAAATAGAACTCGAGGGCAAGATTAAACACTGCGTAGACATCTGGTAGATTCGTAGGTGTATTTTCATGAGCATGTCAGTTGCTAGAATGTGTATTTGCATGTTTTTATGTTAAAATGAACTCTGCATAAATATTTACGTCTCCGTGAGTGTGAATTGTTCCTCATTTATTAGCTTTGCGTGTAGTTTTTTTCTGTTTTACGGGTGGTGACTTACCACCCCCCGCCACACGCCCACACGGGGGTATGCGCGGTATTGTGTAGATGAAGTCTCTGAAAATTGTGTTCTTTTGCTCCCATATCGACTTCAACCTAGTGTTTTGATGAGTCCGCTTAAAATATCAGAACATGCTTAAGTTTGTGTGTCTTTGGTAACTCAAAGTGTTTTCCTCAGATGTCTTTGAATTCTCATAAAAATGAGGGAAAAAGATTAAATCAAGTTTAAAGCATCTCCACTACTTCATTTGACTTACGCAGCCTTGATAAATAGTTATAACACTAGGAATTCACTTCGTATATTCCACAATATTTTTATTTTCTACGAACGATTTCACTCAAATTGCATCACCAACGGCAATACTACCTGGCGATGACGCAGGAGAGGAACCGGTGTGACTCAATAGAAATATTGTGATTTCTACGAAATGAGCCCTAGAACCATAAATTGTACAGATTCCGCAAAATAACAACTGGGGTTATTGATTTCATCAAAAAAATAGAATTCGCAACAATGTGAACGTGTGTTTGATAAATCATAACATCAATACAGTTCCTTTCAGCAGAAATTCATATCAACCAACCATTACCACTCCAATACAGAGGCAGATGAAGATCTATACTTTTAAAAGGACACGTGAAAACGCATGTTCGAAACAGTGGCCAATATACGAACGTCCTTAACTACACGAATGAAGGAGTAATACATGTCGAATTTTGCTGATACTGGTCACAGCTTCCTGCAAAATACTGTGAGAGTGTCTGGGGACCATTGGCGGTGAAGAATCCCCGTATCTCATGTTGGAAAGCGTTCTTGACAACTGAAACCACTCAATGCTGCTGCGACGAGATCCACTGTAGGAAAATCAAAGCTAATTTGCCATAGCAAGGTTACTATTGCTGGATGATGACAAAATAATTCCCATTCATTTGTTAACCAATTAATTGCGAAATTTACATCATCTATACCTTTAGTTGCACTTCATGTGCATATATTAATTTTTTGCCACCATCGTCTGGATTGGTGGACACTGGATTACTGGACGGAGATTTTATCAGGCAATTTTCTTGATCACTTACATTCTTCCTGATTCCAGCCAACACTCAAAAACTTCATTCCCAAAATACAAACTTTCGCCTGAAACGGTCACTTTAAGAAGCTTTTTAGGTGTCTTATTGGTACCTTTTGGAAATAACATCGGCTTAATTGGGCGATGACCGACTTGGAAGATTCTACTAGAATTTTAATTTTTCACTACCATGAGTTCGTATCAAGGTAACATAATTAGGGATTGGTGGTGTTGTCTTGAACGAAACCATGGTCGTGAAAGACAAAAAAATCTGGTGGAATCAACCAAGTTAGTCTCATCCCTCATTTACCCCTAGTGTGAATTACTTCCACTAAGTGACGCCCGAGACAGTGTCTAAAATCGACTCGGGATAAGACTGTCGTACACCTATGATCGAGTCTAATTTAACTACACTAAACGACGTCTCCCTTTAATAATCTGATTAAATAAACGTATCTATTAATTGACATGTTTATGATGATAAAAATTCGTGAAACAATACAAAACAAACGTTAATAAAACGCTGAATTAATGAGAAAAGTGGTGTTGTTTCGATTGTGCGTTGTGGAAGTTTCACACGAAGTTTATTTATTAAATCATGGAATACAGGACCAATGACTTATCCTCGGGTAAATTTAAATCAATAATGGGACTCCTGACCTGGGTCCTGCACCTGACGGCCTGCAGTGGGGTAATATTCAAACGGTGCAATAGATTTGTATGGTAACCGATGACCAGAGTTGTTTATCTTAGATAAAGCGGAAGAGGCAGACTATCAATACGAGAAATGTTAGGAGTCTCAGGAACAGAAGAGCATCCATGAAACAATCCACAAAATTAACGAAATAAGTTTCCCAGGACCGGAAGATATGGAAGAAGTAATCAAAGGTGAGCGAATTCCCGGAAATAAGCTAAAATTAGAATTTTCTGATCCTGAGTCTCCCCGGAGAGAAACTTGTGAAATGCATTTGTACTGTATGCATGCATGGAAATAACACTATGCTTTGAGCCTGCCTACATCAACCGTAGGGGAAGGATACACATGAGGCATTAATGTTGGCTGCGCGTGCCCACCTTTTTATGATTTGGGAGAAAGGCTTGGAGGAGAGACACGTATTAATGGCCAGTGATTCAGCAAAGCCCGTTTTTTGTGAAAACGAGATATAGTGCAAATTTTTTTTAAGGCAGAACCATGCACGCTCCTGAAACCCGATGTCAGTCAGTCATCAGTCTAATTTTGTTCGATTTTTTTTGTTAACCGTTGATGTCAAGTTCGATGCGAGAGTATTTATTTAAATATATTCCACTAAATATATTTACTGCTGAATAAAAAATGACAATACAGTTTACCGTTCAATCTCGTTTTATAAATATATATGAGCGTGTGTGTGTATATATATACTCATTCACATGGAAATACATATACGAAAAAGGGATAGGAACACATATAAAGGGCGAACAAAGGAGAGGTGGGGAAGGCGGAATCGAGCAGATCACAAGCGCAAAATATTTCCTTGACCGAGACTCGAACATCGGATCTTTCGACTTGCCGGGCCGATGCTCTCACCACTTGAGCTATCGAGGAAACGTAATTTACACTGAGATATATATTGCCTTTCGTTATGCCGGTGATGGTTTCCCAGGAAGACCTGGTACCCGAAAAATCACATAGTTTGGGTGGGGCTGCAGGTTCCCAGAGAGAGGCTAGCCCGGGAATCGAACCCGGGCCCTCCAGTCAGCAATTCAACACTCTACCCCTGAACTACCGCCATCCACACACACACACATGTACAATTTTTCTATATATATATATATATATATATATATATATATATATATGATTTCTTCGAAGTAACACGGAAGTGTTGAATAAAAAACTTAACTTAAACTTAATATTTCTATAAATAATAGTCACAAGCGTGGTGATGGCGCATAAAGCCTGTAAACACAAAAAGGTGCAATTATGTTATTTCGAATATTTCGGTGCCACAACCTCCTTTTAAAACGAAAGAAGAAAACCAATTCTAAGCTTTATATGCCATTGCCATGACTAAAACAGTCTGAGGGATTAAAATTCCTATGAAATCCAATAATAATAGTTTCTACCATATCTATAATTATAGTCTGCAGATCATGAGAAACGGTCTAGTGAACTTGGAAATTAATAAGAATATTATCTCAGCCTCTGGTGCACGATACACCATGGAGAACGTTAATTCATGTGATTTTTGAGTGATCAGATTTACAAAAAGGATGATGACAAGACATAATAGAATCATATAACACAAGACTGAACACATACCTTTGAAATATATTTCAAACAAGGTTCTGGAGGAAGGTCTTTTCACTAGGTGCCACTACTCTGTTGTAATTTTCACGAATAGTTTCCCCCAAAAAATTTTCCATTGCAATTAGTCAAAGCATTCCTGAGAAAACCTTCAAGAGACTTCTATTTTTATGAATGATCTGGCGTGGAATACACCGACACATACATTATTTTTTATATCTTGAACAAAATTGGTATTCTCCTATTTGTTTTCTTTGCCGATAATTCAAATTATAAATCCTATTGTACGAATTATAAAAGACACCGAATATTATTAAAATAAAAAACGGAACGATTTTCAGAGGGCACAATCATGTGATTACTCAATTCTCGTGAAAATCCGCTTATGGGCACCAGCACGCAAGGCAACTGAAGCGTTCCTTATTTTCATCTGAATAACTTCCTGCTGCGGAAGAGGAAGAAAATAAGATTTCTTTTGGTAAATATGTATTTTCCTCTACAGCCGCTGTTGTCATTATCCTGTTTTAAAAACCAAATAGAATCCTCCCTCTCTTTCTCTCTCCCTCCCTCTCTCACTCCCCTCGATTTAATTGGCCCATTATCATGAAAAGGAGCAAAAGGAGGTTGGAGGAGACGGTTGGGGAGGGGGAGGGTCCCGGGCAACAATTTTAACGAACTGCTTACTGCCACTAACGAAGGGAGGGAGAGAGAAAGAGAGAGATTATGCGGAAGAGAGGGATGGAGAAAGAGAGAGTGGAAGTGAATTGAAGGGAGGGAGGGAGGGGATTGGGGGCTAGAAGAGGGAGGAGTGGCTGATTTCAAAGACATGCCCTTTCTCTCTCTCTGTGTCCTTTCCCTCCAACAGCAGACTCCAGACGGTGGTAGGGAGGTTAGGTGCAGATTTTTTTTCCCTCTCTCTCTATCTTTCTCTCTCACATCCCCTTCTCCTTTCGCTTTTTGCGTGGATGACGTCGTTAGGGGGAGGGAGAGGGGTGAGGAGACATCCCACCCCACTCTGCTCTCATTGCCTCCTCTTCCTGATTGGCCTCGGAGTAGGGTGGAGTTCGGCGGAGAGGAGAGTTAGGTGAGGGGGGGAGGTGAGGAGGAGGGAAATGAGATCCTGGGGGTGGGGAGTGAGGCCGCGGGTCGGTTTTTGGGGGAGTCCCGAAAGAAAAATGTACCCGTGAATAAACGATTAATCACAGGATTCCATGTTTTGGTGCTATTGGCCCTCACTCCGGGCCAATAGCCCATTATCCATGGCCTCGGTTCCAAGAAAATGTTTCCAACATTTACTAAACAACCTCGTACAACGGCACACTTTTTTCTTTCATCGTTAACTATTGATGACTACGGAGAATAAGATAATTCGGGAGCAAACGTACAATTATGTCTCCAGGTTTGCTGAATTCGGATGAGAAACAATGTGTAAATCCAAAGAAGTTTCGCGTAATGTTTACGCACGGGACCACTTCTTCTTTTGGCCTTTTTTAATCTAATTTTTTTCCTGTTTATTTGATCATTGGTTGCATCATCATTCATGTACTTAAGTGTTAGACCCCGATCAATTCCCGTTATAGATTTGTTCGCAAGACCGGTATCGAGTGAAACGGCGTTCATTTTCCACTTCATTTCCATCGTCAACACTGAAATGCTCCGTGGAAGAAAGCGATCAATTCGAAAACAAAATGGTCGCCTATTTACTCGAAATATGTGCATCGAATGGTTCTGCAATAGGGCCCAAGTACCAAGGACGAGCGTCTGATTGCGGAGGCAAGGAATTATGCGGAGGACCAATTCAAAGGATTCTCATCACAACGTAAATAGGTACCCTTATCAGAACCGTGGATAAAAATTCGATCTGGAAAACCACGTGACAATTGATAGAGTGGACCAAATTGACGACGATCCTAAGTCGTCCGTCATTGTACCCCGTGACATTTGAGTTGGCAGAATGAATGGAATTACGATTGCTAACTTCGCAGACTGATCATATCAGATAATTCTATTCTGTCCCGCTTCAAAAAGTACAAATACGTGGTTTCCGGTAATTGCAGAAGTATTATATATAAGTAAGGTGCTCAGATTCCAAAATTATTTCCTTTGAGCATCATACAGTAAACAAGTTTTTACTCTAGATTGCTATCGGACCCGCGAAAATAAAAAAAATAATATCAAGCAATAGAAAATAAAGGGTCCGATTGAAGTGTTAATACTACCTACAGGTTTCGTCCGGAAAATAAGTGTCTTGACAAATAAGTCTTTTTTGACTAAAGGGGAGTCGTCCACTACAAATTTGAGCCTGAACGACAAACTGTAAATGCTGCATTTTACGTCCAAGTGCTCGACAGGCTTCGAAAACGAGTCGCCCGCGTCCGGCCAGCGATCAAAAACATATGGCGGCTGCATCACGTCAATGCGCCGTCTCACACCGCGCTTGTCGTGTCGGACTTCTTGGCCAAGCACGGCGTGGCAACGCTGCCGCACCCGCCCTACAGCCCGGACTTGGCACCACCGGACTTCTTTCTGTTCCCGAAGATAAAGAGGAGTTTGAAAGGAACGCGATACGGGACTTTGGACGCCGTCAAAGAGGCCGTGACGACGTGTCTTCGAGAGGTTCCCGATGATGCCTTCGCGGGAGCGTTCAAGGAATGGGAACGCCGCTGGAACAAGTGTATCGACTCACAAGGGTCCTATTTTGAGGAATATTAGCTTAAGATATGTAAAAGTGTAATACATTTTTTTTCCTGAGCTCAGTACACTTATTTTCCGGACGAACCCTGTATTAATCGTTCAGATTTTTTCAGGAATGACCAATTTGCATCATCCCAGCACAAAGTTATGCCCTCAACGGAGAATCCATATTCAACATGGTAAGAATACACAGGGCACAGACCAGTGTTTACAATTCAAGTTTCGTGAAAGAGCGTTTCCATACCATTACCATGCATCATATAGTGATGTGCATCCAGGCAAACCAAAAACTATGATATACATTCAAGTTCTATTATATTCCAATTTTTTCTCTAAACTTCTAGCAGATAGTAGGATGTGGTTTAGCTTAAAATACGCGGGCACTGTGTTTAAATACAACACAGAAGTGACTGCATAATACAATGCTCGTGGTTTGTACAGCTACCGAAATCACGAAAAGTGTTTTCGATATTTATATATGGTGTTAACCAGTGCACGAGAACAGTGACATGTAGTCATCCGTTTTCTTCGATTGCGTTGATTAACACAAACTTCAACATTCATCGTCTATTGTTTAAGATACAAGCGGTGTGATTATGTTACTAGTGAACATGAAAATGTCCGTTCGTAGGTGTATGACAGTTCAAAGAAGCCCGTAGGAAACCTAGGCGACGGACCAGTCGGTTTTTCCAGTGAGCAAAAGTGGGGCACTCGTAGAATCGTTCTCGGAAGTTATGTAATCGTGTCACTGATGTTGTAAAAGTTGCACGTGCACAGGATAATTATTACATCGAGAATTGACAGAAGTATCAACCAACTGGTGTCAGTAGTTTTCCAGGTAAAATTAGAGCTTTGAACATGAAGACTCTATTATTTTAAAAATCAACCGAGCATGCGCACACTGTTGCAACATCGACATACGTTTACAGCCATTTATACATGACTTTTCAATAGTAAACAAAACAGTAATACACCTGTTTTGGCATATTGTGAAAATGGATGAGAGTCGAATCAAACAGCAAATATATGAATGGAGAGTAAATAGATTGGGATGATTGAGTAGACGAAGGACGCTAGCTGTTGCTGTGGTTGAAGAGAATCTCAGAAATGAGAATATTTGGAATTTCAGGAAAAAATACCATTTATGAATTGATGACGGAGGTGTAATTATCGTATTCAAGGAAAGGACAGAATGGGGGAAATAAGTAAAAGAGACTTTTAAAAGTATATTAAAATCATGTCATTTGACTGTGCCTATCTAATACACGAACGACGTAAATTATGTGTGGACATTCATGCATTTAATCATGTAGATAGGAAGCTGGCTATGTTAAATGATTGGTTTGTTTCGTTCGATTCTCTCTTCAGATTTTCACAACTCTTATTAAACACACAGGACTCATACGAGAGAAGAAAGTCAAAGAAAGTATAAATTGGACAAGGGTTGTTGGTTATGCACTGCAAGACAGCATGGGGGCAAACTCAAAGTAGCTCAAAATTGAGGATGCTTGGGTCCTGGTTCTCTAGATAGGGGAATGAAACTTAAATGAGGGTGCACTCTAGGTATTCAGAATTATATCCAGGGAAAAGACCTTCTATAGAGTTAAATGTAGGGGAAAAATCTAGTTATTTGAGCATTGATACATAAAATATTTGCAATGAATGGTGAGATGTTGAAAATTTATCTTTAAATGAGTGATTTAAAAAAATAAGAGACAGTTGTCTGAATATCCTTTCACAAAAATCTAAGTTCTAAAGTCATGGAAATGCAAAAATAAATTGTGAGAGAATTAGGTTTTTAACACATTTTGACAGCAGTCATGACAATTGCACAAATACACAATCGTATGAGTTCAATGTATAATACATTGATATTAGCTGTCCTGCATTTATTCACAACCGCTGACTTCGACCCGCCACCTAGAGTATGCTGCCAGTATATGGGATCCTCAAAATATAAATTTGATTTCGGAATTAGATCGAGTTCAGCGGAGGGGGGGGCTAGATTTGTCAAACATTGTTATGACCAACGCAGCAGCGTATCTACTTTGCTAGACAATTTAGGTTGGGATTCTCTTACGCAGCGGCGTTTACAATATAGATTAAACTTAAATCCATAGTTTCAGCCTCAACTTTGTGGAAGTTCATTTTAACAAATGACAAAGAAAAACTTTGTTTCAATCTATAATATTATAAATAAAGTGGTTGGTTGAAACAAAGTTGTTCTTTGTCATTTATTAGATTAAACTTATTAAAAATATTTGAAGATGGGCCCTTTTCCGATGAGCTCAAGAATATAATTCGAACCCCAACGTATTACGGTCGGAGGGATCACGAATATAAGACTAGAGAGATAGACTGCAAGACTGACAGGTTTAAAATGTCATTTTTTCCAAGAACGATAAGAGACCAGAATGCTTGTAGTCGAAATTCCCCAGGAGTCAGTTCATTACAATAAGTATTAACGTACAGGTTAGGAACTGCGCGTGGATATATAAATATATATTTTTCTTACAGGTCCCCCCTCTTCCCCTACCTATTTGAATAAACCCCAACTGTCTCATCCCTTAGCATTTCCTCCTGGTGTTACACCCCCTGCCACACACCTTTTTTGGTGGTTCGCAGGGTGTTTATGTAGATGTAGAAATCGCCCCACTCCAGCCGCCCAAGTCGGCGGAAAAAAATCATTCCACATATTTTTTAGAGCAAACTATGTGTCTCTAGGCAGTAGTCCTCGTGTGTTTACGTCAACATGAGAGGCATTTCCTAAAAGTGACTCCGTAAGAGATTATTTTGGTGCAATTCACGCACACGGGATCGCCAGCCACCTCGACAGCGTGCCACGGATCCCTTCCTACTCCTGGAGAACGACCCCAACTAGTGGTAACATTTTATGTGCACGGGCACGCGCAAACACGAACCTTTAAGAGCACGGGTTGTCATAAAAATGGTCCTGGGGACGACGGGCGTGGTGGTGCCGTGTTCAATCGCGTGCGAACTCGGGATGGCGTATCGAATGTCCCCTTGGGGGAAGAAGAGAGAGGGGATCGGAGGTCGGGGGACCCCGGGGCCAAGGGCATTATTAGGAGGAGGGGGAGGAGATGTCCGGAAAGAGGGGGACACGACCCTTGCGAGAGTCGGAAGTAGGGCGAATTTGAGGGGGATGAAGCGACTGGGCATGGGGGGATTGGGCCAGGGGGGGGGGTTAGGGCGGAAAGGGAGGAGGATGAGCGGGAGGAGAGGAGAGTCGGTGGGAGGTAAGAGAAAGAAGAGGCCAAAGGAGGAAGAATCAGAGGAGAATGGGAATAAGGAAGTAGATGGGCGGACGGATTACTCCAATCTACATCATGGAATTAAACCAATACCTCGGGCAATAATCATAGGTACCAGTGTCTTGGCAATTCTCAGTTCTTCTCGGTACGTAGATATTAGTACGGGTTCCTGTTAAAAATGCGTGCAATGCTATAATTTGTCACATGCTTGCGATGGTGCTTGATTAAGTGAGCAAATATAATTGGTTGGAGGATATCGGAAGATTCTTCGACCAAAGGTGACTGAAAGAGACACCAACGGACGAAATAGCAATGAGTAATTTTTTTGAAAATCTTTCAAACCATTTGAGATTTGATATTGGAGCTGATACCGAATGCTTGAAAAAACTAAGCACCTGGTACGTTTCATGTACCTATTTCTCCCTCTCTCTCTGTCTTATTATTTGTTTCCTCTCGATCCCTTTGAGATAGGTGATGCCTAACGATATAACTCCATATTAATAGATTTCATTCGATATCTTTTTATTATTGTGGTACCGATTGTCGTAATATTTCCTGATAATTGATATTTTTGTTCGATGTCTGATTCGATACGCTTCTTAAATGTATACACATACGAAGTGAACTGACTTGGAAAAATCTACCAAAGAAAGCGATTGCTAAGGCCCTAAGATCAGTGAAGATATTTTGTTTCCATACGCTGTTTAAAATATAAACATTTGATTGACCAGAGTCGAACGGTACTTTCAAATAAAAATTCATAATAAAACCTTCGGTAAATTAAATATGATTCCATACACCATAATTTTTTTAAAATTTAGGACAAATTTACCCCGGCGACTTATCCAATTTATTTTACCAATACTGTGTGTATAGACTGCAGTAGCATACCTTCTAATACACCAATTCAGTTATGTATTTCAACAACCCGATTAGGCATGAGCACGTATCTTTATTTCCATTAAAATAAATTCCTCTCGGTAAACAAATTTCACGGGATTTCATTGGTACTTGATTCGATATACTGCCGTGTCAATAATATTGAATCGGTACATCAAACAATGAAACCAAGTCTCCCGAACTATATCGACAAAGCTGCATCGCTGATTTTTATTCGGTTTCCCATTCCTACCCTCCTCCCGACTTCTCAGGGCAGAGCTTAGTCAAGCGAGGGATGTTTTTTTCCCTCCCTCCTCACGACTGATTAACGTTAACTGAGATTAAAAGCTACAGAGAGAGCACGTGATCCCAATCACGCCCTCTTTGTGTCCGTCGACATTCCCACTCCACCATCAATCTCCCTCCCTCACCCTCCTCCTCCTGGGAGCGCACCCTCTTCTCCTCTCGGGGATGCCCAAGGAGGTAAGAGAGAGAGGGACACTATCCCACACCCCACCCACCCAGTCCCCTTTCGAGAGTGGTGAGTTATATGTCGCCGTGGAGGAGATGCCACGCTCTACCGGAAGCTCCCATTGCTCTCCGGGCCCACCCCGGGAGACCCTCCCACTCCTCCCCTCCCTTCTGCTCCCCCTTCGTCCGCGGCGGCCCCTGTTCCCACGCATCCGTCCGTAGGGAGGTCGGCCCGCCTCCATCCTCCAACCCTGGGGCGCACGGCGGGAGCGGGCGGTGATGGTGGAAAAAAAGAGAGGGGATGAGAGGACCCTGATGCGGAGGAAAGAGACATGCACACGCGGGGGTGGTTGCGTGGGCGGCCGGGGGGGATATGCGGAGAGGTTTGGGGGATGTGGGGGTGGTCTCCCCCGAGGGGGGAGCGGAATATCAGCCCCGCTGCAGTCCGGCGGTGTGTCCATGGAGCGGCGCGAATGGGAGTGTGTGTGTGTGTGGAGGAGGGCTGTCGGTTTTGGTGGAGGGTTGGTGGTTGCGAACTGGGGAGGGGGGGATGAGAGAGTTAGAGGGATGGGAGGGAAGGAGATTGCAGGGGTTGAAACAGGAGGGGAAGTGGGGTAGAAGGACGAACGGACGGCGATCATCCATACGTGGGAATTCTTCCGAAATATCTGAGTTCGGTGAATCACCCCAGCGCGCCGTTCCATCCGTTCGCCCGCCAGCCCACATCCTCCCTCCACCACCCCTACCCACAGCACTTTTCATTCCCCCAACCTCTCTTATCCCCTTCCACTCAGCTCTACATCCCTCCCGCAACCACCCACGCACCAAAAATATATACACATGCTCTCCCTCTCCGATGATGGACTACACAAGCCCCCTCATGCCAATCCTCCCCTCTCTCTCCTTCCGTCTCCCACAGAATACCACCGCGGAGGTGTGCGTTACGTCGGCGGACGTGGGTATCAATACAGTGGGAACGCGGGACTGAGGAGTGCCTCCTTCCCTTCCCCACCGAAATGTTCAAAAAATACAACAAAACGCACACTCCTGCTCAGCGTTCCGCACGGCAGTCGCTGAAACGATTGAATAAGCAAGAGGGGACGGTTGGAGGGAGGATGGATGGGGGATTGAGGTGAGGATAATACGCGAATACGGGAGTGAAAATCATCCCAAGTGGCCCCTCCGGGGTCGAAGCGGATGCTCCGGATTGGTGCCCGCACACGGGCGAGGCAGCATCGCCGCCGTACACCACGACGGTCGACGTCGATTTATGCGATCCGTTATTTCAAGCAACTCGTATTTCTAGTGGGGGAGTCGTCATTTCAAACCATTAGTTTAGAATTATTATATCGCAACCGTATTGAACCCAGAACGGATCTCTCTGCAACACTGCCCACCTGAATCTCGAAGCCTCTCGAGCTTTCATTCGATCCTCTCGAACCACTTCGGGGAAAAGGTTCTCTATTTCCTGTTGCGAGAACGAATTCTCTCATCACAGTTATTATTTATAGGTCAAGGTAGAGCCTCTCCTTTTTTCCGGACATACCATTGTGAAAACTATACCGATGAACTGACTAATAGGCGATTGATAATTTTCCATTCTTATTATTTATTATAAAGGTTAAGGTAGCTTTTTTTATAGATTCACTGACCCTTGGCTACACTACTAAGCCCTACTTAAAATCACTCTAAATAAAACCTGTATCACGCTAAACTATCCTAAAGTTTCCGACCTAACAAAAATACAAGACATTATTTCTGGACTTTTCTGGGTCGGAAACGTTTCAGACCACCCGCGTGTATGCGGTATGTCTGAGACCATGCTTTAGTTATATTTTTTCATGGTTACTTATTATTATCGTTAATATTCTCATGATTTCACTACCTTATTTCCTAAATGAAGATCATACTTCCTGAAAGAAGTCTAGAACATAGTAAAATCATTGCAATCGGCCCAAATACATAAAAAACGGGTTTTTTGATTTTCTATAAAAGTAACATATTTGGGAAAACCATAATGCGTTGTTACACAGCATCGTTAGGTACAGAAAATCATTTTTGCAGAAAGTATAGATCGTCAGAACAATGGCAGATCCAAGGGAGGGAAAATAGAGAGATCATTAGTGCGATTACTTCCAAATTTAGCATGATGCTCAATTTATGTGCAAGTGCTAGAAATTATTATCGTACATGCATGAAGAAGACCTCCCCATTAGCGATTATCTTAACCGCTACTGTTACAGAGGATGGAGAGTTGGGGGGATAGGTAAAGGGGGTATGTAGGTGGTAGGGAGGGGGGAATGTAAAACAATTCTTATCAAAGTTCTCCCACACATCTACAATTTCCTCCCCTTCTATTTTATCTTCCGAGCAGGTATGTACGTATTGCGAACTTGACGATGTTGTCATCTGATGCTTCTAAAAAGACAGAGAAAAATGGACGTGCCTTAGAAATGCAGGAATTGATGTGTGCGTGGTGTCTTTGTCTTTTACGGTACAATATTCCCACGAAAAAAAGTCTTAAATCCAATGATTTATCAACATTAAGGTTAACACATAATCGGGGGGGGGGGATTCACCTTAATTAGAGCCCTACGGCGCAAAAAACTCACGAGTTCAGTTTTCGGTGGGGGAATTCCTTTCCCTGTACTGCACGCGGTTCTGTAAAAAAGTTCTGGTATCTAGTAAATCACACCAATCGGACAATAGCTATATTATACATTCAATCCACAAAATGTTATTCTGGGATTCTCTGAAAAATTTACCCATTGTTTTCTACCCTAGATCACAAGGTCAATAACCAATGTGCCGCAGAATTGAATATGATTGAGAGGAAAATACCACAAGAACCAACTTAATTCCAAGTTATTCAAGTGCTAAAGCTAACCTAACGGCTGGATCACGAAATTTTACACACATATTAAGCAAAATACATATTATTATTTCATTGGAGAAGGGTTCGGGTCGGTCAAGTGGGAAAAAATATGCGAAGTGGTCCTTGGATGGAGAAAGGTTGCAGGAGCTTTTGAGGGTGGGAGCGGAAGGTCCTCCGGCGCCTGTGGCGAAGTGAAATATCGCCAATTCCCACGCCTACTTCTTGGGACCACCGCGGTGGGGCCCCGGGGGAACCCGACAGGGGTCGAAGAGAAGGAGAGATTCCTCACCCCTCATTGTTGCTATTACCCATCCCCAGCAACTGCCGCAGAGTGCGTCCCACTCGACGACGGTTCCCCCGAAGACGCAGCCTCCTTCCACCCCTCAGCGATTCCTTCCCGTCCACCGCCCTCCACACGCACCCCCGGCCACCCCCACCGGCCGAGGCGCAGAGAGAGAAGCCTCAATTCCTCCACCCCCCCCCCCACCGTCACATTGGGGCGGCCATTAGCTCACAATTACCCAATCGGCCGCAATTAACAATCAGCCTGGATTGAGTCTGGACAGCGGGGGTGGGACGGGGTGCGGAGGTTGGGGCTGGAGGGGAGAACGGCAGTGTAATCAGGGCGCCGATGGGAGGGGAGGCTGACGATGGGGGGGGGGAGAAAAGGGGGTTGGTTTTGCGAAAGAGAGAGGGAATTAAGAGGGGATGGGAGGTGGGTGGGAAAGCGTATGCCGGGAGAGGGGGTGAGTTAGTGGGGAGGAAGTGAAGGAACACGGGGAGGGGGGTGCGGTGAGAGAGAGAGGGAGTCCGGGGTTATCGAGGGTGGGATGGGGAGATATATTTTTCGGGGGAGAGGAAGTGAAATGAGCGAGTTCCGCGCACCAAACTGCGTTTGCACATGGTGATTTTTAATTGGTTTCCCGGAGTGAAAAAGTGGATGGATTCGATTTGCCGTATCTCTCTCGCTTGGTTCATTATTAACTCTTCGCGTTCCCCAGAGGGGAATCATAAAAGTTTAAAACATATTCCTTTGCGGAATGGTTTGAAATTTGTTGTTTTTTTGCAATTTATGATGGCAATCAATGTATATTTTTATCCGAGAACAGTGCGGATTGCATACTGCAACTGAATCGTATCAATGCCGTCAATATGGGCCATGAAATGCTTCAAAATTTACAACCACGGCGCAGCAGGAATATTTGCGCCCATGGCCTGGTACAAGTAAGAATTTTCTGAAATAAATCTTCCAAAAAGGAAAAGAGATAAAAAAAAATATCCCCCGTGCCACAAATACCATCTGGATGCAGTAACTTTAAGGTCCGTTTTTCAAATGTCCGTACTGTGCCAAAAATTAATACCAATTTCAAAAATTTGTTTTTGATACACTTTCGTCAGTTATTTTGGTCTAAGGGCTCAAAATTCTTAAATAGAAGTAAGCGAATTGCTCACAAAGGATTATAGGACGTGCTCTCAAAGTTCACAAAGGAAGAATGGGTGCAATATATTTTTAACGGAGATGCACTTTAAAAATATTTTACGAACGTTCATTTTTCTTCTATGTTTAAGAAAACAGCTTTTCTCTGCTACTCTTTGATTTTCATTTCTAAGCATCATGTATTCTGAACAAAAATTAACTTTTAATCTTCAAAACTGAAGGTCCTATTATAAAATTAACGAAGAAATTACAATGAAAATAAATGTACTTCAAATATTTCTGGTTAGCATTTCCCTACGGTCTCGGCCTATGGATTTATATATATATATATATATATATATATATATATATTTCTATATACACACACATATATATATACATGTATAGATATATATTTCTGTATTTATTTATATTTATATATATATATATATATGTAATAGAAATTTGGTATCATTAAAGAATATATTAATGGGTGAATTTGACTATCCCCAACTAAACCAAACATCGGGTTGATTATTGTGTTTATGGTTTATATATTCGTATATAAAACGTATAATTCTAAAAGATTGTAGAAGGGAGGCTTTCGCAGCTGTTGAGAGATGCAGAGGTGGTTCTCGGGTTAGACTGCGTGAGGGTCATCTTTGGCTCAACGTTTCTCTCCCGTTGCAGGGAGCGTCTTCAGGAGCGAAGACTTCGGGAGAGAAATGTTGAGCCAAAAATCACCCTCACGCAGTTTAACCCGAGAACCACCTCTGCATTCTAAAAGAGTTATTGACCATTTGATAAAATTAAAATATAATGATCCATAAAGCGTTTACAGTGGAACATATCATGATTCGTCATTCTAAATCAGATAAATTCGATTCTCTCTTCATCTCAATTCATTGATGCGAACCCATGTGAAACTAACCCTAAGGTATATTTCGTTTGATCAATATTGATGTTGATAACTAATACTTAGAAAGTGTGATATTTATATACTAGTTCTGTCCCAAGAGTAGTAGGACTGAGTCGATCAAAAAAATTTATTGGCCGAATTGAGGAGGAAGAATTTATTGGCAGAAATGAATTCACTTAAAAGTAGCACCCTTGTGCGCCCAAACACCGCGGCCAGTGAGTTTCCCACGCCTCGTACGCCTTCTTGAAGACGGAGCTCGGAAAGTTGCTAAGATCCCTCCTCCACCTAGCCTTTATGACGTCCTTTAAGCTCGAATTTGGGGCAGAGGTAGAGGAAGAAATCTGGTGGGACATTGTCTACAAAAGTTTGAATCCTCACTTACATAATCGAGAAACGCTTGGCAGATCCGCGTGCGAGTTTCCTTTTGTTCGTCCGAGAGCAATCTCAGCACCAACTTTGCACATGCCTTTCTTATGCCCATGTTTTCGGTCACAAGTCGACTCACATCACTCATAGAGATCCAAAGTGCATCAGAAACCATGCGAACACTAAATCTGCGATCCCTGTCCAGCATAACCATTACTGTTGCAAGGTTTCTGTCAATTTTTCAGTTCGATGAGTGTCCTGAACGTTCGGCGTCTTCAACATTTTCTTTACCCTCTCTAAACAACTTTTGCCACTCAAAATCACCCATTCTACCCGTGGCGTTATCACCATAATCAGCTTTATGCATGTCATGAGCCTCTTCCCCGGTTTTGCCCAGTTTCACATAAAATTTGATGGCGTATTGCTGTTCCGATAACCAGTTCATGACGGAGTGTAACGAGGCCGAGTTATAGAAGTTTCGCAAACAAACTATCCACACTTAGCAAAGGGATGGAACCAACTGCTACTGGCGTTCCAACTTCTCTCTTGAACCCACCCAGAGAAACCGCTGCCCGTCCGTCCGTCTATCCGGAAAAAAATAAGTCCCACTACTTTTGGGGCAGATCTTGTATTCTGGTTATGAGAAGCAACCAATTCCCTTATTCTACCTTTAGGTTTTACAAAAGGTTCTGGTGTCCGAAAATCTAGACGATTGGAATTCAGTTTCTCTATAGGTACGCATTACATGAATTGGAAGCTATAATGCTTCGGTCAGTATCCCACTAAGCTGCTATGCCGAGATTCAAATTACATATTTTTTGTTTGCTACATCGATACTTTTGAACAAAATAACTAATGAAGCGCTTGTAATGTAAAAATAATCAATTTTTTGCTCTATATCAAGATTCAATACTGTTATCGATTGAAAAAGGAGACATTGAAAATGAAATTGTCAACATATTCATTTTTAAAAAAAAACGCGAATATTTTTATTCGCATCGTGATCGACACGTATGAATTTAGCGACATCTAATGGAAGACTAAAATGATGCAATTATTTTAATTTAAATTAATTTGTTCCGAAATAGGTTTTTCTAAGAATGTATCATTGTCATAACTTAGGAAAATTAATATATCTTTGCTTTCTACAGAAATAAACTTTATTCGTCGACTAGTTTCGTTTTCTGTAGAAAGCAAAGATATATCAATTTTCCTAAGTTAAAAATGGAATTCTACAAAGTTAAGGCCTCAACCATTCAGTGCATATTATTTTTATCTTTACACGAACGTTGCAATTATCTCGACCTTTTGCTATTTTCCATTATAATGTATTAGTAGTGCAAAATTAATTAAAATAAAGTATTTAAGTTGTTTCAAGTTTTACCAGGTCATCAATTACATACATGATTACTTCTACTCAAAAGGGCTCATTATTCCCATGGTACGAGTATATAACACCTAAAATAACCAGAGAGTCGCTTAAATCACTATAACCGTATGTATTTCACAAGGCTATGTCTCAAAAAAGAACTGTGGAAAAAAATCTCCGAATAACTTATGGTTATGCAGACTTGATAGGAGTGCTGAAAAATTGACGAGGCTCCCCCTTGCTTTGGGGGCGACCGAAACATTTGCGCCCCCAGGCGTGAAACGGGGATCGTTTAAAAATTAAGACAACCCTAAAAAAAATTTAATATATATATGTGTGCTTATAAAACAATCCCGACCTCGGAATCCCCCACAGCAGTGGAGAGGGGTGGAGGGGACGGAGATTTCCAATATAGCCGAGAGTGAATTAATGCAACGTGGCGCCCCCAAAAACATGACCTTTAATATACACGTTCCTAGCGTCATCCGCTCCCAACGTCTCGTGGCATTATTGAAGAGCGAAGCAATTGCTACAGCGAGGAGCCGGGATGGGGGTTGGGAAGGGAGAGGGTTCGGGGGTGCGGAGGGTGCTCTCCGCTCACTGCTGGTGAGGGGGGCAGCAGGAGGAGGAAGGGGAGAGGTCAGTGAGGGTATCCGGGGGCGGGGGGAGGGAGATGCAACGTGCGAGGGGCTTGTTGGGGGGATGAGACGATCTGCTGCTTCCTCCTCCCCCCCGTTCTCGCAGCCGCAACTTGGGACCCTCCCCTGCGTACACTCCCACCCTTTTTGGCAAGCGGGATTGCGCGGTCACCACCCTCCTCTTCCCCATCTCGCAGCCCCAACCCCCCCTTCCCTCCCTCCACAACCCCCCCTGCGAGGACGACCAAATAAAACCAGCACAGTGAATGCCCCCACAGAGTGACAGTATAAATCTCCACAATCCCCTGGACCAATAAAAAACCAGCATACCTCAACCCCACAGCCATTCCACAAATCCCGAAAGCACGCATCCGGTTTCCAAGCCGAGGGACCATCCCTCCCCTACCCCCATCCGCGTCTCACCACCACCTCGTCCTATCCCACCCACCCCTGCGCACTCTGTCTTCTTCCATTCCTTCCTCCTCCTCACCCTTCCGCCTAAAAAAATAATAAAATCGCGACAACCCGACCCGCCCGACCTCCCTCCCTCCCGCCCCCGAAAGCACTGTTTTGCTCCTCCCGCTCGCAATCCGTGCCCTCTCCCCTCCCACTCTACCATCCGCCCTTCTTTCGGTCCAACTAGCCCGTGCACGGTCCTATTCAGGCCCACTTTATCTGTCGCAGGCCCTCCCCGGACACTCTCCTCTCCCTCCTTCGGTCTCCTCCCCTCCCCTTCAACGCCTCCCCAAACACGCCGCTATTTCACCCTGCTCGGATGGCTTCTTGGCCGTTTCTCCGCCATAGGCATTGATTTAAAACGCCTAGAGGAGGTTGCTCTCACATACTTGTTTGTGCGGACGCGCATACCCATAGCTAAGAACAAGAAAGACCCCACCCGATTAATTTTATATGCTTTTAGATTTAGACAGTATTAAGATAAAGAGAGAATGTAAATTTATACATATAACTGATGTGAAAGTCTCACGGATGTGAATGATAATGTGCACCAAGATAGCACTAGCGAACAAAAAGAAAAACACAAAAAAAATTAACGCGTATTCCGAATATTTGCTGGTGAACCCTCCTTCCTTAAGAGATAGAAGGAACTGAACGTCCTTCTCTCCCTTGAGAAAGATGGTTTGACCACCAAAAATTCTGAATAAACGTGTAACTTTGCTTTTTATGTATTAATGTTTTTGTTCGCTAGTGCTATCTTGGAAAATATTATACGAATGCTATATACATTCGTAAATATGTACATGTATACACACACACACACACACACACACATATATATATATATATATATATATATATATATATATATAAAGTCACTTTCTTGAAAATCCCACGAACGTGCACAATAATGTAAATGGAATAACTAGTCAACACAAACACAGAAACTGAAACATAAAAAAGAGAGACTCACTGGTTCTCGAATTTTCGGTGGTGCAACCACCTTACTCATGAGGAATTAGGACCAGAAGAGTACTGTTCCTAATTCCTCTTGAGAAAGGTGGTTGCAACACCGAAAATTCGAGAACCAGTGAGTCCCTCTTTTATGTGTTTTGGTTTCAGTGTTTTTTATGACTATTAGTGAATTTACATTATATATATATATATATATATATATATATATATATATATATATATAATACACGGAAGTGTTGAATAAAAACTTAGACAGCAACACACAGCACGAGAACACATAAAAAGAACACTCACACGTAATATCTTGATAATTTCGACGGACTCGAACTCCGTCTTCTTCGGAAGATAAAAGTTAAAGTTGAAGATAAAGGTGAAGTTTTATATTTTTATAAATTAATATATATATTTTTTATACACATACATATATATACATATTTATGAATGTATATAGCACTCGTATAATGTATATATATATATATATATATATATATATATATATATATATATATATACCCATTCACATGGAAATAGATATAAGGAAGAAAAGGGATAGACACAATAAAGGGCGAACGCAGGAGAGGTGGGCTCCAACCACTTGAGCTATCGAGGAAACCTAATGCCCACTGACATCTGCGGGTTTTTATGTAACCTCATGAATAGTATGTGACTTTGTGTGGTGTGCATGCTTGATGTGGATACATCCCTTGCCACACACATTCCCGGTGGCATGCAGAGTATTATGTGGGTGTAGTTGAAGAAGAGCACGGGTGATCGGTGAGAGATGGGGACATGTGCAGCAGAAGGAGAGGGTAGAGTTCAATGGGAGTATTTGACAGTAGGGTGGTACCCTTCATAGTGTGTAGGGTACAATTCAGGGTCCAAGCATGCCAATTTCACGCCACTTCAAGGAATATCATTCACATTGACGTATCAAGTGGAAGGGTGAGACGATAAATGAAAATGTAAAACAGTTACAGAAGGAATATTTTATACATTAATAATGTTGAGAACACACGAGTTTAATTATGACACAAAAGGAATTATTATGAACTCACATTACTAGGGCAGGTTAGATAACAAAGATAAGATAAAGGTGATAGACACTTCAGTACAGACAGATATAAATATTCGTTCTTTTCTTGAACAACCAGGAATATTAGTATTAATAAAATCGAATAGATTTCGTTACAAGTGGAAATAAAATTAAACACTGAGTAGACATCTAGTGCATTCGTAGGTGCATGTGCTTGTGTAAATTAATTATTTGTATATGGACAAATTTGCATATATGAGTACCTTAAAATATGTTTTGAATGAATAAGCACGAGTATGTTGTTTGAATTAGCATGCTGTGTCCTAACACACCTACCAGATGCCCTTGCGGAGACTTATGGAGTACTGTGTAGACGTAGATGTGGAAACATTGTGTAGGGCCTGTTTGAGACCTGATAGAGAGGCCCATGCGGAAGGAGTGCAGGCCTATATCTGCCGAATTAACTTTGTCAATGATATTGTGGGCCGGTTATTATGCTTTTGTATATTGAATTTAAAACTAGTTGGACCTTTGACAAAAATGATGCATGTTTTCTATTCTCCCAAAGAAATATTTCAAATCGCATCATTTCCATCCGGCCATAGAACGGATCATGTGAATGTAAAATACACCTGAAAATGACCAAATTTCGGAATCGGATTGTGAGTTATATTAGTCGACTAATATAACATGCAATATTCATGGCGAGATCGACTTCAATAGTCACTGTGTAAAAAAACAGAGGGTAGCACGGAGATTACCCCATATAAATAAGACTTTGATCCTTCTATGAGTAAGTGAATATTTTTAAATACACGTCCACTGAACCATTGAGTAACACCTTACTCATTTAGCTTTCACATTCAAATTACTCATTAATCATTCCTGTCACGTTCATTCAATTTTCATTTCTGATGCCGTGTCACAGCTCACTTTCATGAAATCATCGCAAACGAATACTATGACGAAGTCGTACGAAGCCAGTAAAACGATTTAACATAGGTAATTATTACATGATCCTGGGAAAATACTTGTGCAGGAGAAGACCCCTTATGGCACTCTTAGGGGTAGTATCAGATACCACAGAGTGACTGAAAAAATACCACGTATGGCCCGGCATTTTGATGGGAACATAAAGTTTCTTATGTTTTATCTAAATTACTTCCTAGTTTCAATTCACAATGGAATAGCAATGCGGCTAAAGCAATCATCTACTAAAATACGGGGGGTGTGTTTGCGTACAAGTAACTATTAGTAACTATTAGTAACTACTAAGTTTGTTAAAATACCGGAGATGCCCATGACTGATCCGCAATTAACCTCATTAAAAGGTAACATTTGAATCGTTTTTGGGATTAATTCCCTCGACAATAATCTCTTGAAACCAAGGAATACGTAATTATGAAGAAGCTGTAAAACTGTGCACCACTCATTCGATCGATGTTATTTCGGGTAACTGCAAACTTTTTATCAAAGATACGTTTCCAGTTTTGATTAAACAGGAAGCAGATTCTGACCGAACACTCGTCACTGAATTAATGCTCTTATCGGCTCTCCACGGGGCTTAAGACGCAAACGCGGATTGCGGCGACCCGCGCGTGTATGTCCCCAAAGTGGACCCTTTCTTGACCTTCCTGTCCCAAGTTCACTAATGCGATGGCATTCGAACCGGTTGTGAATTGAAACCATCTTGGCACACGACGACTTGCTTCACCGCTCCAGCGCCTTTTCTTCTCTCCACAGGATGAAACTACTTCAGGAATGCATGCCCTCGAATCCGCCGGCCGGCCGGCGTCCTTTCCCCCATCCCCGCCCACACGCTTCGGTCCCCTTCTCCTCCCTGCCCTTTCCTTTCAATCCGCAACGTATTGCCACTCGACGATCCGAAAAAGGGGAAGCCGAATAGCTTGCTCTACGTTACCCAGGATTTCTGGGAGGAGCAAAAAAAAAAATATATATATATATGCGAACCTTAAGTCCATCCCTCCACATCCGCGTCCACTCAACCCCATCTCCTCCCCGGGACCATTTATCTCTCCATTCCCTTGATACGACTACGTCTCTTCCTCCATCCTCTTTCTCCTTCTTCTTCACTAGCCATTTTTTTTTCTGCCGACCCACACTTAGGGACCAATGATCCCCTTAAATCAGCGATTTTATGGCGGAAAATTTTCAAGGAAAGAAATCAATTGTGCGGTTCCTCCGTCGTAAGAGGGAGTTCCGACTTGAATTAATAGAGAGTTGAGACTTTTTTTTTTACTCTGGTTGGCAAACTGCCTTGTTTCAAGATGGTCTGTTGACGTAAATAATTCGCAGTCTATATGGCATTTGAAAGTCTTTTTTTTAACCATCTTGTTTTCGCAAATGCCCTAAGTAATAAATCCCATTAACCCTTAGGCAGTTTTATCTTTCCAAAGTTACGTGTAAGATAAATATCCACGTTTCTATTTCTTGGATCCTGAAATAATTGGTGCTATTTCTTAAAATAATTTTAAGTGTATCATTGAAGCATAATTGAGCATTAAAATCATAATGAATGCCAACGTTTTCTAAATTAAAATGCAATGAAACTAGAGGCACCCCAAAGTAACATTAAAAACAATTTATGAACCTAATAATACGTGCATCATTTAAGAATATCCAAAGTGTTTAAGGATGGACAATTTTGAATGAAATAAAGTAAAATATTTAAAATCGTACAAAAATCAGACGAGTCAGTCAGTTACGTAAGTCAGTGTTGTTAATTTCACTCTTTCATTGATCTATCTTCAAGTTTTCTTTCATTTAGAAATTTGAATAAGTATGGGGAGGCATGATGGGAACAGAAAGCTAGATTGGAGCTCCACTTTCAGATCAAAGAGTAAACTCCCATTTTTAAACTTTCGCCATATTAATTTTTATATTAGGTTTAAGTCCAATTTCCAAAGCGGACATGTTTCCTAAAACAAAACTTTTTATACGATTCTCCATGTTATGATCTTTGTAGCTTTTGTAACTTTTTTTTAACATTATTACCCATATTAGAAAATGGAATAACCCCCATTTACTTAGTGTAAACAACCAAGCGGAATTCCCAATGCAATCCCAATTACGATTTTTAATAACACCAGCAGATTTTCTACACTTCTTATCAGTACACTCTTCAGGAGTAAAAATAGACAGTACCTTCGGCGAACTAATCATAGTATTGACTTTTAATAATCAAACCACTTTACTTTTCCACATTAAATTTTTAATTTTTACAACCCAGGTTTCGTTATAGCATAACATAACGAAACCTGGGTTGTAAAAATTAAAACGTTTATGTGGAAAAGTAAAGTGGCTTGATTATTAAAAGTCAGTATGAAGATTTTCCACCAAGTTACGCCAGAAACTGTTTTATTAATCATAGTATATTCTTTTCTAACGGCCCAAGCCTATTCATGGATAGTTAAATAATACCACCTCGACCCAAGAGATTTTAAACGTTTGTAATATCAGAGGATTGAACGGTAAAATAATCAAAGCTTTGAGCCTTCAAAGATCGATCCTTCAATAAAGACATTAAAAAAAATTTATATTACCCAAATAATAAGTACTTAGCGTAAAAGAGAGGAATTATTGTTTCGAACGTAACCTCTATGGTAGATCGAACTTACACCTCAATTATTTAACAATGGTTTGTATCCCCTTACTCAAAATATATTAGTATGTTAACGTAACAGGGGTGATTTTTGCTAACGACCTAAATGGATGCTAATAAATGTATGTCTTTCGAGTACCTATGTGCACCAATATTCTTGTAAAAAGCTCATTAAGACCTATATTGCTTGACCCTCGTGCGAAGGGATCGTTAGATATTTGCTTCTATTTTCCTTGAGATAGTAAATCTATTAGGCGAATTGAGCTGGAAAATTCTGCAGGACGCTCTTTATTTTCAGTACGACTCAAAAAAACGTGGCTCACATCTTCCTTAAAAAAACGAAACTAATCAACGGCGACATCACTCTCCCACCTTTAATCTCGATTCCTCTTATTTCCTCTCGTCCCTTTTCCCCATGCCCTATCTCTCCGTCCGGACTCCGCTCCCCCTCGCTATCTCCCCGCCCATCTTCTCGTCCTTTCCAACCCGTCTCTTTCCCTCCCCACGGTCCTCCTCATCATTTCTCCCTCCGGGCACCCCCTTCCCTCCTCCCTCACTCGCTCCCCCGGACCACAACAAATGGAGATGGCGCCCAATTCATTCCTTTTTACGACATGAAGAGCGACAAAGCACAGGTTTTGCTGCGATGGCGTCCTCTCCGAACAACCAGCAGGTCCGACACTCCCTCCACTTACAGGCCATCCTTATTACTCGCTCTGATGCCCGGATGATACTCTCTCTACGCCCCCACCCTCTGGATCTTTAGCGATTCCTCGATGACCTATGTCCAACTCACTCACCCCGCCCGATGCGAATGCTCGGTAGGCAATCGCTAGACGATGATAGCCATGCCACGCACGAATTTTGTCTTACATTATTGTCTATCATTTTGACATTAGGTGATTTGACGCCCACTTTATGACGTGTGACATCGATGGTAATGGCATATCGTAGCAAATCGATGCTTGACGCCGAAAAAAACATAAAATAAATTCCCAGTCAGCACTCAACATTGCTGACGTGGAAATCTCATCGCATGCTTATGCCCATGCTCCGCATTTCATTCGAGATGTTTACGTAGAAATTAAGTGGAAAAGTTGATTCACATCAGTCCGAATCATCGGTGAACGAACATCTATTTTTTTTTGTGAGCCAACTGAAAACTATGCCTGAAGAATGACCTGTTTGGCTTTACCAATTGGCGTAATTGCTCCTGAAACGTATTATTTGCTAATATACGGACCAAAGTGTTGACATCAGATATGATCCCATGCTGACGCATAGACTTGAATGAACTTTCCGAAATATAAAACAAAATTCCTCCCCATGTTGGTCTGTGGGATACTTCTTGGTACTATAACTCGTCATGCCCAACCTCGGCCTCTTGAGTACGATTCGAGACGGAGGATGGAGTCAGAACAAAGCTATTACCGTCATTTGACCGAAAGTTATTGATGGCGTGGACGGAGGTTGATAGCGACGGATGGAACCGCGCTTATGTGCGCTTGGTTAACCTAACAAATGTGTCGTAATCCTAACGAATGTCAAAATAGCGAACAAGAAGACCCACTTACTCTTTATTAAATTTTATCGTCGACTCACTGATAGGACGGGGCATGAATTCCACCGTCAGACGAGACGCAGGAGAAGCGTATTATTATGAAAAAAGATTAAACAAAAAAATATTCTATTAATAAATGAGGGAACCTGAAGACAAAATCTTGAGCTTTGAGCAATAATAAATCTCTTAACTTCATTAAAATGATATCATAAAACGTATAGGAAGATGAATGGCCTACACAGAGAGAGGACAGTAAAGTTTCGCAAAATATTTTTGCATATACTCGTACTATCTGTACCTAAGGTTTAATGAACTGCTTCCTTAAAAGCGTAGTCTAGATCTAAATAAATTAAAATCCTTAAAACTTTTTCCTCGTTGAATGACAATATATTGCGACTTTCGGGATCGTAATAAGTTATTATTATTTAATAAAACATCCCCCCCATTTGTAGAAAATTAAAAGATAGTAAATTATTGCTAACGTTCATGAAATCCTATTCATTTAACTGTTTATGAAAATCCCCAGTACACTATCTAATTCATGCGACATAGGTCTACATCAGTATTGCATGTTAAATGAATTTAAGAGTATAATAGTGTATATAGTATATAGTGTGTATAGTATAGTATATGCCTATGGCTATTCGCGTCAGAACTACCTTACAGACCTTACAGAAGATACTTATTACTTCTGTAAGGTCTTTCTCAACAAAGATGTGGCCATAGATAAATGCTCTTACAGTATGTCATACTATACGTTTCGTTTGTGTACACATTACTACCTTGTGAAAAACTTTTGACAAAAACGTTTTAGCGTGCGTTTACACAGATAAATAGTCAATCGCTTTTCCGTTACCTATTGTATCGTATGGCCTGTTACTTCGTAATAACTGGTCATGTGGCAACCGTACCGTTAGAGCAACGTAGAACCGTGAATTCTGAATGGTTGCACGAGCATTTGTTTCCCAGAAGTGCTCGGTGAAATACGAAAAAAGAAGCGGCAACGAAGGATCATTCTTCATCATGACAATGCAAGCTCTCACAGATCGGCTGAAACAACTACCTATTTGACTGGCTAAAACGTCAAATTGATGGGTACTTCGTACAGCCCTGATTTAGCACTTCTATTTATTCCCGTTTCTCAAGAAAAAATTGCATGGCTAACGTTTTTCGGCGTCTGAAGAAGCCGTTGATGCATTCGATAACCATGTTTTGGAGGTACCTCAATCGGAGTGGAAAAATTGCTACGAAATTTGGTTTGAGCGCATGCAAAATTGTATTGTTTATCATGGAGAATAGTTAAAAAAACAATAAAGCCATTTTCAACAATGAACTGCTGTCTTTTCATTATTAGGCTGAAAATTTAAACAGCAACCCTCGTATCTTAGGACATGAAATGCCTAATAATTCCGCCATAGAAGAAGGAACCATTAGTTTTCTGCAAACATTATTTGTTTATTACAGTTCTTTTCGAAGGATTAGTATCAAGTGAAATAGTGCTCGCTGCTGTCATACTTCTTTACTAATATGCCTTTGACCATGAGTTGAGACATGAAAGAAACCTCGAGAACACACTTTCCAAAAGGTACAAACGCCATACCTTCCATCACAGAGGATTACGTCAATATATAGATATCCAGTGATAAGGCGTCCGGCGTCTTTAAATTCCCTTCATAAGGACTTATGTAGAGGGCCAAATCACGTTATAGCATGAGCTAAATTTAATAGTAACAGTCTAAGCCTTCTATTTACAAACACACATGTGAATCTAATCGTTGCGCACTAGGCAACCCTATCAAAGATTTCGCGATGATTTCTTTTATTTTCTTTTTTTAAAGTATTCAAACGAAGGGATGTGAAACAAGCCAACCTTCGCAGTGTGCACCCCGTCGTCGCTCACCTTCCAGCTAAAGAAAAAGAAAAAGAAATGAGATATAAAATGAGCCAACCCCGGTTCTTCTAAACGGAGTGACGACATGCCCTCGAGTGCTGCGTGAGTGGCGTAGGATATGCGTGCGTACGAAGCAGACGAAACGCATGGGGGAGAGTGGCTATAAGAGAGGGAAGGAGTTGAAAAGAGGGAGGTAGGAATAAGATGGGGATAGGCTATATGCATGGGTTTCGGGGGCGGCTTGCGGCAGGGAATTCGGGATACGGGGGGTGGGTGGGAATAGTGCAGGGGAGTTTTGGAGGAGGTCGGGAGGGAGAGGAGGTTTGGCGGAAAGAATTCTGAAAGAGAGGAAGTAGGTTGGAGGGCTCCCATGCCCTGAGTGCGGAGGGGTTCCGGTGGAGGGGGAGGGAGGTTTTCAGGGGGAGTGGGATGAGAAGGGAGGGTAGGCCGAGGGGGGAAAGAGATGTGCGGAAACAAATGCGATCCACAGCCTTCCATTACTAACCCTCCTGACTCCCCATCAGAAAAAAAAATCCCCACCACGCCACCACCAACTCGCAACCCTCTCCTATTCCCTTCTTTTCACTCCAACCACCCCTCCACCATATCTCCGAGCACACCACCTCACTCACCCGAACACTGAAACACTTACAAGGCCAAGAGACCACGACCAGGCGAGGGGGAATTGGAACCGGCGAGGGGGAGGAAGAGAAGAAGGGTCTTTTGGGGGTGGTGGGGATGTAGGGGGAGGATTGAGGGGAGAGGGAGGGAGAGAATGGGTGGATGTAAGGGGCGGGCAAGAGAGGGCGTAGGGGTCGTGATGCGCTAGTAGTCAGCAGGAGACCAGTGTTCTACTACATAAAAAAATGTACACAAAAAGTGGGGAGGAGAGGATGAAGGAACGAACGCTTTGGGATTTCACGAGGAGAGAGAGAAAGAGAAAGGGAAATGTTTCTGGGGATACGGACAAGGATTCCGATGACGCGGATGTTACGCGGCGGGAGGGAGGGCGCGTTATGACCGGGCGGGCCTTGGAGGGGCATGCGATAGTTGCGGGAGAGGGAGGTTGGGAGATACAAAGAGAGAGAGAGAGGGAGAAAGAGAGGAATTTGCAACGACGGGAAGGGAGGACGAGTGCAGAGGTCTTGTGCCATAATTTCATATATATATATGAGCAGGCTGTGTGTCTGGTGTTATGGAAAAAAATGAAGAACCCTCGCAGGAATGCCGGAAGAAAACGGGTGTGGAAACTTGGGAGCGGCTGGGAAAGACTGGATAAAAATAACACACCCCATTCACCAATTCCACTCCTCATCCTCATTTTTACGCGCCGTTTTCATAAGGGATTTGTAAAAATTCGAGCGAGAAAACCCTTGAAATATTTCGTCCGAGATATGAAGATTTTTTTTTCGGAAGTCACCACTTTGGGAGGGAGGTCTTATCACTCGTAGAAAACATTAGTCAGAGGTGCGGATGTAAAAATGGGGATCCAAATGACAAGGAAAAGGATCCCCTCATGGTCATGCGCAGGTCAGTTATCGTAAAATATAACTTAGTTTGCGAAAATGTAAATTTTACGTTTTTTAGGTGAAAAATTACGGTACGAATTAACCACAGACCGATATTGCAAACATTACGCACTTGTTTCGCATTAATTTAAGGTGCAACGAATGCGTAGATGAATTATCATGAGAAAATATTACCCTTCTTCTACCTATCTCCCCCATTCTGAATATACGCCCATTCAGACACACATTCTAAATAATTTCGCAGATAACAAGGGACCTCCGCGATCAGCACTAATGCTAAATCCAGCTTAGGAGTCGAAGAATAAAATTACCATGCCCCTTTATTATATTGGGTACATTGGGTGCCCCTTTTATTGGGTACACTGGACCACCAGGATGAAACGAGAGAGACATCGTCACTTAGAGGTTTTTTCCTCACGCTGTACATAACCACAAAAATAATCGAATACAAGCACCTGAATATTATTCATTGAAAAGTAATTTTTAAATATTTTAGTCCTGAACTTTCAATTCTTCAAGTTCATGATGCAGAAAGGCTTAGCGTGGATGCGCGTGTGTGTGTAGATTGTCAAACATGAACATTATGTGTAGGTTCGTGTGTCTGCATTGAGTCATATTTGTGCTTTCATAGCTTGCGGTGCCTCGACAACCCCTACCTCAAGTCTTTGAAGCGACCTGCGGGATATTTTGTACAAGTTGATGAAAGTTAAAAGTTAACTTCTCAAGGTCGAATTAACTTAGGGCGCTTTCGTGAAATAATGGAATCACCGAAGGATATATTTTCCACTGCGATGAAACAGTCCAGCGGAGGTCAATAACACGAATTTTCTTTTGACGTCACCTTTTAAAATCCCCGAAACTACATACACCACGTACACCACTCCACCCCTGCTCCTCTACATAGTGATCCCCTCGGAAGAAAATGAATCCGACGCACAAGTCACTCACTCACTCACTCTCTCGTCCCTCTCCGCCCCCAACAACCCCCGCGACCAACGATCCTATAACATTTTTTTTTTCCCTCCGGGAGGCAGAACCCGTCGGATGAGTGGTGAGGCGGCTCTGCACTCACAATGGGAAACGGGAGAGAGGAAAGGGGGGGGGGTGGGCTTCGGTGGGGACGTGGAGAGTTTCGGGGACGGGACAGGAAACGTTTCGCGCTCGCGGGGAGGTACGACGCTGGGGACAAGGCGAGCGAGCGAGCGAGAGCGAACGGAGGGAAACGCCAAATCGATTGCGTGTGTATTTGCTCAATGTTGTTGATTTTTCACGGCACACGAAACCGAAAACGTAAGGGAGAGAGGAGGGGAAAGGGAGGGAGAGGTATTGGCGTGAGGGGGGGGGGCGGCTATTGGATATGGAGGGCGTCGTGGTAGGGAGTGGGGAATGTGTGGGCAGGGTTGTCCTCGGCCACGACGTCGCCGGGGTGGATGTTTCCGTTCGGGCTGACGCGGGTTTGATCACCGGAGACGGCGCGCGACTATTTTCGCCGCCCCCCCTCCCCGCATCCGTTCGCATTTCGCCGATGAGTTGATAGGGGAGCGGGGTGTCCGAGGGAGGCGGAGTGGGAATCATCCGCCCTGGCCCTGCCGTTCCATACGCCCTAGACTTTCAGCTTTAATTCAAACAAAGACTCCAATAATTGACTTTGAAACATTTCCCTTTTTCCTACATAAAATAGTGATGCACTCCCTTTCGCGAATTAGTTTGCGACTCAATAAAGTCCATGCTAGTCCAATTAATAATCACCTCCCAAGTTCGTTATCACATTCATTGAATGACCTTGAGAAAACACTATTTGGACAGGTGGGTCCCATAGATACGATAAGGAAGATAGACTCCAGTATAGAAATATATAAATATTTGTTCTTTTTTCGGATTTCGGATCGGAAGTGCGAAGTGGAGGTTGTTAGATTAAACGCTTCGAAGGCTTCTAGTGCATTCGTAAGTGCATGTTCTTATATCTACATCTACATAAATACACTGCGAGCCAAACCAAACCAAAAAAGGTGTGTGGCAGGGGGTGTAGCACCAGGAGGGAAGGGTAAGGGATGAGGGGGTTGGGGTTTTCAAATAGGGGAGGAAAGGTGGGGGGAACCTTAAGGAAAAAAAATATTTATTTCTATATACACACATATATATAGAAAATATATACATATACATACATACATACACATACATACATATATATATATATATATATATATATATATATATATATATATATATATATATATATATATATATATATATATATATATATATAATTCACTAAATAGTCATAGCAAACACAGAAACTAAAACATATTAAAGAGGGACTCACTAGTTCTCGAATTTTCGGTGGTGCAACCACCTTTCTCAAGAGGAATTAGGAACAGAACTGAGGCAGAGGAGAGCCCGAAAGCAATGGTAGGTAGGAGAAGGGGGAAAGTGGGGAAAAAAGAGGGGAAAAGAGGGGAAAAGAAAGGAAAAGGGGGAAAAAAGGGGGGGAAAGGGATTCGAGGTGAGGGGTTTGGAGGGGTAGTGTATGGCGCGGGAATTTTAAAAAAAGGTGGGGATGATACGGAAATTGTTGGGGCGGATGGGGATGAAATTATATGCATAAAGGGGGCAATTAATGTCTAATATTAATACCTGGGCGATTCCAGGAATCCAAGAGCCAGATGAAAGCTAGCTCTAATGTATATAAGTTATATATATATATATATATATATATATATATATATATATATATATATATATATATATATATATATATATATATATGTCCTCGCGCAGTCCCTAACCTGTACGTTAATACTTATTGAAATGAACTAACTCCTGGGGAATTTTGACTACATGCGTTCTGGTCTCTTATCGTTTTAGGAATAAATGACATTTTAAACCTGTCAGTCTTACAGTCTATCTCTCTAGTCTTATATTCGTGATCCCTTCAATCGTAACATGTTGGGGTTCGTACTATATCCTTGATGTCATTGGAAAAGGGCCCATCTTTAAATATTTTTAATAAGTTTAATGTATATTGCAAACGCTAATATATATATTAGTTGCTTGTATATGTGTTTTCATTTGTGTCAGTTAAAATAAGTTTTGCATGAATATATACGTCTGTATGGATGTAAATTAGCGTGTATATTGTTTTTTTACATGCAGTTGCTTTCTATTTTACCAGTGGTGTACTAACACCACCCGCCACACGCCCTTTTGGTGACTTGTGGGGTATTGTGTGAATGTAGATGACAATTCAACTCACAAGTAAGCCTGACGTAAGCTAACATTCTCACGTCGTTCATAATGACATATATTCTCAAATTTCAGCCAATCAAAGAGCACTTCTCTTCTCTCAATTTGGCCAGTAAGAAAACTCTGCCCGTTGTTTTTTTTACAATTCATTTTGAGCCTAAAGTGGAAATATAAACAAGTTTTGAACAATGAATGCTCTAAATTGATTTCGAAAAAATTATAGAATATATTACTCGTCCTTTCGTCGAGGTTTCCCATACATTGTTTTTTATTATTCACGGGGTTAGTGCAATTATTGGTCACTCGTGGCGCTAGAGTGTACGATCTCCCGTGATTGGAGAATTTAAGCTGAGGTTTGCGCCCGTGATTGGACAAGTTAACGACTAAGGTTTGAAATCTGAACTTGGGTCAACTTCCGCGTGCTTAAGGTTACGTTGAGGAAGGATGCAAACTAACCAGTTCCCATACATATATACTCCAACTTCAGTTGCCTTCCTTAGGTTCTTACGTTTGAGTACTTTAATCAGCGTTAAACGTTCTTAATATACCTCCTACAGCAAAATATAGATGTGATTTTGATGGAGGAGTTAATTACCAAATAAGGGTTTTTCATAAGTAAATTAATTGATCCAAAACTGGGAAATATTTGCGTAGGAAACACCTAAGATATTTCAGAACTGTTACTTGGCAAATTAAGATAGGAATAACAATGTATAATAGTTACGTACAATGTCACAGAGGAATTTTATATACAATTTTAAGCCGTACTCCTCCCTACCACACACTATTCAATTTAATAAGATTTTTTGATTTATTTTTCATTTCAATCGGCAGCTCCTAATCAAAAAGTTAATTTTTTAAATTTGCTACATTATTAATGAAAAATGATATATATTTCTTCATCTAAACTTTGAATATTCTATTACTGTTAAACAAAAGAAATTTGGTACTATTTAACCGGCTACCACAACAATAAATATTCTGGTAATTTATTTGATTTGCATATGCCCTGCGGGCGGTAATTGTACAAGTATTTTCAATGCCATAAAACTCTTCTTCATTGAATATTTTCTTTAATCCATGAATAGAAGACAGAGCAGAGATTTGGTTTTCACTTATTTATCCGAATAGGGTGCACTCTAGAGTAACATTACCTATCTTTGACAAAAACGCAGTCTATCTCAATATTTCCCTGGGCTAACTATAATTTTTTCAGCGTTATATATAACGACTACATCCGAAAAACATTTTATTTGCCGGGATCCGTCAACACGGACAGAACCCTTGCTTTCTACATCCACATCTACATAAAAACCCTGCGAGCCACCAAGAAAAGGTGTGTGGCAGGGGGTGTAGAACCAGGAGGAAAGGGTAAGGGATCCGAGAGTTGGGGTTAATTCAAATAGGCTGGGGGAGAGGGGGAACCTGTAAGAAGAAAAATATATGTATAAAAATATGTGTTTGTCTACGCGTACATACACAAACATATACATTTTTCAAACATATATTTTATATAAACATACATATCCTCGCGCAGTCCCTAACCTGTACGTTATTACTTATTGTAATGAACTGACTCCTGGGGGATTTTGACTACAAGCATTCTGATCTCTTATCGTTCTAGGAAAAAATGACATTTTAAACCTGTCAGTCTTGCAGTCTATCTCTCTAATCTTACATTCGTGATCCCTCCGACCGTAATACGTTGGAGTTCGTATTATATTCTTGATTTCATCGGAAAAGGGCCCATCTTTAAATGTTTTTAATAAGTTTCATCTCTATTGTAAACGCCGCTGTGTAAGAGAATCCCAACATAAATTGTCTAGCAAAGTGGATACGCTGCTGCGTTGGTCATAACAATGTCTGACTCAAATCTAGCCCCCCTCCGCTGAACTCGATCTAATTCCGAAATAAAATTTGTATTATGAGGATCCCATAAACTGGCAGCATACTCTAGGTGGGGCCTGATCAAGGCAAGAAAACATCATTCCTTCACTTTTTCGTCGCATTTACTTAGCACTCTTTTAACAAATCCCAATTTTCTATTAGCACGACCGCATATTTCTCGTATGCGTTTTCCCCAGGACAAATCGTGAGTAATTGTAACACCCAAGTATTTAAAGGAATCTTTAACTGGTGATCTTAATTCAGCAATTCCGATGTTTTTTTCGGAGATATTCTAATGATTGAAAAAAAACTTAAGGAAACAAAATCATGGCCGTATACATTGGGGCCACGAAGCGGTTAATAAATTGGAGTTATATACCAAAAACTAAGATTAAAAGGTGGAAACGTTATACTAGACACATACATAAGCTACTCCTTACTGATTTACATGATTACGGACGCATTAAGTGTCCCACCTGCGACGAAGTTACGCGGGGCCCGGGCGATAAAGAGCACAGACGGTAGGACAAAATAAAAAGCGGGAATCGTTGAAGGGAAGAGAGAACAACCGGTAAAGGGGACAGAGGAGAGGGGGGGTGGAGGAGAGATGATTTGGGGCGTTTTATGCCGAGGGTGAAGGGAAAGGCTTTACCCCGAAGGGGTCCGGCTAGAGAAGTGGAGCGGGAGGGTGGGAGGTCTAGAGGCGGAGAGAGAGAGAACGCATAAAGTTGAGGACAGAAAGGGTTAAAAGTGGGGTGGCACTGAGTGGTGAGAATGGGGAGGGGGTCGCGTGGGGGGGCAGGCGAGGGGGCAGGTCGGGGACGGAGGGAGGGGAGAAGGGGAGTGAGGCAGTGAAATAATTTCCGCGGAAAGACAAATGGACGTGAATGCCAGAGCCGCCGCCTCCTCCGCCTCCATTCTCCGCAGTAATTTCCGTTTTCCATTTTGATGAAAAAATTAATTAATTCCCGTCTTCCGTTCGCCTCATTATCATGACAATTCAGCGCGTGGGATATTTACTTATCACCTCCCCCCAACACATAATTCCTCAGTCCCCCGAAACTACCAAACATCCAACCCCTCCCCCCGGCCCGCACCTCTCCCATTGACTCTCTCTCTTTCTCTCCTACCGCAATCCATCCCTGGCCGACCCCTCCCCCTTCTCAGGGAACCTCCGCCTCCCTCTCGTCCCACACCCCCGCCCTTCCCTCCGAAGCCCTTTCCGTCGCCGTATTTGCCCAAGGTCGGGTGGATTAAAATCACTTGGTCCATCCCATCCCGATACTTTCATTTTCCTTCGACAAATTGTTTTTTTTGCCGGGCACGCATTTAATTTTTCACATTACATGATTGGCCGGCACAGAAAAGGTGCATCTCGGAAATGCCTCGCTTAAGTAATCAGGTACTCCCGGTTTAAATGCCCGATCGCTAAGAAACCAACTCGAGCTCTAATAATTACATTTCTATCAAATAAGAAGGAATGCAAATTTTGGAGTGAAGTCGGAAAGGTGTCCTCGGAAAAAGATTAGGATATAAATGTGTTTTAACATGTATGTATGTAGACCGAAAAAGGCTCGACAATTGCAGTCGAACGTGAAGGTTATGCTCGCTGTGTGTTCTTCAATATTAATGGCATAGTGCATCATGAATTCCTGCCGCCAGGTCAAACGGTCAATAAACACTACCTACAAGTTTAACGCCGTTTGCGTGAAGCAATTCGAAAAAAACGCCCGGATCTGTGGAAAAACAATTCATGGCTTTTGTACCACGATAATGCACAAGCTCACAGTTCAATACTTGTTCGTGAATTTTTGGCCAAAAGTATTACTGTAACGATGCCCCAGCCTCCATATTCGCCAGATCAATGGCTCCGTATGACTTTTTTCTATTTCCAAAAATTAAGAGAACCTTGAAGGGCCTTGTGTTTTACAGCCGTAGATGACATTAATAGCGCATCGCTGAAAGAACTAAAGGCTATCTCAAAGATCGAGTTTGAGAAGTGTTTCGATGATTGGAAGAAGAGCTGGCACAAGTGCATAATCTCCAATGGGGACTACTTTGAAGGTGACAACATCAATGTATAAGAATAAATAAATATTATTGTCCGAAATATTAAATTTCCCGCTAATTTGTAAAACACCTCGTACATATTAAAAAAATATATATATAATATATGTATTTAAATATATATATATTTATAGAAATATATATATATATATTTATAGAAATATATATATATATATATATATGTGCCTGTATATATTTATACATATAGATATAATAGCATTTCAGCACACAAAAATGTCATCAGTCATAATACGTTAACATTTTTATTCATACTCATTTCACCGATATCCTGCACGGTGTAGTATACAGTCAACTTTTAGTTTAATTTCATGACATATTGTAATGATTCTCCCATCTCCTGAATACAAACTATATATTCATTCCGTATAGTTCCTTGACGGCTTATGTCTATGGCCTTTCTTTCTGTCGCACAACTCTGCGGTGGCAATGAGAATGTGGAGACAGGAAAAATGACAGGATAATTTGTTTACTTAACCCTCGTCCATAGCTGTATTTTCAGTCAAGACCGCAAGCGAATTTATTTTGTATAATTTATGTTTCATTATGAAACTCATATTTTCACATAGTCGAAAATGATCTATTTTTGCAGATTCTATGCGCATAATTTAAAAAAATATATCTTAGCTAATTTATCAAAATAACCATCACACTTTTAAAAGAGACCGCATGATAGACTGGAGGAAAAATGAGGAGGCTTTCAACAAACACGTCGTCCTCCAGGAACAAATAAGATCATTAGTCAAAATTTAACGCTATATTTCATTAAACACGACCATGGTATCGCTGCATTACACTACCATCAACTGAACATATAGATTCTTCGAACACTACACGAGGTTTGTTCAATAATTAACAATAAATAACAAGAATTTGAGTTATTTGGAAAGGATGTTAATTATTTGTCTCTATCAATGTTATTCCCTTCGAAACAATCCGCATTAGATATTTTACGAGTACACTTATATCAGTATTCCAATCCTCGAAACGCTTCAAGAAGTCGATCTTTGGCATAGCTTTTACCTCTCTCTAATAGATGGGTTTTTAATCTAATCTATGCTCGTAAAATGACGGCACTTTAAGGCTTTCTTTACTTTTGGAAACAGGAAAAAGTCGCAAGGGGTCATATCTGGAAAATGTGGAGGCAGGAATAGCATTACAGTGCTGCTGTTGGCCAAAAACTCACGAAGAAATGGCGAACAGCGTGAACTGGTGGATTATCATGGTTGTGCAAAATCCATGACTTGTTTCACCACAAAATCGGGCGTTTTTTTCGTATTGCTTCAAACAAACGTAGTTCAACATGTGTAAGTAGTATTCCTTGTTGATCATTTGACCTTTCAGTAAGAACTAATGGTGCACTATGCAAAATTACAAAATTTTCCTTATTTTTTGACCGCACATCGTAGATTCTTGTTCAGGTGGGGGAGGAAGGGGTATATGGTGAAAACGGGGAGAGTAAAGTGGCGGAGCGGTCAATGGAGGCGGGTTGGAGCCCGGAGGGGAGGGACGGGGCAGATGCCCGTCCACTCACAGAAGACCACTCACACCTGATCATACGTATATCCATAAAACTCACACAATTTCTATGTTCGCTTGATTATGATTGAGGTAGCGAGAGCCATGTTGAACAAAATGTCCCTTTGGTGTGATACCTGGAAGTTTAACATAAACCCTGGAAAATACACCACCATTACTCTTGCTCTGAAAAAAAACCTCTTATATTCAACTACACCACTAACTGAACTCCCTTGAACAGAGTAACAACTATTAAAGACGTATGCATTTTAACAGACCATAACCTAAATTACTCCGACCACATTCAGACTGTAAAAAATAAAGCAATGTCCCTATTGTCCCTAGAAAACCAAAATCACGAGGGTAGATTCCTTCAAATACTTGGGTGTAACAATTACGCACGATCTGTCCTGGGGAAAACATATCCGAGAAATATGCGGTCGTGCTAATAAAAAATTGGGATTTGTGAAAAGAGTGCTAGGTAAATGCGACGAAAAAGTGAAAGAACGATGTTTCCTTGCCTTGGTCAGGCCCCAGCTAGAGTATGCTGCCAGTATATGGGATCCTCATAATACAAATTTGATTTCGGAATTAGATCGAGTTCAGCGGAGGGGGGCTAGATTTGTCAAACATTGTTATGACCAACGCAGCAGCGTATCCACTTTGCTAGACAATTTAGGTTGGGATTCTCTTACACAGCGGCGTTTCCAAAATAGATTAAACTTATTAAAACATTTAAAGATGGGCCCTTTTCCGATGACATCAAGGGTATAATACGAACCCCAACGTATTACGGTCGAAGGGATCACGAATATAAGACTAGAGAGATAGACTGCAAGACTGACAGGTTTAAAATGTCATTTTTTCCTAGAACGATAAGAGACCGGAATGCTTGTAGCCGAAATTCCCCAGGACTTAGTTCATTACAATAAGTATTAACATACAGGTTAGGGACTGCGCGAGGATATGTATACATGTGCGTATGTGTGTGTATGTATGTGTATGTATGTATGTATATGCATATATGTATGTATATATATCCATATATGTATGTATTTATATATATATATATATATATGCATATATATATATTTTTTCTTACAGGTTCCCCCCACCTTTCCTCACCTAACCCCCAACCCCCTCAACCCTTACCCTTCCCTCATGGTGCTACACCCCCTGCCACACACCTTTTTGGTTGCTCGCAGAGTATTTATGTAGATGTAGATGTATTAGGGATTTTTTACCGTTTCACAGAAATTAAGGATCCAATGGCACTCCATTCCTACTTCTCAACAATTGTCCTTCCCTCAGTATCATATTGCTCCCCAATTTTGTCCACCTCAGCCCCAACTAATCTTAAATCCCTCGATTGTGTCTCTCTCACTTCTTTGTCAAAATAGTCAAACACCGAATCCCACATTTCCGCAATATGACCTCAAATGCTGTTCTGTCTTCCTTTATCAATTTCTAGCCCCCAAAACCACAGAATTAAAACTAATTTAATACTCCTCCACAATACCCTAAACTCGACTATTGATTGCCCTGAACTGCTCTCTCTCTCTTTAACTTCAGGATACCAACTCGATCTACCCGCACCCACTCCCTACTCCATCTGCCTATTCCAAGGGTATCTCTCACCAAGCGCTCACCTTTATTATTCCGCCTCTCCTCCCTTCTAAATTCACTCCCTCACACTGTCGATCCTATTCATTTATCATGTAACAATTTCACCACCCAAGCTTTACACCATCTATCAACAAATTAAATCTTTCCTCTACCCATGGCCATTTCTCGTTGTTATTGTTATGCTGTTATCGTCTTTTTGCCCTCTTTCATGTTTTTGTTATATTTTTCACTGTAAATTGGCGCTACTGCTGTATGTGAATAATGTTTTAAAATAATATAAATAAATAAATAAAAAATTTCAAGGTTCCCCTTCGCTATCCTTTCAGGATCTAAGAATTCCAAGTCAAGACTGAAAATATTTCTCATATTGCTTGAATGCTTGTAGAAATAAAAAATCTTAAAAATCCAGATTATTTGATTCTAGCCAGAAAAAAAATACATTTTATGGTGCAATGTTTGGTGGGCCATCAAACCCTGGGGATGACAACCCGCTAGCTCCTTGAGAAGGAGGACAGTTGGTAAGTGGCGTGAAAGAAAGAGGGAGGGGAGATGTTAGGCGTCGGGAGAAGGAAATGCGGTTTTCAGCGGGAGTTGACGAAATGTATGCGCATCTGTCTTCCCTTAGTGTTCCCTCGCATCCCCACCGCATTTCCAAGAGATATCCTCCGCCCCCCAACCCACACCCACCCACACACCCGCATCCCCCTTAGCCACTCCGGAGAACATACCGTTTCGCATTCACATCCGTGTCTCGGAGAGTGAGACACATTACAGACAAATCCCACCCCCGCATTCGTGTAGGCCATTAAGGAGGGAGGAGGGCGGTCACATGTTAGCTTCAGGTACTTACAACTTTGCGGGGAGGGAGGGCGGAGGGAGAGGGGGAGGCTAGGGAGACGTTCTTATGCAGCGAGGTAAGTCGGAGAAGAGATAGGCAGCCGGTGGCTGGAGTTTGAGACGTGGATTTGAGCCGAAATGCCCACGCACTTCCTCCGTGCCATTGCGAAATAATTATACTTTCCATTAATGTTTTCTCGAAAAGAGAAGTGAACACCTGACGCACGGAAACATTCGCGATTCACGAATGTCTACCCTAACCATTAGAAATGCACCCCTAGTCCAAGGTGTCTTTCGGGAAATTTCCGACGGATAGATTTCTTGAGAATGACTCCCACTGTTATCGTATTATACTCGTATGGTACAGTAAACCTCATCCACTCCTTGCATCGAAGGCTAAGAGTAACGGATTTGACAGCATTTAACTCGTAAAGCACAAATACTCGTACACACGGTCCGGAATAAATTTCGAAACAAAGTTGATTGGTTTAAGGGTTTGTACTTATAATAATATCCGTAAGGAAATGGATCATAAAATGTAAATACTTCCTGGGTAATAATAAAAATTATAATATGATGTTCGACGGTTATCCGTTCAGCAGGTAGTGCTCTGGGCTACGGACCGGAGGGATTGTGTTCGATTCCGGGTTATGTCTCCGATTTTCTTTAAGCTGTGAGATATTTCGGGTACTAGATCTTCCCGGGAAACATGTGCCACAGAGAAATGAAAAGGCTCCCCCACTACCATGATGTGTGAATTTCACGAGCCGTTTAGGTATTTGTGAGGGGTCAGGTCCTCCCTCACCTATCAAACCAATGCTCGGATTAAATTCTTGAGTTTATCAACCACTTGGAGTTATGACCACTGCAGGTGGCAATATGATTTGACAAATCCATTAGTAATGTAATGAGCAAGCAATCGTTGATATTATTTCTCAAACTAAAGCCTTAACTTTTACTCCATCCATTCGTAAACCACTATCTAACAATATTGAATACTTTAACTGTCGATAGGGCCTCAAAACAGCTATTTTCTTACTGTGTATAATTGATTGCCATATCTTTATCAGCAGAAAATTGGAAATACGTGATTTTTTATTAGGTACATTGGAAATGGGAAAAAGGAGAACAAAGCATTTTTATGCAAAAATGAGGACTTAGGTATTTATCGTATATTATATAAAAGAAACATTTCTTTTAAATGAAATTATAACCAGAGACAATGAGTCCGACGAAGCGCACGGTTTTATACTTAAAGAGGTAACATTATGCATTTTTGTAAAACTACTAAATAATGCACATTAAAACCAACGTTAACAAGAAATATACATTCCGTCAATTCCCAAATGTTACATAAAATCGGATTGTACGGAGATACATATTTGTTTTGAGATTTACATCCGGAATAATAGAGAATGTAAGTTTTTTCATGAATGGGAATAAAAGGAAAAGAAAATACGGAATATTTAAATTCAGCTTACTACACCGATCCAGGTGTCACTTCCGTTTCGCCAGCAGTGCAAACATCTCTTTGAATTGAGGCGTGGCTGTCGGTTGAGAATTCACCCAGCGAAAATAAACTAGCAACAAGTGAAAGCAACAATTTTGAACTTCATAGAGGTGCATTTCTAATTTTACGCAAATTAGTCCTTGCAAATAAGAAAGTTTAATAAAAGGAGACTAAAAGGCAAGCTGAATCGAACGAATTAACGGGCACCGTTCGACTTCATTATTGAAAAATTTCATTTTTCAGAACTACGCTGGAATGATGTATTTTGTCAAGATTTGATTAAAATTCATAAAAATTTAATCAAAAACTTAAAACGATCTTTAATTGTTGGAAATCCATGAAAGAACAGAATCCACGGATTTACATGCTCAGTTTGGCTAAAAATGTGCACAAAATGAAGCAGACCTCAGCGGTTAGAACCGGATCACTTGGCATTACTTTTCAATATGTTTTTGGTCGATAGAATTATAAGAGAGTAAATTGATGTGGGGCTGATCAATGTATTACAGAAGACAGATGTAGATTAGAGGGAGAGGCGACTTCTCCGTGACCATTAAAATAAAATTCACCGTTCATTATCAGACGATCATTATTGAATTTATGTTAACGAACTAATTTACATTATTAATGTAGGCTGCGATAGTTATTTCAAAATTTGGAAACTCAATTGCTCAAAAGTAAGTCATTCATGGCAAAATTATTTTACATAATATACCTGTAGTAAAGCTCCATATTAAATATTATGGCCAACAAAGGACCGGGAATAATCATGATCAAGTCATGGGAAATAGTTTCACTTCTCTTTAAAATGAAGTTATTAACCTTTGGCGGCTAAGTATGCAAAACATAAGATGTATGTAACTACAACGATACCCATCGATCTTCTTGAAGTGGTACTGATACATGATTCATTTTCGGGACGAGTCATTTAAAAAATAAGGACCCGTTTCAATACGCACACTCGCAGTGTTGACATTATCCCTAAGATACCACTTAAAAGAGAGGAAATACCAACAGAGATCAGACCACCCTCCACACACCCACATTAAAAAGATCCTATCCCCGCCTCGATGGATGGGTAAAGGTGTTGTGCGGCCCTTGGACTTTTCATGACCCCGTCATGAGAGGAAAGAGGCATAACGTTTCTTCAAAAACTACCTTGCACAACCCTCCGTCGCGAAAATTTCCGTACCATCCCACCTCGGGAAGGACTCCTTCTTCCACGACCAGCTATACGTACACTGCACGCAGCCTACAGAACCTCGAGGGATCAGTTTTTAACGGCGAGGGGGGGGGGTTGGGAGTCGGGTGGAGGGAGTACGTTCGCCCGTGATGTAGGAGGAGCAAGCAGCCTAATATCGCGGGAAGGGGTGGTGGAACATGGGGATTCATGAGAGTGTCGAGATAAGGATGGGGAGGAGGGAAGGAAGAAGAGTAAGGACGTAGCCAGGGTCCTTTTTTTATGAAAAAAAAAAGTCTGGGTCATGGCTACGAAGTAATGGCCCTCTTTTTACCCTCCTCGGTTGAGAGAGAGACAGAGAGAGAGAGGAGGAAAAAGGAATAAAATGCTTTCGGTTGGGTGTGGTGGGAGGGGAAACGAAGGAAGAAAAAGATAAGGAAGGATTTATAAAAAAAAAAAATATATATATATAAAGGAGCTAAAATAGGAGGAAGACGGGAGCGTTTTTTTTTCGACGGGGAGGAAGGGTTTTTCGGGCTGGGAATAGGGGTTTTGGTGGGTGGAGGGGGTAGGAGGTTGCCGCGAGAGGAATATGGGAAAGACGGAGAGGAGAGAAACAAGGAAAGCTCCATTCCACATTTTAATCCTCCCGAAACCCATCTCTTCCCCACCACCAACTCTCTCCACTCCCACCCCACGCCACCCACCCTACACTTATTTTTCCCCTTCCCTCGGGGTATTACTTGAGACGGGGATATGGGGGTGGGCAAGGAGAGGAGGGGGAGGAGTGTGGGAGCGGTAAGATAAATAGGAGGGGGGAGGGAGGGTTGAGAGGTGGCTTAAAAAGATTGAGACGCTGGGGTTTTTGGGGAGGAGTGTAAGGGTGAGGGGGAATGGAGGAGGAGGAATTTCCGTGAGACCCTGCGGAGGTAAACCTGTGCGGGGCTAGATTGCGGCGGTGGGACGAGGGGAGGAAGGAGCTTGGTGAGAGGGGCTTTCGGATGCTGGAAGATAAGAGCAAGGGAAAGGGAATGACGTGGAATGGAGGGATCCGAGGGGGGGGAGGGAAAAGAGGGCCGAGCTCGTGGAACATAGCTGGTATTTTTCGGTTCGCAAAATAAAAACGAACGCTTCGCGGGATTTTTGGGGAATTCTCATTCTTTTTTTTCATACTCCCTCCAGTTTTTCCATTCCCGGATCTCTCTCTCTCTCTCTCTCGAGGAGCAGGAGGAGGAGGAGGGAATCTGCTCGAGGGCGAGAGGGGTGGGAAAGGGGGAGGGAAACGGGGGCGCGGTGGTTTTGAGAAAGAGGGGAAGAGAGAGGGAGCGGGGGGAGGATATATATCTCCGGCATTGGACGCCCAATTAGACCCAAGATGCCTCCGTTAGTGCTCCGTCCCGCCGCCAGGCGTCTCCCTACAAGAGTTTTTTCCGAGGCGAATGGGGAACGGGAATTTAAAAGACGAATAAAAGGAGAAAGAAAGGCTGGCTGGGACGGAGTTTGTGGGGGGGGAGGGGGGAGGCTGAAATAAGGGGAGACGCTGAGAGCGAGAAAGCGCGCGGGAAGGGGACGTCGAGACATGGGAAAATTGTTGGAGGAGAAGACGGAAAAAGGTTTTGACGATGGTGGAAAAAAAAAGAAATTAGGAACGAGAATAAAGGAAAGACCAACCTGCGACGAAATACATAAGGGAGTCCCGAACGAACTCGCCGTTTTATAATTCCCCAACGCAAGATCCTAGAGTCAGGGTGGCGATCGTGAACGTAATTGATTGGCTTTTTTCGGTCTCGAGAATATCTCTCTCTCTTACCTTATGGAAAAATATAACCTCGTTATTCCATGCCCTGCGTTAGTCTCTAGTTATGTCATCTTATCCGAAGATTTCCTTTCCTGCGTATTGTGTGCAGCAGCATCACCTCACTCCCAGCTCCACTTCCACGCCTACGACGAAAATTCTAAATCACCACACAAAAAATTAACACCAAATCCCATTTAATTTTCATTCCGTTTGCAAATTATCTTAAAATGTATGAGTTTTTCTTGGGGAAAAAGTCCTATGATACTCCCCAGACCTTAACCGTCGGTCAGAACCAATGTAATGATTTACATTACAATGATCATAGGCCTGGATGATGTTTATTAATTACGACAAACAGCTCGATATAACACGTTAATCATGCCAGAAAGAATAGGTCATCTTCCACGATGGCCCTTGTTAATGTAATATGCAGAAATATAGGACGGCTAAGGTAAGAGCTCTTAGTTCACCTTATTTTTTCATAATTGCTGATTTGATGGAAATATATCAAGGAAATTATTCATCATAACGGTCAATAATTTCGAGAATTGGTTTTTAGTATTAATATAACCCACATTCCAACCTATTTCAATCTGCCAAATTCTTCATTTCCTCATAGCTTCCTTGGACTGATATCTTCCATCACCTGTTTCTTTTAATTCATCCTTGACCTTACTTTTGTGAACTTTCTTGCCTCAAGGTGTTCCAATTAGTTTCTATATTCTTGTTGTAAGTGTCCTCAGGCATCTTTCTTCGACCACACTTCGTCATTTGTTACTCTATCCATTTCATTTTCATCAATCTTCAGTAGCGCTACAAGTCCACCTCCTTCAATCTTCTTTTCTCCACTCTTCCTATCGCTCACGTCTGAATTCCATGGAAAAGAGAACTCTAAATATCATGAAAGAGAGAGTAGAGACCGAAACTTGGTCGAATAAATTTATAATGTTGACTTCATGCACGAGTAAAATTTACTATGATTCTCTTCCATGCATTTATTATTTTATAAATTCACGTTAGTAGACGTAATAACACAAAAAAAACTAAATTAAAAAAACAAAATATACCTTTCCACCAATTTTATTAGGTAAAACTAGCTCCGACGCATGGGCATCATCCTCGGTACCTGAGGATGACGCCGATGGGTTCAAACTAGTCGTACCCAATAAAATTGGTGGAAAGACACATTGTGTTTTTTTACTTAGGTGATAATGGATTTACACAAAGTTAAGCCTGAAAACATCGAGTATAACAAAAAAATGACGTCATCGGGCTTGTAGCTGATTGAATGATTGACTAATGGTTGAATTACTATGATCATTGTAAGTTGTCTACCCGTGAGATTTTTTATGTTTCTGCTACTCAAGTACCGTTACATTTGCCAATAAACTCCACCAAAACTGACATTACATAATACACACAAGCACATCCATGAAATAGTCTAAAACCTGAATTGAAATGAACCACTTTTCAACTACACGCCCTTCTTGTGAAATATGGCTTAATATTCTTAGTGATGGGATGGGTTCAGGATTCTAAGATCCAGTCGAGTCCTTTCTGGGATTCATAAAATGGCTCATCCAGGTTACGCATGTTGCCCAGGCGCTTCGCCTGGGTGGCGGGTGGGTTATGTGGTCAGTAGTTTCTCCTCCTAGTAGGAGTTTTTTCTTATCAATTTCGTGAAAGATAATTCAAAGTTGGAGAGAGCAGGGATACGCACACTGAGGCATGCTGCTTGTTCAGATACTGAATTTCTAGTCTAGAAAAGGTTCGTAATTATGTTTATATTTGTGCAAAATACTCAATTACGTATATGTTTAGTCAACAGTTAGTTATTCACTATCAACAGTGTATTAGTTACGCATAATAAGAAAACATTATTAATTTATTACTGCACTTCAAAACATCCTACGTCTAGTAACCACTTAATTCTTGAACGTGAAATAAGGTATGAACTACAGGTACAAATTTCTCCTTTATGGACTAAGAACATCTTTTTCATAAGTATGTGCTTATCAGGGAGACTATTGAGAACGTTAGAAAAAGAAGTATTATTAATTTTGATTCGGTATTTTGAAATATTAATGTGGAATACTAAAACTCCGGCATTTAAGTTGTAAAAATAGCAAACGAAATTGAACTTTTAGCAAGACAGTGTATACTTAGAGGTGTTTTTTCTTCACTAATGGGATTGCCAAAGACAAAACTGAGATGGTGTGGTGTTTCCCGATCTTAGAACAGGTTCTAATCTGAATATTGAAAAGCTGAGAGGGTACATCTCATCTAACCCGAATTACAGTATGAATGCATTGCCGGTGCAATTCATATACTATATTATAAATAATGAGACCATATACGTGTTCCCTCTGGGTCGCCAACGGTTACTCAGGAGGAATATAAAGAAGATCCAAAAATATCACGGAACTGAAGTTGACGGTGCTCAGAGGCACCAAGCGGAATAAACTCGGGGCCCTCAGTCAGTAGGCAAATCTATCATCTAGGCTTCTTTAGAATGGTCAATAATGTGAGAACAATTGACCGTATTACATTCAATAAAAGTAAAAAGTAGAGAACTACACTATGTAATATGAGATTGTATAAAAGTGTGATTCAAAGGGCTTTATGGTACTTGGTTCTACTTTATGGAATATTATGATGATATTTGAAAAATGAAAACTTTGTTAGTTCCCCTGAATTTCAATTAAAAAGACCGGTTTCGTCGGACAGTCGACATCATCACCTGACACCATCAACTGTACAACGAAACCCATCGATTTACATATAATTTAGTGGCCTTTACAAACTCTTTATTTTTCAAATTGTGGTTTTAAAGTTACATTCGTAAAAATTTCTATTTTTTTAATATATATTTCAAATGTAAAATTGCATTGGTGGGTCCATTTCCCCATTAGAAATATTTTTTTCGGTAAGAATAATTAATTTCTCCATTAAAATATATTTGTCTCAACTATACATGATTTATGCATCTTCAATTAAGTATTCCCGTTACTTTGCACTCAAAGGACCATTACTATTTCCAGTGAATGATAATTAACATGTCTGCCATAACGAACTAGTCAGTTACATACCTGTACCTTATATATATTTCGAGCATTTTATTAGCATTTGGGTAACGGAGATTGTCTTTGACGGTAACGTACAAGCATAACGTATTATATGGATAGTGTGTCTGACATGGTAAAAACGCTGGGCTGGAAAACTTTACAAACTAGAAGGAAATTAACCAGACTTTGTGGAATGTTCCGCATTCTGAATGGGGAGAAGACTTGGGCAGATCTAAGGAAAGAGGCGGGGAACCCGAATTTTACAGGGAGAAATGACCACAAATTTAAGGTAAAATGCCGGGCACAAAGAACAAATTAAAAAAATTTTCTTTTCTAAATAAAACAATTGTTGATTGGAACAATTTACCTGCAAATATTTTTAAGCCCTTTCCAAACAGAGTCCAAACTTTTAAGAAAAGATGTAAACAACTTCTGTAATCATTTGATTGATGTGTTGTATAAAATTAAATGTAACAGCTTAACTTTTTTTCTTGTAGATTGGGAAACAAATGTTAATGAAAAGGGGATTTTCTTTTTTTTTGTATGTACTACAGATTGGTGTTTGGAAATTTCCTTTAAGTGTATTTTTTTTCTGACTGATTTTATCTATTATCTTTTGTGATATTGATTGTATTTCAGAAACCATGTTATTTTTCCAAGGCAAGTTTATTGTAACACTTGGGACTTGTGTGCCACCTGACATTTGTCTATTTGCACATGTACATTTTAATAATAATAATACGAGGGACATAATCCGGAGACGTTAATGACTTCGATTAGTGTTCGAATCAGCTCCCTTGGTTATATTTTTTTATTTATTTCCTATTATTTCCACGGATTTATTATTGAAATAGCTCTCTTAAATAGATTCGCAAAGGTAAGTTTTATCAGCATAAATTGGCAAATAGGACTAAGCGAGATGGAAAGTTTGGAACAAAAATTAAATAAAAATGGAAGCTCAGCCGCGAGTGAACTGATTGAACCTTAATGATGGCATCCAATTAGCGAAGGATCAAAGCATAGGCCTTGTGGAATTCCGGCAACTACCGACTAACAACTGATGCTCCCAAACGTCAATTTTCAAAAGGTTTACAAGCGATCACTCTAGCGAGGAGCATGAAATCCCATTCGGCTATCGTCATTTCAGCAAACTAATACGAAAAGTGGCACCATCCTCCAACAAACTAACAGAAACGAGCTCTCGTAATATACTCAATCCTCAGAAGAAAAGGGGAATTATGTGTTTGAATCACATATCATCTTTTTGATACTGGTGAACTCATCACGAAATTACATTATTTGAAGACTTACTATAACGCAAAAGACAAATGAGAACGCAAAAGACAAACAAGAAAAATAGTCCTTTTTTAAACAGAACTATTGTTTGCCGGAATCATCTGCCTGAAGGTTTGTTTGAGTCCTTCCCATCCAATTTTAGGAGTTTTAAGAAAAAGTGTAAAGCAGTCACTGGGTGATAAACGTCATTGATCAGTGATTTTCTACTGTTGTACTCATTAAAATATTATTTGTATGTGATGTGGGCGGAGTGAGGATTTGTATTGCGAAAGTGAATGATGTGCTAACGGTGAGTGATTTCGAACGGTATATGGAATTGAAGAGTGGGTGATTATAGACAGAATGGGGCGATGGATGGTGTGTAGTATGTACTCGTATGGTGTAAACCGAATCTTTGTGTGGTGGTAAAAGAGCGGTTGATAATCTAAAAGTGACATTGTATTTTACAGCATTTTATGTCATATCTGCTCTTTCTGTGTATGTATGTATGTGCTTTGTAAGAGGGACCAGTGATCAGACTGGTCCGTTGCCACCAGGACAAATGCCTAATTGCAACGTGGTTTATATAATAATAATAATTACGTCACATACACTACCAGTGGCTTGCAGGGTACGTACCTTGCACAAAAAGGAATAGGAAAAATAGTTGCCGTACCTAACTATAATGAAAGACAAGCTGTGATGAACCGTTATGGTAGAGATTCATCTCATAATATGTAATTGGACAATCTAATTATCGTATTACTGAATAAGATCTACAGAATAATAATAATAATAATAACAATAAATCAGGATAAAGAGAAAAAATTAAGTTCTAAGTTGCTTTTATTTACTCAATAAAGAACAGAAAAATATGATATTCTTGGTCAATTAAATTTCTTATCTCATAAATAAAACATTTTCTGGCGTAACTTTGTGGAAAATCTTCATATTGACGTTCTTTTAAAAATTAAACCACTTTGGTTTTCCACATAAAATGTTTATTCTCATCTCATCACCTGATGATGTTATACTATAAGGAAACCTGGGTCGTGAGAATACAAAATTTTTTTGGGAAAGCAAAGTGGTTTTATTTTAAAAAAAACATCGATTCTTATCTCATGACAATTTCATCAGTCTTTTCATTTTAAAATCTTTAATTTCACCGACAAATAAATAATACAGTTTAAGGAGCCAAATTATGTGACACAGGAAAATATACAAGTGTCAGCTGTAAAATCCCCAAGTGGCACGATTACTCAAATCAAGTTAAAAGTCTTACTGTTTGGGAACTTTCAATGTAGTCCGAGCCTGGAAAGAAAGAAGTTCTGTCCGGATAGATAAATTAAAATTTTTTCCTAAATTTAAATCCAGGAAATTTTTAAACTGGTATGTTCCACTCATTGAAAAAAAGAAGGATAGGGATCAAAGAACTGCACAAGGGTCGTGTCGTGGAATAGCCGTTCTTTAGCGGTGGGTTTGAAATTCGATTGAAGACCATCAGGCGACAAGTATTCCATTATACAGATGCTTGAGTCCTAAAGCGTGAACGACAAAGCGAAATTCAGCCAATTAATTCCGCAATTCCATTGAATGGGCAAGCAACCCTTCTTTCCAGCAGAAATAAAACGAAAAAAAAACACTGTTCATCGCCTTTGATGGAAAACTTCTTTACGAGGGAAGGGGCACTTAAGGGGGAGGTGGATTGTTTCCACCTGGGCCAGTGCAAGTGCGGAAAACGAAAAGAAGTCCTATGAAACGAAAAAAAGGCGACTTTAGTTCAGTGGATAGCATTAACAAAATAGGGCCCTGAAATTGCGGAGTGCGTGTACTTCATCATCTATGAAATATGATGTACCATTCAACGGAATTATTATTAGGTAATCTACCGGTTAAGGTAGGTTTTTTTGGATGGACACAACTATCAGATAAACATTTTCTAACTACAAACAAAACCAAATCCAGCAACCTAATCTACATCAGGTCCCTCTTCATCTCTGTGTACTTCCTTCCTCCCTTCATCCCGTCCAACATCCCTATCCTGTTCCTGCCCTTTCCTCGCTTGCCCAACATTCTCCCCTCCATTACCTTCTTCAACATCCCACTGCCGCTCAATACGCCTTTCATCCATCTTTCCTGCCTCCAAAGGATTTCTCTCAACAAACCCCTCTCTTCACCCAACATCTCCAGTATTTCCTCATTTGTTTTCATTTCGGTCCATTTCACCTTCTCCATTCTTCTCCACACCCACATTTCAAAAGCCTCCAATCTACGTCTATCCTCCTGCTTCAGTGACCACGTTTCCGCGCCGTACATAGCTACGCTCCATTTCAGAGTTTTTACGAGTCTTTTCTTAACATCCCTACTCAACTTCCCCGGCATCAACTCCCTCCTCCTTGAGAAAGCCTCCTTGCCTAGCGCAATTCTTCTCCTTACGTCCCTACCACTTTGACCGTATTGGTCCAAAACACTTCCGAGATATGTAAACTGCTCTACCTGATCTATTTTTTCCCCGCCTATTTTAACGCTTAGCTTAGCCTTTTTCTTTCTGGAAAATCGCATAACCTTTGTTTTATTAAAATTGATTCATTCAACGGAAGTATACGTAAAATAAGAACGAATAAAACATTACTCATTTAATAAAGTTCAAGTCCATTAAATATAATCAAGTAGTCACACTCCCGTCTTTCTAATACATTATATTAAGAATGTAATTAAAGATTCCTTAAGAGCAGTGGTTATAAAAGCAGGATCGATAAAATATCTCGTCATTATTAACTAATAAAAAGCCCCCGGAAACTTCCTAACCAAAAGGTCTGAGCTTATACCTTTCCATAGATCTGAAGACGTAAATTCTCCGTTCGATCAAATCTTAAAATGGCGTGATATTTTTTAATATGGATGCACGTAATGGGAGAGAGGTGCTAGGTGGATTCGGGGCAGAGCAAACTAAATTCAGAAAACTGCCAACTCATTAATAATCATAGCCATCAACTTTTTTCTACAGGTTAGTGTTTTGATGGGTCCTTTGCATTCCTTTATAAATGGACTTGAGGAATACTTTTTTAAAGCTTACAATCTTGTTTGTCGCATATTGTTTCCTCCGGTTTTTCGCACAATCAACCGTCTTCATGCCTATTAAAAAGTCCATTCTCTTTCTTCCTCAAGTCCGATTACTCAGCAGTATTCATACCACCAGGCCCTTCGATATCTCATTCCTTCTGAATACTTTCTTAAACCCATTTTTCCGCCTTCCTCGGATTTCACTCAATAACTTTTTCTTGGCCTCCTCCTCGACCAACATATCGTTATTATTCTTCCTACCCCCCTCGAAATCGCTCATCGACATCAGGTGAGTCTCGCTCCATCTCCCTAATTCTAAGTCCAGAGCAGAGTTTTCGAAAGAGAGTTGCTTAGTCTATGCATCACAGGAACGAACAATGTACTTTCACCGCGCAATTATTATCGCCACGACATGTTTCATCGTGGTTCAGAACCAAGAAGTACCGCCACGTGCGTTCCACAGCGTGGGGACCAGATGATGCATCATGTGGGACGCTTCGCGTCAATAAAAATTCTGTGGTGAATGATGTTGTTCAATCCCATCCTATGGATGTGTAAAACTTGTGCGAAATAAAATTTGTAACCATGAAGAATAGTATGGCTTACCCTAGTTCAGCGTTTCATTTGCATATGATGTTTCCAGCGAGCTGCGGACGTAGTGAGGGCGTTTAGTACATAAGTGTCTGGGAAGTTTTTTTCTATCCTTATATTTGTGTACTCCGCACTGTAATGCGTGTCTATATTAACATTCATCTAGGTTTTAATTCAACAAACTTTGACCTGTACACATAAATATATGGAGGCATTTGGTAACTGTACAAATTTGCATGTATGTGTTGGTTTAGAATGCGGTCTTTCTTTTTTCCCTTTTTTGGGTGGTGACCCCCCGCCACGCGCCCTTGCGGCGGTTTGCGGGGTATCATGTAGATGTTGTGTATATGATACTAAAATTAGAGAGATTAAAGATGTCATAATTTCCACGAACGATAGGGGATCTTATAAATATTGTTCGATCGCGGTAGGACATGTGTGTGTGGTATAAGGGGGTCTTGCATGGATGTATACCATGGTTTGTTTGTGGACTGCATAAATTTGTGCCTTTTGCATGCGTTGTATTTCTTTTTTTTCTTAATTACGGGTGGTGCCCCAACAACCCCCCCGCCACACGCCCTTGCGGCGGCTTGCGGGGTATCAAGTAGATGTAGATGTAGATGAAATTATTACTCGAAGACGATTTCTCATAGTAGGTGCTAAACATTAGGCTAACCTATTTAAATGCTATTTTCTAACGGCATAGAATGTTTCTATTAATGTATGCACCAATGTGGATTTGGGTTTGAATGCATGTGTTGGTTTTGAATGCGGTTTTTCTTTTTTTCCTTTTTTGGGTGGTGACCTAACACCCCCCGCCACACGCCCTTGCGGCGGCTTGCGGGGTATTAAGTAGATGTAGATATTTTATCTCTCCCTCTAATCGCGGAAACCATTTCCCGCTACAACTCTTTTTAGCTTTTGTGTCGCCCAAAAGTACTCGTAAATATGATTGAATGAGAAAACCCTAGATGAATATACCTGTTTTTACATCCATATCGTACCCACCGCTAAGGTGTGTGAAGAAGGTGGTCCAACACGAAGCATACCACATCAAAAATTAAGTTTTTCGTAATTTTTAATTATTAAGTCTACCAAATATTTAAAATTAATGATATAATGATAACTAAGGCAAATAGGATCGAAATAATTCTCTACGCAATCGAAAAAAGCAGCTACTAATAAGAAGGGCAATAAACTAAGGTCAGATGACTAATGACAAAATACTAGGCTAATTAGAATGAACAAATAAAAATCCTTTTACCTCTTCAAGCGCAATTATTTTGCTGTTATTCCGTTCCTTTAACATTTATGGGGAAAATACGATCATAAAATCAGTGGACTACGCTTGGTCTCTCTAATTTAATTTTCATTCTCTCTCCACCTAAAAAGGCTGGCTAAAAAGAACTGATTCGAACTTATGCAAAAGATTTAACCAGTAACTAAACCTTCCCTACCAGAGTGAATCCCAAACCATTTCCTCTGCTTACTCTAGTTACTCAACAAAGTACATCATACCAACGTTTTACAAATCTAGCACCTCTATTCTTCACGCAATTAGCACATACTAATTGGTCCATCAACGGGAACTTTTTATGAAACTCGATCGATTTGTTTGAGCTAAGAAAAACAAAACTGGAAGTCTTTAAATTGAAGCGTAAAAATGAAACAGGGCCGTATTTTTTAGTATATTTAAAAGTTGAGTTGAAGCGTGGTGAGAGAGGGGTAGGCTAGCAGAAGGCCAGGATGAAGTAGTCAGGCATTGTCTCTGTAAGGGGACGAACGTAGAATCACCCAGGGGTGTGGCCCGATAAAAATCCTATGAAATAAATTGCAATGAAGCGTTTGCGAATGAGAATTATAATTAAACTTAAAATTGTGTGAATTGATACATTTTTGGAATAGGTGCATTTCGCGAAGGAGTTATTCCTGCAATTCTCTCTCTTGAATGCCGACTGAATCAAAAAGAGCGAAAGAGCAATTATAGATTTGATTAAATTACTTAGACACCCTTATTCATGACCTCTCTTGAGGGTGGGGGACATAAAAGGGGAATATTTGGAAAAGTTATTAGGAAATCAGGATTTATAAGATGAATATTAGGAAAATGTTAGGGGAGGATCAATGAATGATATTATCTTTCGGTAGTTAGACCATATCTAGACTTAATTGCTACTAGTACGAGTATTTTTTCCAAACATTGACCCTGTTTCCTCATTAACCGAACATGTATTAAGTAAAACAGTTTCTGGCAGTAACTTGGTGGAAAATCTTCATACTGACTTTTAATAATCAAACCACTTTACTTTTCCACATAAACTTTTTAATTTTTACAACCCAGGTTTCGTTATAGCATAACATCATCTAATGATGTTATGCTATAACGAAACCTGGGTCGTAAAAATTAAAAAGTTTATGTGGAAAAGTAAAGTGGTTTGATTATTAAAAGTCAATATATTAAGTAAACAAAAGGGTAAAAGGGATTGAAGAACCCCTGCGAAAGTAGGGAAAAAAGACGTCAATTTAAAACACGACCAAATGAAGACAATATTTCGGATCGTAATTTCAGACCACCTCTTGAAAATAGCCAAGAAATGATAACTGAATGGGATTAAAATCAAGGAAAGATGATCAAGAAAGTAATACGTCCGATGGTTATAATGAAATGACCCCTTTTGGAACTGAGAAGAAACGAGAAGCCCAACTGAGAAAGGAGAGGAATGAAGGGCATCAGGAAAGCACTCTTCCGATTGATAACTACTAATAAATATCGCAACATTGCTAAATCCGCAGCGTCAAAGTGTTTCTCATTTGTCGTTCTTTCATTATCTTATGTTCATAAGGCATATTAAGGGCACGGCTAATGGTTGGCACTCGTTTTGACAATTGTACGTGCCGTAAAAAGAGGTCCAGATATTATCGCAGATTGCTTTCTACTTCCTGTTTCTTATCTTAGAAGCATTTATTGAAAAACAGTTTTTAGCAGGAACAGAAACCAATTTCAATATCTCCGAAACCTTACCTTTATCCACAAAGGTAACTTAATTGCGAAGCAACTAAAGCACTCTCCGAAAATACGCATTGGAGTCTGAGATGACGCAGATGAAAGAAAAATGATAGATTACTTGTTATGTTTTAAACTTTTCGTAAAACATGATGTTATGGACAGATAATTGAAATTAATCGATAATTATTTGCGTAACTTTCCACAAAATAATCTCTTGACCGATTCGCCACAACATGATCGTTGTTGACTGATGACCAAAAGTATTTATTTCTAAGCTTAAAAATTCACAACTCAATTTAAATAACAAGATTAGACGTCTTTTACAGCATACTCCTATAGTAAATGGATAGAAGCAAGATGGAAAGGCCTGATACTGTTATATAGTAAGGTGTGAGAATAAACCAGGATTGACGAGCGTCAATCCTCTTGTGAACCAAGGAAGCTTATTTTTCCCTCATTGAACTGGAGATTTTGAAATACGTATGGTACAATACATGCTCTTGATCAAGGCGTAGAAGGTTTAAAACATTTGTTGCAACATTTCGATACACCTATTGAATTTTTAAAAATTATATTGAGCCGAGATGGCGAAATACTTAAGGTTAACTTCATTGAGCAACTGTGATTCCATTTCAGTTAGTTGGGACGGGGTATCTCTGATAATTATGAAAAAAATTAAACATTTTTCAGAACGTACAGTAGTATTCAAGGTAGTATTTTACAGGTAGATCAAGGTAGTATTTTACATGGGCACCGTCCATCAGAGTGGAACGTTAACGGTGAGCCATTGACAGTACATTAAATTGTAACACGACAGTAGGGGGTGACCATCAAGAGTTTGAAAATACAAAATTCTCATGTGCATTGATTACAGAATGAATGATGAAGTGTTTCACCAAACCATTTTTAGGAAAAGAACACACGATTCTGTGGATGTGAACATTATCGTCGACACGTGCCGGTAGATGGCAGACCTTGATGTCTAACTACTCGTACAGTTCAAGGATCTTCACCTGCCTTTAGGAAGTAAAGTGGCACCTCCCATGAGAACGTAACTACAGCGGCACTCATCTCACGTTCTCCAACATTCATGCAGTTATCCACATGAATGTTAGAGGATCTGTTACGAGTATTGATAGCAGATGTTTCTTATTGAAGTCATTCTCACGAATTGATGGACCATCTCTAACCTCCACGCAAATATTAAATCGACGACTCCCGGTGGGCCTCCCATGAATGTCACAAAATTTAAAAAAAATCCGCCCAAATAATTTGAGAAGCACATTTGACCTGTTACGTCATCGCAGACATCCACCTGCAACCCGAATGGAACTCATTTTTGCGTGCGATGATGGCGCGTTTTGGAATGGCAGATGTAGCAAGTATCGCGTGTTAAACTGAATTGGCTCGTCGGAATAGGGGAAATAATACTGGGAAAAAATCGAATATAGAAGCGCGTGAATGAAGGAGTTGGAAGAGAGGCAAACTTTCTTTTTTGAGTGCTGCGGGAGATGGAGAAAGAAAGGAAGAGAGAAAGGGATAAAGAGAAAGGTGAGATGAAGGGAGCGAGGGAAGTGGAGGGAAGGGCATGAAGAGAGCCTTTCCAACAAGATTCCAGCCACTTATCGATCCTACGGGAGAGTTGAGTCACGTGACCCCGTGGCGAGGGCCAATGGGAAGAGGAAGGACGCGGGGGAGGGGAAGGGAGGGAGAGTGGAGGTGGAGGGAGAGAGGGGCGGAGGGAGAGGGAGGGAGAGTTGAGAGGGGTGAGGCCGGGGCGGGGATGCGAGTGGCTTCGCGGGACAGGTGAGGAGAGGGCGGGTTGGGAGGGGCGGAGGGGGATGGGGGGGTGGGAACCCATGACCGGGGGTGGGCGGAGGGGTTGAAGTGGGTTTGGAGAGGGTCTGTTCGGCGGAGGGAGAGTGTTACGCGTGTGGGGGCGTCAGGTGTGCGCATGTGAAGGGGGATGGGAAAAAAGGCGCAGAGGGTGGAAACCCGAGAGAGATAGTTGGGAGAAAAAAATATGAGAGGGAGGAAATTAAAGGGAGAGAGAGAGAGAGATAGGTGATGCGGGGGAAGGGGGAGGATGAGTGGAGCCCTTAGGGTGTGAGGACGCCATAGCAATCGTATTGCACGTGGACGCGAGCGCTGACAAAAATGCCGAACCCCACCTATCACCGATCATAAACGATGACGAACGCAAGGACGGATAAATACTGCAGGCACAAGGCTACATTATCTACAATGACATAAAACCCCACAGGCCACCGCAAGGGAGTGTGACGGGGGTGTGGGGTCATCAGTCGCACGTGTGCAATCATTAAATCTACATCTACAGAGGTATTAGTTCGAACATACATTCGAACGAAGTTTGTCACCACGCAAAAATCTACTTACACGCAATAATGTTCAGAAACAGGACTAAATTCGGGAAAAATGTCTAAAAAATGGATTTTTAAAGATGCATGCTTGATGATGAGCACATGAGCTCCGTGGATCTTCAATTCGATCCCTGAAATGAATACCATTGCAGCTACAAAATTACTATCGGTGAGATCTCAGCTGAAAAATTAGGTGCGAAAATATGACTTCCTTTTAAACGATTTATTAAGATATAATATCGTTCCAAAATAATAGCATCCACAAAGTCCATTCTTTCATACTCGCATACTAGCATATTTACCGATCCCATTGAATGGTTTCAGCAGAAAAAGACGTGCCAATACATCAACCCACTCAAATAAACACATTCACCGAACTCAATGTCAGGCGTTGAATAGTGTTGGAGTAAAAAAGACACTTTACCAGAATATTCATTTGATGAAAATACAGCTAACTTCTTTCCAGAGAATGTATGCGGATCGCAGGGATACGGCAGAACGGCATTGTCATTCACATGATTCTAGGTGGAGTAATTAGGTAAGAGATTAAATAAAGTCAGATGCTACATATTAATGTTGTAGATCAAAGGGTGAATTCCAATTTAAATACCCAAGCAGCCAACGACACATACTATAGATCGGAGACGCCAGCACCAATGGGAAATGATGCCAACGTGTGCATGGAATGCCTTAGATTTAACGGGCTGAATAACGATTTGTGAACCTGTAGCTCGGGCTAAAAGTAGGAATCCCTATAAATTTTTGTTACGTCTTCCATTTTCCAAATTCATATTAAATAATGCAACAATTTCAGAGAGTAAAAATCATTCGCCTTGACCGGGATTCGAACCCGGATCCCTCGATATCCGAGGGATCCGGGTTCGAATCCCGGTCCAGGCGAATGATTTTTACTCTCTGAAATTGTTGCATTATAATGCACACATAGCGGGTGACTCCGTTAAAAGTTACTGCTACAGTTTCTTGAAATTTTTCATATTAAATATTATCCACAAATGTATTCTGTTCCATGAATAGCTGAACAAGAGTATCGTATGTTAATCCAGACAGGCAAAATCTAAAAATAAGCTCAGTCTAGGGTAAAATATGTTTATTTGCGAATATTCGCAACCCATATTAAAATTATATAGGTATGTTTCACGCTATGATGAACATTTGTAATGGATCTGTCTACCCGTTGAAATAACCACTGCATCTACATCTACAAAATAATCCGCAAGCTGACGTGAGGGTGTGTGGCGGGAGGTGTTAGGGTACCAACCTTGTATGCAAACAATATGAGTTTAACATACATATGAATATTTATCTTTGCACATATGCACAAACACACGCATATGCCAATATACAAAACGCAACAACTGGTGTGTTCGACTAAATCATCACATTTTTATTTCCGGTAGTTAGGAAACCCTAGGTCCGTGGTTCGATTTCGTGGTCAGGAATTTTTTTTTGTCACGAATCTTCTTCCTTCCACCTTCCCCACTAACCTCTTGTTCGTTTTTTTGTGTTACCTATTCTCATCCAACATCATTGTGATAGGTTCATGAGGATTGATATCAGCAATAAAATATTATTCAGTGGCAGTACAAGGCTTTAAAATCACTTCTGCCAAAAACATCTCCAACGAATAAGGCCAAGAAAGCGCCAAAAAATTATCAGGAAATGATAAAACAACTGGATGGAGAATCTAACGCACATAAACAAATGGCACGGCACTAAATAGCGTGTCAATAAATGGAGATGAAAGAGAACTCAAAGGCCTCGGGAGGATCTAAGTAGGAATGCGATGGCTGAACGAAGACGTCAATGCACTGGCAGTGAATGGAGCGCAAACTAATAGCAAACGAGCGAATGAAAAAAATCGATGGACGTATTTAGTCCACTAACCTGAATACGAAGGTATCCAGTAATTTTGAAGTGTGCCATGGTACCAACGAGGTTTTCCCCGAGGGGATAAAAGTAAAGGTCAATGTTTGAGAATATTTTCGGAAGCCTCATAACTTAAAGAACAGTATTAACAGGAATTTCGATTAAGTAAAAACATCATTTGATCACAGTATTTCACGATTCTTCCAAAAACACTTTCTACTCTTCACGTGCACACGTTAATGGAGCTTGAGAAAAACTGAATCTGGACAATCGATTAAAATTACGCCATAATCGGGAAAACAACAGCTTTATGGGGAAAAAAACAACCGTGTAAAACAGTCCATGTTACACTAAGTACAGTCCAAAATTCCTGCCTCTCACTACCTGCATTTACTATCATTGCCTAATACTTAGAAGATATAGTTCAAATACTAAAGAACGTACCAAATAACCGTAACAGTGTACGTAATGTAAAAATATTATGTGATGAAATCGCTGATTTCCGTGATGAACACGTACCGATTGATCCACAGTCACATATTATTAGAGTAAAAATTATTTTGGGTTCGAAAACCAATTATCTCTCTAATCCACGCAAACATAGTATCTTACAATGCACCATTAGGGTGTAAGGCAGGGAGTGATTCCTCATTATGCATGAAGTTAAAGTTACAGCTCGATAAAAAAAAGCTAATAATAAGTATAATAATTCAAGTCGTGGAAATAATTTTTACAACAACTTGCACGCACTGCAGTATCAAGCATAAAATACATCCATATGGATGAGAGATGAGTTACGAAAGAGTACTGTAATTAGATCACCAAAGAGTACTTCTACATGCATACGTTACCCTGCAATCCAAACGCAAGGTAGAAAAGGGAAAATTGCGACTGAGTCATGATGAGGAAAGCTTCGTGAGATGAATCTATGAATTTTGAAATCTATGAAACACTTATTTTTCCATGTCTTCCATGTACTTTTGCGGTACAATCTCGCGCCAGAGACTGAGCCTATTTGTGGCAGCGCCTGGCGGAAACAGAGGACGCTGATGACCCGTTCGCTGCGTATTTTGAGTTAAGGTGAACAAATAAAAGACAGTGATCGTCGGCTTTCAGCAACTGAGGCCTAGCAAGAATTACTATATGTTGCTTGTACTGGAAACTTTTGCGAGCCCTTATACTGACTGCCTGCGCTGTTCGCGGCCCCAACAAAAATTGTTGCATGAAAACGAGGGCTAAACGCCAAACCCAATTTGAATTATAAAAAAAATTCCGATACCGGGAATCGAACCCGGGCCTCCCGGGTGAGAGCCGGGTATCCTAACCACTAGACAATACCGGACCATGTCACCGATTCACCATACAATGGTAAATAAAGAAATTGTGACTAATGGCAATTACATTTTCATTTTCGTAAATTTCGCATTGCAGATTGTGATGACGAAATATCTATTGCGCTGTGATGCGTGCTGTAGTTTGTATTGTGCAAGGTAAGAAGTATTTCCGACCGCTTCGATCGCCGAATATTCTAGTCATTCTCGCTCGCTAATGCAGTTGTAAGCCAATATTTCTTCGGTGCCTTGATCAGGAAAGAAAAAAAAATAATAATTAATATCAGTCATGTTGCGGTTCCTCTTCCACTAAATGGATAATATTAGGCATGGTGTGATTCTTAACACTAGCGAAATTATTACATAGGATACCAATTCAGCATCAAGTGATAACGCTGCACAGCAAAACCATAGGATGCGATAATAAACACTCACTAAAACATTTATTTCGGTGGTCCCAGCCACCATCATCACAGTATAAGTACCCGAAGGGAATATTAGGAGAAGAGGGGATATTGGGGGGGGAGGGGAAGGTTATGGGTAAAGAGAGGATCCGTTGTGGGTGATTGGCTGTTGAGAGTTCTACATAAGTCAGCGCAACATACGGAACCATTATTTTTATGAGTTCTCTGAACCTGGATTATTCATTTCTCCACGACTAAAAAAATGCATGATAAAACAATAAGCTACCGTTACATCATACGCCTAACGGCGAGTCTTTTATTGAGAGAACTGTGGGTCGTATCATATCCATCCAGGTTAAAATCCGACAAAAATTTCACAGAGCTCCATTATTCATATAAAGTGGATTCCATTTTATGATGGTCAAGTTACGACTCTTATTTTTTTCCTTATTGAACTAGAAGTACAGAATTTCATTTTGTAATACTCTTTGAGTTAGACTTGGAGCTGGAAATTTTGGAACTTTTAACTTTTTTCGGTCCATCTATTGGATTTGATTTTTAGTTGATTATTTTGGGTATCGTTAACCGAGCACCAAGGTTTGAACGAACTTTTATTTCTGTGCGCACGGCTGATGCCCTAACTCACACTGTCACGGGCCTTTGCGGCAACCTCCGGGGTATTGTGTAGATGCACTAGGTGCTTAATTCACGTAATAGACGGGATTTCATATCAGAGTTTCCAATATACAAGTGAGAATAACGGTGTAAATCTAACAAGCGAAATTTTCAGAACCTATTTTTATATGGCCACTGTTCATCGGAGTGGAACGTTAACTTCAACCATTTGTCACGCATTGAACTACAAGCTCACATTAACGGTGACAGCAGTGGGTATTAAAACACAAAACCCAACACGTATGAAAGAATAAATCGGGAAGCCAAAAACGGAATGTAGCAAAAGGAAAGCGAGAAGAAATGAAAAGAAAACTGCCTTGCATTCGCAAAAGTGAAGTCCCCACTTTCATTCTACCATCTTATTCGCTGCCAAGAGCGTTAAAAAAAACATCGTAATTTTGGGGAGATTAACGCGGCGAGTGCACTTTCGAAACAATCGGATGGCAACAACAAATTAGCGGAGCAGCCGTGACGCGTCTCGTGCGGTGAAGAAAGAAGGGGAGAGGCTGGTCAGGCTGCCCGCGAGAAACCCGCGCAAGAAATCATTCGAAGAGGGAAAGTGGGGAAACAATGGGAAGAGTGTGCGGGGACGAAGGGAGGGCAATCAGGGGAGAGAGCGGGGAAGGGGGAGGGGAGAACGGCGAGGAGGATGAGGAGAACTGGCGTGGGCGGAGGCGCGCAAAGGTTCCTTTTTGAAAAAAGGGAAAAAAGTGAGTTCCCATCTTAAGACGGTACCTTTTTCCTTCAGCAGCCGGAAATAACGCACCACCAAAATTAAGGGGGCACTTCTTATGACTTAAAAACGACCTCCAAGTGGTAACCAAAGGAACGTGCGCAAAACTGCGGAAATATTACCTGCTACGAATAAAAAAATAGAAATTCGCGACTCCCTTCAAACGCGTCGCAAAAACAAATTAATTCATGAATTAGAAGATTCGTCATTGGATTACACCGTGCGAAAATACGTGCTTCTAAATTAACCCGTTTTCCTTCAAATTCTGCATTCAGATGCATAATTTTAATATTTGAAATGCGGACGTAAATTTTAACGTATTTAAATTATCGACTTTCGCTAGATCAAATATTGAGTGCTGAAGAGTTATAAAACTCAAAATATACAAAAATCGCTGAAACAAAATACCATGACGTGACGCGCCAAGCAATAAAATCTGTGTGGTCACGATTCAGAAAATCGTTTCTCTGCTAAACTTGGGAATTCTACGGGGCTCATCATCCACGACATAACTCAATATCAGTGTGACCCCAGTTTTTTATGTTGATACCAGCCACAGTCATCAACCCAAAGGTCGGTTTGATAGGCGAGATTAGAGCTCACCTACTACTAAGCCCAACGGCGTGTGAAACCAGCCCATCAGGGTATGGAGTTCCTAGGAGGGGCCCAGTTCCATTCCCTGGGCAGCCTATGGTTTCTCAGGAAGATCTGGTACCTGATGAACTAGTGTGAAGTACATGAGCCACTCGTAATATATACCAATCAGTTATATTTATACCGATTAAAGGTATTTTGTTGATGGTACCTAGCTATTAATAATAGTCTTGGACTTCCTCCAGCCTTTTGTTTCCAAAAATTATTTTATCTTCTAGCCTAATAGTGTCTCCATTCTAGCATCCCTCCCATCCTCCACTCAAACTCAAAAACAATAGAATAAGTGTATATCTGGCTCTTTGATTACTGAAATGAGACGAATTAATATCATACACTAATTACCTATGAATAACTGATCGTAGCACTTTGCCCCGAAAAACCACACAGCTTGGGTGAAGCTCAGGGAGCCCACCAGAGACATACCCAGGAATTAAAGCCGAGCTCTCCAGTTAACAGTTCAACACTCTACCCGCTGGACTATCACGTCCCCCCGCGATGTTAACATCTCCGACAATTTTTCACAAAAGATTTGTTTGATGCAAAACAGTATCCCCAGGGAAATGTATTGCCACTCGCGAAATTGCGTCGCTTTAGACGTGATTTGGTGAAACTGGAAGATTTTTAGCGACAAAATATTTGTACTTTTCCCCCAATTCATGATTTCATTTTAAATCAGTTTTAGAGTTTCATCCTACGTATTTCCTCTACTCAACCCGTTCTCGCCAGACGATGATGTAGCGCATCGAATACTGGTCGGAAATAATTTTGAAAACTCGCGGGAAATTGCATATTATTTGGTCGCCTCTCGGGAAAATTGACACTTTAACACAGGCATTCGAGGAAGAAGGGGGAATTCATCGGAGTACATTTGTTGATGTACTCGTGACCAGGTGAAAGAAGGAAGGCAATACGTGAGGGTGTTAATGGTAGTTGGCTCAGGTGCGATTCTAAGAGAACTCGCTCCGCTCTGGAGGTTTTCCTCGGCTATGGGAGAGGGTGGTGGGAGGACGAGGGGGAGGTGCAGGGGCGAGGGACGTTGGCGGGGTAGGTGGAAACGGAGTGGAGGAGTGTTCGATAATGGTGTTGGCCGCAGGCGCTCCCTCGTCGGCAGGGGGAAAAGTGCGCGCGGAAAGGGGTTGGAGGGATGGCTGGCCGCCCTTGGGGTGGTGCGGCGCTCATTATTGGGAGGGTGGAGGGGGGAGGGAGGAGGGTAAAGTCGCGAGCTTCGCTAGTGGATGGAGAAGCACCGGTCTTAAGGATAACAGAGAGGAGAGTTTTAGGCGGAAAGAAAGTTAGAACGGGGTGAATTAGGGGTACGTGAGAATGTTTACATCCACGTCACACCTTGCGATCTGATACGAGGGGAAAAGTTGAAGGACCGTTAATAGGACACTAAGTCTAAACTCATGTAAACATGTGGGTAAATATGAACTGCCTAAAAAATAATACGAGGACGAAAATCATCTTTTTCGGTTCCAATTTTGTTGCTTAAAATTGACCACGGATTGTTCCGGTGCAGAACAATTAAATCAGAAATAGTGCAATTACATATCTACATCTACATAATACCCCGCAAACCACCGCAAGGGCGTGTGGCGGGGGGTGTTAGGTCACCACCCAAAAAAGGAAAAAAGAAATACCGCATTCAAAACCAACACACACATGCAAACCCCAATCCACAGCAGTGCACACATTCATAGAAACATCCCATCATTCCACGCACATGCAAACACACTTCTACCTCCCTTCACTCCACAATGATGCAGAGGGAATAATTTTAACCCTGCATCGTATTGGTAGGTGAGATCACGAAGAGAGGATGAAGGAAATACGAAATCTGAAAATATATCGATGCATAAAATCCTTTTACCGATGCACAATTAGTGACCACAGCTGACGGAAAATCAAGTACGACAATTAAAGTTTCTCTAGAGTGTACGGGATTATTAATTACTCCGATTTCTTACATCCCGTGACCTAAAACCCCTGTCACATTACCTTTTTTTCGGGTTTCTTGGCTAAAATTTGGATGCCAAAATTCACCATCATTGGAGTCTATTCCATTAGTCTAACTTACGGCCATTATGTGAGGTGCTATTAATTTCCTCAATGCCCGTTAGAGACCGATTTGTTCAGCCCATTAATTTCTCCATGTCTTTAACCTGCTCAGTCTCTTTGAGTGAGAAGGAGTCTCCATCCCAAATTACTCCAATGAACTCAAAACAAATTCTCCCTTCGGCGTTTTGTTTCACACATCTATCAGAGCAATGAAAACTTCCCCCAAATTCCTTAAGTAGCAGCTTGTCCAATCGCTCACGAGATGGCACTGAAACATACGGAGTCAAAGTGCTGTACGATATTAGACGTTCTAAAATTAAATAGACATCTTAATATCTTATGCTTGTAGTTTATTCCAAAACTTCGTGATTCTTAAAGAGAGAGACAAGTAAAAAATACAATAAAAGATGTTAGACGGCGTCTCATCCAACGAATCACTTCGTCGTGCCTGAGATAGTTCAGCTCGCTCAAGGCTATTAGGACTATTCCTTTAAATGGACGGTATTAACATAACGCGTTATTTGAAGCTTCAGTACTCCTGAACGATAAGTTCAGTTCCGCCTCACACATTTCCAGATTTCTCCACATCCGATATCAGTCTCAAGTTTTCTATTTGGAATACAAGAGGCAGATGAGTTTCTGTTAAAGAAACTATGAAGGTAATGACAGGCACAGCCGGGAGTAATTCTACCAATCAACATTCGGACGGAAAAGTTATTATGGTATGGAGGAGACATTTCAGTACACTTCCCTTCGTTCACCCAATGATTCCGGTGACCCTCGTGCCTCTCGGCTCTTCGTCAAGGTTCCCGGAGACCGAACCACCGGAGTTTACACCCCTGAGGCTTGACTCTAAGCCGCGACCGAACTTACGGCGAACCGACGGGAGCGTCGTACACCTGACTAACCACCTCAACGGCGATCGATTTTAAACGTAACCGTCCTGTATGGAGTTCGACGAAAGTCGTTCTTCCAATCGGTTCACTACACAAATGTTATCCCTTGTCAACAATTCTTGATCAAACTTAGTTTACGATGGTGAAAAGTAGAGTAAGGCGAAAAAAAAGTACATAAATCGTAAGAATATAAATTTTTCATCACACCCGCGACCCATAAATTCAGTCATTCAAGTATCGCGTGCCATGGCTTTAAAACTGTCCAAATTTAAATCCATCGATTTTCATCCCACCCCTCCGATATCATCCATCCCCGGGCCGAAAGTCGTTTGTTATGGAGTCGGATTGTCGCTGGGGGTTCGTTCGCTTCTCCCACACGCAAACACAACTGCGCTCACGAGCGCGGGGTGCCAGGCCCCATTGTTGTGGGACTCCTTTCAACCGCTCTCACCCTATTTATATCATCCTCCCCCCGCCACCGGCACAACCTCCCACCCCCATCCATCCCTCTCTCTCTTAAAACCCGAAGCATTCGGATGATGAGTAGTACTGGTGTCGTGCCCTGGCGGGAGGAGTTGGAAACCACTCACGTGATTTCGAGGAACCATTAATATGCGTATCCTATTTACTGTTGCCGTGGAACGAGAGAAGGCGAGTTTTTGGGGCGGGGGTGATGAATTCCGTCTTCGGCGTCTTCGGGGGGGTCCGGGGAGAGGGGTGTTTCATGGGGAGGGGGAGGAGCGTTGAATGGACCCGGAGTTTCGTACCGCCGCCGATGATTAAGGTATTCGGCATGCTCCTCTGGAATGCTGACGCGAACGCGACCAGTGTGTTGAAGGATCTCCCCACCGAAATTATTTTTTCAATGTCACGTCCGTAATCACGTGCGCTCCAAAAGACACCAACCACCACGACACCACCGAGTCCAAAGGAGAGCTTATCCGTGTAAAATGTCCGTGCGACCTGCAATGAAGCGATAAAGTACTTGTCGATTTCCAGGATTGATGCGGTGGAATTGGTGCATGACAAATGGCTAATAATCACGTTCATCCATGATTTTGAACTCAGCTTACCAAAACCTACGACATATTGGTGGTATTATTTCAATCACGGATCTGAAACTGAAAATGATACAAAATCCATCGAAACCTGAGTCGGAATAAATTAATTTTGGACAGTGAAAATTTGTATTTATGTTCAACATTTATTTTATTAAGAACACAATGTATACATCCACTGTTCTTCATTATTGTACGACTAGTTTCAACGCTTAGGCGTCATCATCAGGTACAAAAATAAAACCAGCTGCGGCTCGTTTATATAGTATTTATAAGGGAGAGTGGAGTGGGTGAGAGAGGGGTAAAAAAGAGGGGTAAAATCAGGTTGCAATCGGCGTAAATGGGAAGGAGGATAGGGGTGTTAAGCGTCAGTGATGGGTGGGTTAACAGTGGAGACGGGGGGGAGGAGGGGGGTGGGTTGTAGTGTCTTTCAATGAAGGAAAGGGATACTTCCAGGATTGGGGAGAGGTATTCGAACAATAATTCGTTCACCAAATGACCCGTTTTAAAATTCTTTCTATTTTTAAACCCTTCCCACTTGTCCATCCTCATCCCTTTGTCCATCTGGTGTATGAGTTGAAATCACTCTCATGGTTAATTTCCCACAGATGTTTTGCGAAGTGCGATTTCTTGAGGTCACAATTCCTAAAACAGCGTTTATGCTCTTCCGCCCGTGTTTTTAACGACCTCCCCGTTTGGCCTATTTGTATCACATTACAGTCGTTACAAATTTACCTATAAATGCCACCTTTTATTTAGTTTGTATTTATGTGCTTATCATCTGAATAATATTTGCAGTAATGATTAATACCGCTGATCGGACTTTACTCTCTTACACACTCGAAGGTGTATGGATGGGCGTTGCAGACCAGGTAAAACACTCGAATGCCACATTTGCATCGGATATTGCATGATGAAAACATATAAGGATTTTATGCGGAGGAAGTATAACGAAATTGGCATTCACCATGCGTATAGTTGGACACTAAGGCAGTAAAAATGTGACGGAGACATGCTGGTTTCAATTAAAATCCAACATACGTAGAATATGCGACGAACATACAGGATCCATCTCAACAAACATTGACTACAGAACTGAACAAAATAGAGAGGAGGATCGCCAAATCGTGCAAATTTCTTACATATTTCCTCCGAGATGTGGAATGGGAACCTACGACTACTAAAATTTCAAGAAACTGCGGGAGATGCCGCAACGATAACTTTAACGGAGTCATCCGCTACGTGTGCATTACAATGCAACAATTTCAGAGAGTAAAAATCATTCGCCTTGACCGGGATTCGAACCCGGATCCCTCGATATCCGGCCGAGTGCTTTAGCCAGTTACGTCTCGGTAGCCTAACTGGCTAAAACACTCGGCCGGATATCCAGGGATCCGGGTTCGAATCCCGGTCAAGGCGAATGATTTTTACTCTCTGAAATTGTTGCATTGTACTACGACTTCTACTCTATACCCTCAATATCACCACTATGGTGTGTAACAGGCTGGTTCAATATCAGGTATTTATACATTCGTTATAAAATTTAGTTATGCGAAGACTCAAGAGCCAAATTAAACCTACCGTAAATATGGCAAACGTTTGGGTTTGCATCCGGCATAGAAGATATAATTCAGCCCCCCAATAACGTCGGCGGGAGAGACAATTATCTCATAATAAAAGGGATAAGACTGCAAAACGGATAGATACAAGAATTTACTGTTCCCGTGCACTCTTCATGAAAACAACACAAGGGGAAAAATACTAAGATGCAAATGGATACATCTTCATTTACAAAATTCCCTGCAAGCTACCGGAAAGGAACGTATAGGGTGTACCATTTATTCTTGCTTCTAATTACTGTGGTAATCACCAGTGAAAGCAGTTTGGAGGATATTAGTTACACTCCCCTTTAACCATCGTCATCAGCGACTTCCTAAAAAACCCCTACAAGCGCCCTTGTGCTGGGTAATAGGATGCCGTGTAGCTATATTTAATGTGAGCCCGATCTACCATTTGTCTTCTTTGTGTAGTAGGTGAATCAGTTAATAACCGTCTAATACTCGTTATGTGTTTAATAATGTTACATGAATGGCGTGTTTAGTCGCCTCCTTTCCACTTGCCCTTTCGGTGGATCTCGGGGTGGCATGAACACGAGGAAATATTGGAATGGAAGTAAAATGACTGGTGACGTAAAACCCACTGCCACAAGCCTGTGGCTTTCGTGGTAGTGCGTAGATGAAGCTAGAAGTAGAATTAGCAGTACCATTACTTTTACCGATTAGAAGTACATTTTGAATGAACCCAAATTTTGCCCAGAAAAAAATATAACTCAACGATCTGGTTCACGTGGAATGCAAAAATCTTTCGCACTCTTTTAACGGTGCACGAAATTCTTGAAATACCATCTCCGCTGCAAATAAATCTCTTTCGCACATTACACATTTCCTAATTCCCTTCATGCCGTCCGAAATTATTCTTTCCCTCTCTTCGCCTTTCATTTGTTTTATCATTCTTCAACATCCCATCGTCAACTGCAACGTAAGATTCAAACTTGTATTTAAATTGTGTTATTAGTGGTTTGAGATTAAGGATCATAAATACTTCGAATCAACAAAATTCGAAGGCAAAACAAAGTGTCTCTTTTTTAAGATGGGGTTCTATCAGTGAAATTCTGATGAAATGTTACAACAGAGGTCTATTCGCTTAATTTACGCTATTTTTTTATAATGTAAACAAACTGTCAGGTCCTGCAGTATTTTATTTCTCTGGTCCCCGAAATGAGGCTTCTGTACATCCAAAACTTTCCGGTCATGACACAAGGGCTGGACCAATGCGTACACCCAGACCAATTAATCACGAAACCAATGAATCTGATATGTAGTTCTTCATTGCATGTCCACTCGTTGTAATGAACATTCAGCAAAATACTACATAGTCCAGGGATAGAGCGTTAACTTACTGATGGGAGGGCAAGGGTTCGATTCCCGGGCACACCTCTCAGGGCACCTTTACCTCCTCTCCAGCTGTTTTCTTTTTGGGTACCAGAACTTCATGGGAAAGGAATTGGCTTCACTACCCTGACATGGAATTTTCTCATACCATCGGGTTAGTTACTAGGGAGTTAACACTACCATCTCCTTCCAAACGGACCTTCGGGTTGATTACGGCGGTTATAGTTTTTTTATTCTATATCTTCATAATAACTCGTAAGCCGCCGCAAGAGTACAGGGTACGTATGTTTTCGGACCAGCTGGTCCACGGGTAATTATTAAAAACTCGTATTAAAATTCACAAAACAAAGCTTTCCATCCTCTCCTAAAAGGTATTCCAATTTAATTTGTATATTATATATGTACGAGTAAATGATATTATATCGTGTATATTATAGATACATACTCGTATTGTGGCTCTTGTTCAATCCACGCATTTCATATAACAGAGTTCAAACAGAAAATTTTAACATGAACAGGAAAATTATTTCTAATAAGACCAATTCAGATAGAAAACATTCAAACACAAGAGAAATGTGTTGAATGGATCGCATTAAGTAGCGTTGATATCAATTATCTTTCTCCCGTCATATTAACAGTTCACCTTTACGAATTTTAATATTTAGTATTACATCTCACTACGTATATACCTGATGTGGTTGGTGGAGGACTATTTGTAAAAGGAATTATATTACACGTAGGAACACATTGTCAATCCAACAACTTGGGTAATTTTACACAAAAATTACCGAAATCGTTAATAAATCCCCCGAAACCGCAAGGCAGTACGGAAGGTCCCTCTCAAAACGATTCATGTACGGGACGAAAAACGTTTGGCTCATTTAAAATATATTTCGGCATCCGAGAGGGATTTGCGAGGCATTGCTTTTTGATTCATTGGGGAGAGTGAAAGTGAGGAGTGGGTGTAGGCCAGAATGTGGGTATCCTCCTGGGAGAGTTGGGAGGGCTGAAGGCGGGCGAGGTTCCTTTTATTTTCTCTCGCCCTCCCGGGGGAAAGAGGAGAGAGGGTGGTGGGAAAGGGCTTGGGGGATGGGCGTATGGCGTGGAGGGAACTGGGGGAGCGTGTGGAAGAGTTTTACCACCCACCCCAGCGTCCCCTGGTATTCCTGGAATTACGTCACTGAGGGAATTCATAAAAGATAGGGTACGTTATGGGGCAGGAGGTGGTAGGATGCGGGGTGGAGGGGTCGAAGGGACGATGTTCAGTGGGCGGGGAAGTTTAATTAGAACCGAGCGTGTTTATGAGTGAGCGGCAAAAAAGGAGAGGGTGGAGGGTTTTATATATATATATAAATGAACATAAATATAAAAATGTATATATTTCTATAACCCTCCAGTTTATATATATTATATATATATATAATATATATATAATATATATTATATATGCGGGTCGCGGTGGTCTAGTGGGTAGAGCGTTGGACTGCTGACCGGAGGGTCCCGGGTTCGATTCCCGGGCAAGGCACTTTGGGCACCTGCAGCTCCACCCAAGCTAGTTGATTTTTCGGGTACCAGATTTGTCTGGGAAACCATAACCGGCACAGGGAAAGGAACTGGCCCCCCTACCCTGATGTGTGAATATTCACACGCCGTCGGGCTTGGTACATGGGTGAGCTCTACCATCACCTACTAAACCGACCTTCGGGTTGATTACTGTGTTTATGGTTTATGGTTATATTATATATATATATATATATATATATATATATATATATATATATATATATATATATATATATATGAGGAAAGGGGACGGTGATATCAAGGAAGGCTGAAGACGAGAGGGAAACGTCGTGGAATACGCAGCAGCGTATTTCATCCAACACTCTCCTCTTTCCTCCCCCTGACTCGCCCCACCCTCGCCAGGATTTTTTTAAGGGCGGCTGAGAGAGAAGAGGAAAGGGTAATAAAGTGAGGGAGGGGGGGAGGATGGGCGGGCTGAGGTGAGGGTGCGTGTGAGTTGTGCGAGGGCACGGGAGGGTTGTGAACGAGAGCGGGGGAGGGGGCGAGTGTTTGCCGAGAGAGGGGTTCGCCCGCGGGAAGGTGAGGACGCGAAGGGAGGGGGGACGTGCGTGAGTACGCGCGCGTGCGTCTGCGTGCGTGTGTGTGTGCGTGGGAGTTGATTTATCACGGCAGCGGCGTCGGATGGATACAAATTGCCCACCCATAATTCCTCGCGCCCTTTCCCTCCCTATCATTCTCTCTCTCTCGCACACACTCTTTCTCCCTCCCTCTCCACTAGTTCCCCTTCTCCTCTCTCCCGCCGGTATGTCCTCCCTTGCTCCCACGGAGCTTAAAAATTACGCTGCACTCGTCGCCGGATCGGTGAGACGTGATTTCCTGCCGTCCACGCTTTTTTCCCCGACACCTCCGCCGACGTTCCCCCGTCGGAGTTTTAAGCCAAGCCCTCCCCACCCATAGGACCTCATCCCGGAGACGTTTTTCCATTTTAGTTCCAGACGGTCTCGACAACGACTTTGTGCGGAGACTGCGGGACCTCCGATGCCCGAAGAACTGAGCTCGATTTCCGGAGTCGACGGGATTTATTGCCGAGATTCGCGGTCCAATCCGGGGTTTTTTTCGTGCCACACGATGTCGTTTGGCGTAAGGGATCTTCCGAGTGGACAAAAACGATCCCTTTTCGATTGCCCTAACGCTGACGTTGGTATTTTCTCCGCATAACTATAGGTGTCTTGTACTTCCCCTCATCATTTCCACAGCTCTTCATTTCACTCCTCGTCAATAAATATTAAAGTAATTCTTTCTCCAAGGAAGCCTATTAGAGCCATCAGCGTTCAGGATTTTACCCACAATTCCCACGCTAGCCCCCAATTTTAGTTTATTTTAAAAAGTCAAAGTGAATTTTACTGATAAATATGGACATCGGCAGGTTTTTTTGTTCATCTCCAGCGATTTTAATCAAATAACCAAGCGAAGAAAGAAGACACTTTACTTTTCGACATTTCTGTGTGGAAAAACAAATTATCTTCTTTCGCCATGAAGGGTTTCCACCATTCTACGCCTGAAACTCTTTCATTTAAATGACCGAGTGGTTGAAGGTATATCAGTTGGATCTGAATATAAAAAAATATACATTACTGAAACTTTGCTTTACATAAAAGAAATGATAAACAAGATTTATATTATAAAAGAGATCGGATCGAATTATGCATTTCAGAATAAATACATTACTTGGGTGTTTCACTGTCATCAAACCTTCTATGGGATGCACTCATTAGAAGAATGCGAGGATTAGCCTTAAAGAAGCTAGGTTTCACAAGATGGGTTGCAGAAAAATGTAATGAAAAACATAAGAGAGAGGTGTTACCTCGCTTTAGTTTGGCACGACATCCATGGGGAAAACATTAATCCAAAATGTCGACAAGGTTCAGAGAAAATACTCCCCCTAGATCTGACAGCAATTGCACGGAGAAGATCATTGAAACGGTGAATTACAAATAAAAATTGGTAGCGACTTAATAAAACCCAAGACAATCGTGTAGGAATGGGTTTCAATTGTTTACACATCATATTAATTGTTGACCTTCTTCCTGCGTATAATTCACGTTACTAGAAGGAATACTCAATAATAAATATTTCATAATTTTTTCGAGTGACAGGTATAACGACGAGAATTTGGAATACGCCGCAATTATTTGGGATCCTTGGGAGAAATGTGTGATAAAACAAATAAATTCAGAGAAAATCCGCCACGTGCGTCAAAAAATGTCACGATAAGGAGACGTGTGCGGCAGCTCTTTTAGATGAATTAGGCAGGGGCCCGCTTGAAACGCGAAAAGGACAAGCCAGGCTCAGACTTTTACTCTGGCTCAGAGTACATGAGTTTAATTATGACACTAAAGAAATTGTTATGGGTTCAAGCTATTTGGGTTGATTAGATCACAAAAATAAGATAAGGGAGTTAGACTCCAGTACAGACACGTACAAATATTGGTTCTTTTCCCGGACAATCATAAATCATAATAGCAAGAAATCAAAGTAATTATAGAAATAGTGACGACACTCAATTTACAAGCGAGGATAAGATTAAATGCTGCCTAGACATTACGTATCAGGTTTGTATACAAAGTATCAGTAACAATTTTTTCCTGACGTACATGTGAGGAATTCAGACCGTCGGTTAAGTGTGCGCATGGCCCCTGATCGTGTTGGAATTGATCAAATGACAGGGCACACCATTATCACTGAAAATTTACGATGCGAAAGATGTGCGCTAAACTCATCCCGAAGGTCTTGATGGACGGCAAAGAGCAGATACTAGTGTCTGCTTGCTAAGATCTTCTGCAAGGTCATCGCGACGATTCCCCAACTCCCTTACAGTCCCGAATTGGCACCAGCCACCAAAGTAATCTAACACGTTGTCAGGGCGATCCAATTCCTTCCCGCTCTGGGCAGCTTCGACCTCTTCTGCCCTGGAAGGGAGCTCGTAGTGTCCAAGCTGTCTGGAGCCCTTGTGGCGGCCCCACGCACAGACTAGGATTTCGAAGTTTTTACGAATGAGGGGCGCCTCCGACTCTACCGCTCTTTCATGGAAGGTACCCGAAATTCTCGGCTAGATGATTTCCAGGGGCTCCGAATTCCCGTCTTCGTGTTGCAGTAAAGAGCAGAATTCTGCGCCACTTGGATTCAATCAAGACTCGTTCGTGACACTCCTGACCATATCGGTACGTGTTAACAGGCAACACGCACGCACGGTACAGTCGACGCTTCGTATCCATGCTCGGGTCAGGCGGGTGAATAATCGATCGGAGCCGACTAAGCGCCGCGGATGCCTTCGCATGAACACGAAGAGCTTGGGAGTTCCAAACGAGTTTCCGGTCCATCAGCACTCCAAGGTGCAGAGGACCTCGGATTCCCACGATGGAACGACTATTTTTACCGACAGATCCACTCCTGGCAGCCCTCCACCCCCCATGTGGAAGACAACTGCCTTCGTCTTCTGTGGGTTGCAAAGTGCCATCGATGATACCACAGCAGCAGTTCATTGACAGCGCCCTGCCACCCCCACACAGCGGTCACCTTCCTCCAGGATCTACACGACAGCACCGCGTAAACTGCGTACAGGGACAGGATTTCGTGGACCAACTTCGCTACCCAAATCGGGAAATGGAGTCCTCTTATCTTTAACAGGAGAGCCAGGCTCGATCAAACGCCTTACTGATGTCGCAGAACGCTCCGGCAACCGCCATCATCTTGTTGAAGGCGTCCGTAATGATATCCGCTGTTCTCACCAGTTGATCGACCGTGGAAAACTGCTCGCAGAAGCCGAAATTTTCCTCTGGGAGGATGCTACGCTCTCGGACGAAAATAGCCAGCGGCCGCAGCAGCAGTCGCTCGAACATCTTGCTGAAACCGTCGAGAAGGGAAATGGGTCGGAATTCTCCGGGACCCACCTCCGACCTCTCCCTCTATGCCAGACACACGATTTTCGCTCTCTTCCAAGTGGTAAGGAAGTGGATTTTCCTGACGCAGCCGATGATGATGCCGGATAGTTACGCTACCGCCGCATTTGAAAGTTCGCGGATGACGACATTGGGGATGTTGTCAGAGCCGGGGACATTCCTCGGGCAGAGGCAACGTATTTCCCAAATGACATCCTTCTGCCGGAACTCGGGAACATCCGCGGCCCCTTCACATGCAGCATCCCCGGTTTCCAATGACGCCGCGATATCCTCCTCGATCCCGGCATTTTTCCCGGGTTGGGGGAGAAACTACTCGCGAGGTAATACGCGAGCATTTCCGACTTCTTCCTGGGAGATCGTGCGACCGTATCCCCGTCAGTGATGAAGGAGGAGGCCGCAGCCTCCTGCAGACCTTCCACACAGCTCCGGTGCTCTCCTTGACATCTACCGAAAGAAACTCCTTCCGCAGGTGCGTCTCCCAGTTGTCCGAGCGGACTTCTTGGAGGGCATGCTGCACGGCGAAATTGAGCTCCGAGATTTGTCGCCGGACCCCCTCAGCCAGAAACTCCGGAAAATACAGGGATGATATCCGGACACCCCCCGCGTCCGGAAGTACACCGAGGCAGCCTCTGCGTGTGGGTGTTGAATCACCCTACACGCTCGATGTTCGATAGACCTGTGGACGAGGATGGCCGCACCTTCAGATGATCTTCCACGCTGACTTTGGAGAATCCGATCTCACCATAAGATAGTCCAACCCGGCATTTGCCTGTCATCAGAGGGGCAGCGGTGCGTCTCATTGACGGCGGCGACGACAACATTCTTCTGGAGAAACTCATGAAGATCTTTATGCAGGCTAAGAACTCTGTTAGCGTTCCACTGAGCAAGCATAAGGGTCCGTTCAGTCATCATTGGCTGATTGAACCGTGCTATTGCCCACTAGTCCCTCCAGGGGCAAGAGGAGTAGCTGGCCTTTTTTTGACGCATTGTGTTGTCGAAGGGACCTGGCAATTGACATTATAGTCTGATAGTCTCTCAGGGCTCGTGGTCCCCCTCGTCCGTCGCGGAGAGGGAAGCCGCGCACTCCGGAGACGCCCCGTTCCCAGCTGGCAACCACTTGGAACCAGTGGATTTGCACCCGGCACTGGCAGCGAGCAGTTCAGTGAATACGGAGGCATTGGCCCTGGAGACGTCCCTCAGGGTATCGCCTTGTATCTTATCCAAAGTGCTAGAGAAACTTGTTCATGACCAAATAACAGATTTTTTGTCTCGGCATAATATTCTAGATGTATTCCAATCTGGCCCCCGCAAGGCCACAGTACTTCCAGTTTTGCTCAGAAAAACTGATGACCTTCGACGAGTTATGGATAAAAAGATAGTCACAATTCTTGTCCTACTTGGCTTTAAAAAAGCATTTGATTCCATTGAGAAAGATGTACTCGTACACTAGCTAATTAACTTGCCTTGGATTTTCAAGAACCTCAACTCGTACATGGATTTCCTCTTACCTCTCAAGATGCCGACAAAGAGTGGTAGCGGGTGACACTCACTTTCAATAGCCTTAATATAATACGTAAACTAAATACCAGAGGTAATCATAAACTCGTTATCCCTCATCACAGAACAACTACATACGACCAGTTATTGATAGCCACAGGATGTCATTAGTGGAATGAGCTAACATCCGTTATAATTGATGAACAATCTCTCCCATCATTCAAGCGCGCGCTTCATAAATCAATAATTTCCTATCAATCCAATAAGTAAAAATCTAACTGTAAACACACTTCGAAATCCTTCCTTTTTCTTTCGCCGGAATGTCGTACAGGTACTTTGTATTGGTGTTTGTAAATATAACCAGGAATATTGATTTATAAGTACTGTTTCCAAATAGTGGTATGTGCATGCATAGTATTTGTACGAGTCGTATTTATTGGAAATGTGTGTTCTGTATAAATTGTGCTATAGTTATTGATTATCTTTGCAAATAATGCATTAATGTTGTTGTTAATTATGCATAATTTGTGAAAATTATCTCTAAATTTAATATTATAAATGTGTGATGAGGGGCTAGGTGGAGGAAGAGACTCCATAGTCTCAATCTCGCTCCAAAATAAAGAAGACTATCTATTAATCCTGTACCTCCTTCAAAATTGCGGTCGCAGTGACTGCTGGGTCATCCTTCTAAAGATGAGACTTCTTTTATTCCCCTTTTGTGAGACGTAGTATTAAAAAAACCGTTTTATATAGTAAATTTAACAAAAAGAAAATAAATCATTTTTCCAACCTTACGTTATCTATTAATGCTCTGCACTCTCATATGTGTCCCCATATCTTCGATAAATTTCGTCAATCACTCACCTGTAAAGAGAAAAAACAAGACCACTGTTAGATTGGGTTTTTAAAGAACATCAAGATTAAAATGCAATATTTTCTACAAGGCAGAAGTTAAATATTGATAATAACTGGTAATTACATAATTCCAAAATAGCAAATGTCAGTTAGCACCTTCAGCATAATAAAAAAAATTAACATTCCGTCGAATGTACTAAATGAAAAATGAAAATGGGATATTAAAATTTATTTATACCGGTATGCATTGAACCACACATTTGGAAAAAAACTAAGCCATATGTCTTGGGTTTGAGCATCGCTTTGACGTGCCGCATTTTCATTATACAATGCACTAAATTATTATATAAGTCTACGATGGCATCTGAATTTAGTTTCGGACGAGAACATGGAAATCATAAGCCCTGAATCTTAAAACTCAAATAACTTTCACTTGGATTTAACTTGGGAGCGCGTTTTGAAATTTAAACCGTACCTCTATAAAACCCCTTTTAATTTAAATGCAAGAACAAAAATAAACATGTGGCGATTTCAAATAGACCCTAATCCAAAATGCGTACGATAGTTCCAAAAAATCTATTCTAGTGTCAAACCACTTTTTCACCTGCTTTACATCATTACAGATCTTCTCGTCGGGATGAATTATCTCCTAACTATTAAATCGGAAGGAGCATAGGAAACATCGATCTATTCAAAAACGATACTAGGGCTTTTACAGTCAACCAAACTAAGCATCTGATAGCGTAAGAGCATAATGTAAAACTATTCCCGACCGCCATCTCTAAAACCTACCTGTATTTTAAATATACAAGGAACGTAGCTACGGTCGTGAATTAATGTAAACCAAAAATACCGGGACCGTAAACTTGAATGACACCAAATAATTAAAAAAATAATAATAATAATAAATAAAAATAAATAAATGGAATAATAATAAATAATAATAATACATTTAAATAAATAAATAATAATAATGAAATTTATAATTTAAAAAATAATAAAAAATTAAATTTAAAAAAAACACCACACATACACACACACAAATTCGAAACAAATAATTAAAGAAATAAAATAATAATAATAAAATAAATAAAAAATAATAAAACAAACTTACAACCACTCGATCACTAGGGTGAGTTACGAAATAACTATCACTCTCGTGAATCACATTCACACACACACTCAGGGTTTGCAAGGATCCCTCCTATGTCAGTGACCCGTCAATCACACAAATAAATGAAAATTATTACAGGATATAAAGAAACAAAACAACTTACGTAAATACACAGTCACTCAATCACTCAGGTATGCTCGAAAACATTGACCTTAATGATTCACATATACTCACACGTTCAGGGCTTACCAGGATTCCTCCTGGGCCAGGGACCCGCCAATCACACGAAAATAACTAAACGGAAAATGAAGGACTTCGGTAAAAACGCAATCACTCAATCACATATTATTACGGTGAAAGGCTATTTTATAGGTGAAGAATGATCTGCAACTCTACGAACGTGGACCCGGTGGGAGACCCGAATAACCTTGGAAAATATTTTATAGGTGGTTGTGGTTAATTTTTGTTTCACCCTTTTCAATGTAGCCAAACTGATCCAGAGTGAATAAAATTGACATTTTTTTAAAAGTAAGTTTTCCGCTAGCATGTGTATCAGTATGCGCCACCATGCACGCCTTTTCAGGAATTATTTTGAGTTGATTTTTTACCTCTTTGAACACCCTTCCTCTCCCTTATCCCTTACCCAGCGAACCTGGTACTTGCACCCCCTGCCACACACCTTTATGGTGAATTAACGATTATTTACACCTGTCCTCCTCACAGTCTCTCCTGTCTTATTTTAGTAATAAAACCGATTGCTGATGATGGGGCTGGTGAGATGTTCTAACTTCTCCAGAAAAGAGGCCTGATTCAAAATGTACCGAAATATTTAGGCCTGTATGGCATCTACACATTTATATCTTGTCTACATTTTGAACTCTTAAGAACGGTGCGCGGCGAGGATTTTCAGTCAGTAATTTGGTGGCTAATATTTGTGACTAGGGAGTAATGGTGCTGGGGAAGAATAACCTGGCTGTTGTGGGTTTGGATTAGGCAAGGGGAATATTATTCCACATTTTCATCGATCGGTTCGGCAATCAATTTCCTTTACTTTCTCTAATCACCTGTCAATATAATATGTGTGACTATGATTACTCGGTGTGTGTCAGCAGCAAATTTGATTTATCTACAATTTTCTTAAAATTTAAGTCGTTCGTGTAATATTCGCGCTTCCAGCATCTCCTAATCCAAGCTATTGACACAGCAATACGACGCTTTCTGTAGGTAAATAACAGCCCTTCTTTGAATCGTATTTCATTTCGAAATTAAGTACCGCTAATACTCCCAAACACCCGAAGCGTATTCAAGGTGAGGCCCGTACAACCCGAACTAACACCTTTACTTCGTTGAATCCTAGTTACCTTAACGCATCTCTTCAGATATTCCCAACATAGTTATCCCTTTTTGGATCTCATGATAATGTAACCTTGGGAGTCCTGGTCTCTATTTGTCCTCCAGTGAAAAAAAAACTCGTAAATATTCGCAAGAAGGAAAATCGCTTTGAGAACTGCAAGCAGAAAATCTGTCCTCGTGCACCACTCCTCTTCGTCAATCCCGGCCGGCGAAGAGTCAAAAACCGGGAGCCGACGGATCATGGGAGAGAATTATCCCCTCACCTTTAAATCTAAGTGCGAGAAAATTCGGACCACCCAGCGAATGAAGCCACGGGGAGGAGGAGGAGGCGTGCGTGGGGGAGAGGAGGACGGGGAAGGGTGGGGGCGGAGAGAGTTTGGGGGATGCCGGCGGAGAGGGAGGGAAAGAGAGGCGGGAGGGTGGGCGATGGTGCGGGCATTGTGGAATGGGGTGAAGTTCAGGAGGGAGGGATCTTTCCCCTCGACCACCCACCGTCGGAAACGGTGCCTTCCCATCATCCTTTCACTTCCACGCTCGCCACACCCCCCCCTCCCTCCCTCCCTCGCTCCTCCGCGTCTCCGTCACCCTCCCCCGTTGCCATGCCAACCGTCCGTCAAAACAACCCTGCGATGTTCCGGCCTGCGCCCAGAAACGGCAACAAAAGTGCTCGACTGAGGAGAGGAAGGAGAAGGGATGGAGATGGATGGATGGGGATCTTTGGCAGCGAGGCGATCTGAGCATGGCAACGGATTCTTTTGGGCGTTATAAACGGGGGACGGGGGGGCAGTGGGAGGAGCCCATTCTGTACCCCCCCCTATCTCTCTCTCGCCAGATGGTGCCGATGCCGGTGTATTCGCCCTACGATTTGGAGTGGGCATGATGCGCATGGTGCGTGAATGACCGCGGGAAGGTGCATGCGTGCGTGCGGTTAGGGAGGGGTCGGAATTCGCCGATTACCCCTCGCCTCCACCAATCCTCCCACCCCCCTCCCACTTGTTCTCCTCTGAAGGTGGAATACATGTTTCAGGACCGGAGTACTATTTGTGTGCGCTGGTTGTTGGTGCTGTGGTGTTTCGAGTCATACAAATTATTTTTAGGTAATCTACTGGTTAAGGTAGGTATTTGGATGGACAAAACTATCAAATAAATATTTTGTAACTCAAAACAAAACCCAATCCAGCAACCTAATCTACAACAGGTCCCTCTTCATCTCTGTGTACTTCTTTCCTCCCTTCATCCCGTCCAACATCCCTATCCTGTTCCTACCCTTTCCTCGCTTGCTCAACATTCTCCCCTCTATTACCTTCTTCAACATCCACTACCGCTCAATACGCCTTCCATCCATGTTTCCTGCCTTTATAGGATTTCTCTCAACAAACCTCTCTCCTCACCCACCATCTCCAGTACTTCCTCATTTGTTTTCCTTTCGGTCCATTTCACCTTCTCCATTCTTCTCCACACCCACATTTCAAAAGCCTCCAATCTACGTCTATCCTCCTGCTTCAGTGACCACGTTTCCGCACCATACATAGCTACGCTCCATATCAGAGTTTATACGAGTCTTGTCTTAACCTCCCGACTCAACGTCCCCGTCATCAACTCCGTCCTCCTTGAGAAAGCCTCCTTGCCTAGCGCAATTCTTCTCCTTACGTCCCTGCTACTTTGACCGTATTGGTCCAAAACACTTCCGAGATATGTAAACTGTTCTACCTGCTCTATTGTTTTCCCTCCTATTTTAATGCTTAGCTTAGCCTTTCCCTTCTGGAAAATAGTCATACCAATATATAAATGGTTATTATATCCTACAATATGTATATGCTGTAGAAAAAAATGTCACCAACTATAATGCACAGTAATCTCTCTGCAACCATGACTAAGCCTGCATCATCTACAGCGAAAGACACTAACAGCATAACTTTCGTAAAGTGTACAACTAATATGAACGGTGTTGTTTTTCTTGGTCCCCCTTTTCCTTGCACTCAAGGTGGATCTGGGTGCCATGAGTTAGTGAAAGTATTTGAGTGGATTCAGTATGGCTGATGACCTAACACCCCTTGCCACACATCCCTGCAGATGGACTTATATATACAATACCCCGAAGCCAACCACAAAGTCGAATGGCGGGAGATATTTAGGGCACCAGCCTTGAATGCAGAAATGCATGTATTAGTTCATTCGTGTATTTAAATATATATTAGCCAATACTCACAATACTCGTGCACATATATAAATCATTAAACAATTGTTGTGTGAATTAATCACCAAATTGGAGTTTTTACTTTAACATATTTGGGCGCTTGGGTTGGAATTGGTTACGACTGCGCTTCGAGCGCCTAAATTTCACCTATTGGGAATGGCAACAAGTAAATATTCTGTTGCATATAAATATTAGCTACAAAATTCTCTACTAGATAAACTCTAAGATTGTGGGACTCGGTGTTTGACTACTTATTTGCCAAAATATTAAACTCCGAGCCCCATATTTCCGCAATATGTACTCAAATGCTGTTCTGTCTTCTTTTTCCATTTCTAGCCCCAAAAATCAACGACTTAAAGTTGATTTAAAACTCCTCCACAACACCCTAAACTCGACTATTGATTGCCCTGAATCGCTCTCTCTCTCTCCAACTTCAGGATACCAACTCGATCCATCCGCACCCACTCCCTACTCCATCTGCCTATTCCAAGGGTATCTCTCACCAGGCGCTCACCATTATTTCCCCTCTCCTCCCTTCTAAATTCACTCCCTCACACTGTCGATCCTTTTTATTTATCATCTAACAATTTCACCACCCAAGCTTTATCCCACCTGTCAACATATTAGATATTTCCCCTATCCATGTTGGGTTCTCGTTATTTTTATGATGTTATTGTCTTTTTGTCCTCTTTTATGCTTGATATATTTTTCACTGTAAATTGGCGCTACTGCTGCATGTGAATAATGTTTTACTATAAATAAACACGAGTACTTCCTGAGAGTGTTTCAACTTTCTGCACAATGCGCCAATTTTTCTGTAAGCTTTCCACATTCCCCCGCTGATCCTTCCACCCCGTTTCTTTCGCCCTATTTGTTTCGCATATCTTGTCTATGATTTTACTCTTTATATCTCCTTCTTTGGTATCTAGGCACAGGCTTCATTTTTGGATGCATCATCATGGGGTGAAACACGTGAGAGATAATGATATGAAAATATATTTAAATTTGTAGCGCGGGTAAAATTTTCATTGCGAAAAATTGACCATCTATCATTTCCATGCAGCATGTGCGAATTTCGCACAATGCCGATCGAATCTTGGGAAGCGGATCAAACTCATCCTGAAACAATTGGTGCAGTTCTTATTCTCACGAAGAACATGAATTTGGTGTCAAATTGGAAAAATGTGCTTGGATCGTGGTGGGTTATTGAACGGGAAAATTTTTTTATTCAAGTATATCGAGTATCAAGTATATCGCAAACTACTGTGAAGTATTGGTACTACGCGAATAAAACGGAAATAATTCACGCGCGTCTACTCATATGTTGCGGTTAAGCACGTTGAGGATTGCACAGATGAACCATAAGTGCTCCTAAACAGTAACACAAAACCCATAATCAAGTTATAAACGTTAGCATGTTGACAATTGCTGGAAAATTCTCACAAGATCGCTTGGAATGTATTTTGTTGATGTAAAATTAAAAATTTAAAATTGTTGAAGTAAATATTTTTCAAGCATATATTTTCAGTGACTTTGAGTGGATGTTTTTTTTTCCTTATGCTAACCCTTTAAACAACCTTCTACAGCCTTATCCCTTACCCTTTCCCCCTGGTGCTTGCAGTCTCTGCCACACACATTTATGGTGGATCGAAGGGTATTTATAGAGATTTAGATGCAAATCTGAATGAAAAAATAAATGAGAAAAGCCAAGAAGATGAGAGGATAAAAGACGGAAGGAGATCGTTCATTCGTTTGTTTGTGGAAAGACTTTAGATTTATCACACATGTGATGAATATATTCGCTTAAAGAAATACGATTCATTAATAACACTGGTCTTTTGGTAGAGAATTGATCAAGCAACTTTTGGGGTGAAAATAAAATTATTTACTCGTATTTCCGATAGGAGTAAATCTCCCCAGAACTGGTAATGTGACAAAAATACCAATCCACAAAGCACATATTCTTTGGATTAATTGATGTACTATTTACTTTTATTTCCTAGCTCTCTTGGGCGAGACATGTTTGAGGATATGATATCAAAAGTTAAGATGCATTAACAGAAAACCGGGGAAATTTGACGAGAGGATAAAGAAGCGATAGTTCAGAAGCCTCAAAATCGACCAAAAGTTTGCGTTTGTTGTATAACGGTGAAACTCATCTTACCGATATTTTTTCGACTCTCAATTTTTCGTACAAAATTGAAATCACTGTACCTTGTGGTACTCCAGTGACCTCAACTGTTTCGCAAGCTTTGTTTCGTCGACAACTCGAAACCATATCGATAATTATTTCGCTTTTTTCGGAGATTATCGCTTCCACTCGACATCGTTTCTTGCTTCAACCGACCATGAAAATGAAACTACGTGATAGATATAGCTGAAATTTTAGCATCAGTTTATTTAGTGATGAGGATTACTAAGAGGGAATGTTTCCGATTCTGCGAACTCTATCTTTCGGATTTTCTAAGGAGTGAGTCATTGAAATCGATGGTTTGAGGCTCTACTTTGTGAAAATCCATGATCACTGAATAAATAAATTCGGTATTTTTCACACAAAAAACTTTATTACCCTGGGACCAGTTTCGACGTATAGATGACATCATCAGGTATAAAATCTCATGCATGGTCAGGAAATATAGTTTTCGATCACAGAAAATTTCAGAAAAAATGCCTTGCATCTTTACTAGATCGGAAACTTTTCAGACCAATCTTGTACATACCCTTACTAGGAGGGAATATGGGTTCTGGAAGGTAATTTGCGTATGAGTATATATATATATATATCCCAACCATATATGGGATTTTATACCTGATAGTGTCACCTATGAGTCGAAACCGGTAGCAAGATAAAGTTTTTTGATTAAGTTTTTTGTGTTACAAAATGCTGAGTTTATTTATACAGTGAGTTAGTTAATACCCAATAGAATACGCGTTAAAGATCGCATTTAAAATCTCGCCGGGTACCACGTAGATACATATAGATTAAACGATTGACTACCATTAGTAATAATAACGTTAATATTAGGTAAGTTGGTGTGGGTGTCGTCTCCACAACCTGATAACCCAGCAAGACGGCAAATGGAACGGACAGGCAGGCAGGGGGCAGGAAAGGCATGGAGGTGTCGAGTCGTGAAGAGGAAATTTCTCGGAGAGTGATCGTAATGGGGGAGGCACGCACGGAGTTGGACGAATAGGGGTGGAAGCAGGGGGGAGGGAGGAAGGAGATTGAGGCGGGCGGGGAGGTGCTTCGACGGGAGTGAGGATAATGACGACGGTCGTAGCAGGTGCCGCGCGCACTGTCATCGTGTGGAGTGAGAGTGGAAGGAGTTCAGGACGGAGAAAGAGGGACGAGAGGCCGCGGGCGGAGAATATTAATAACGACACCTTCTGTCGCTGAATGCCTGTCCACCGGGAAGAGAGAGAGAGAGGGAGAGGCAAAAAAAAAGCGAAGCGCTCTCGCCAACGCCTTCACACGTGTTTCGCATGCTTGGCCACACACGAATTTGAATATTCAAATTTCAATCTTCCTATTTTCCCTTTCTCCCTCTCTCTCTCTCTCTCTGTCTCTCCAAGAAACTGACCTTAACCGAAGGGCATTTGCCGTGTCGCGTTTCCGAGTCCTCGCGACTAATTGGCAGGATAAAAGGACAGGCGAGACAAATAGCTAAGTTGTCTTTTTCGTAAACTACAATATTTCATACCAAACGGATGGGATGTCTGTCTCTCTTAAGGAAGAGAGATGTGAGTCACCCGTTCGTAAAACGTTGACGAAAATCGACCGCGAAGCAGCAACCCGAATGAAATTCTTCGAGTTCGGTTATCCGTTGCACCTGTTACCCGCCCACGCATACAGGACTCATAAGCTCCGTGCATGACGAAAGAAATGGTGATATATCATTCAAATTGCTGTGACCAAGGTGAGGTTAAAGGCATGTGTCCTTCGTTTTGGATGGATCAGAATTAAAACATATTTTAGGAACCAAAAAATAGAATACTCCCGTTTATTTTTAATCTAAGAAACAAATATGTACATCTACATTTACATCTAGTATTGCAAGCCTCACAGATAACGTACGACAGACGGTTTTAGGTCAGCAGCATAATGAGTTCATAATACGAGGTTAAAATTTAGTAGTCTGTCGTTAAACCTAGGTTTTTGTGCCAAATTAAGATTCTTAAAATTCTTATCCTTGTTTAAAAGTGAGAGTAAATGTAATGAGAAAGTTAAAGAGAGGTGTTATTTTGCTCTAGTTAGAGCACATTTGGAATATGCCGCAAGTATTTGGGGAGGTAGATTCCAATACGGTTAGATTCAAATACTCATTCTTCCCCAGAACAATCAGAAATCATAATTGTAAGAATCCGAAGTCCATTTAAAAATATTAAAAACATTTAAGTTACACGTCGGAACAAAATTAAAAATTCAAAGATTGTGCATGTGTATGTTTGTTGGTAGTTTGTGTGTTTGTATGTGTGTGAAAGGGTTGGGGCGAAAGGGTTCTTGCATGAATGTTTACCATGTTTGGTTTGTGGACTATAAATTTGTGGCTTCTGCATGCGATTTTTTTATCTAATTTACGGGTGGTGCCCTAACATCCCCCGCCACACGCCCTTTCGGCGGCTTGCGGGGTATTGAGTAGATGTAGATGAACAAGACAAAACCTGACAGGTTACACTACAATAAACTATTCACCATTGGCGCACAAATTCTATCTCCCTTCATTCTGTTTAACAACCTAGATATTTTCCTACCCCTACTACGCTTGCCTAACATCCTTCCCCTTGACACAGTCTACAGTGGTACATTCCCTGTTAAATTGCTCTGAAACCACCTTTACAAACCATTTGTCACTCTCGGCGTCTAGGTAACAATTAGTTATACTCAATTGCATACACTTTCCCTAACCTCCTGTGTGTTGTGTCAAAACCCTTCCCGCATGCCCGCATTGGAATGCCATTAAGTAATGTAATGCTGTTTACAGTATGGTTTGCTCGGCTTTTGGTACCCTAAATTTCCCCTTCCATCCCTTGTCCCTCTCCGTGGGTGAGCCCTCCTCCTACCTTCAGCGTTGGGCCAGATTCCTCACCTTGTGTAGGAGCGAGTTTTACGTGGCACGTTCTTGTGGTGGTGGTATTTCGCCTAGCTACTTACTAAAATCTAGCTTGCACGTTCCTGATAAATTTCTTGCTGCATCCTGGGGTACAATTATTTGTTGTGGTTAAGCGTATGTACTTGCATGCTTGTGGAGTGAAGGTAGGTAGATGTGTGTTTGCATGCGCGTGGAATGATGGGATGTTTCTATGAATGTGTGCACTGCTGTGGATTGGGGTTTGCATGTGTGTGTTTGTTTTGAATGCGGTATTTCTTTTTTCCTTATGGGTGGTGACCTAACGCCCCCCGCCACACGCCCTTGTGGCGGCTTGCGGGTATTGTGTAGATGTAGATATTTACTACTACCTCGTTTGGGTTTTTCCCAATAATGCTCTCTTCTCGCCCGCCATGCCTAGAACTTCTTCGTTTCCTGTCAACCTATTATACCTTTCCCATCCTTCTCCACACCGAAACTCAAAGCCTCCAACTGACGCATATCACTTTGCTTCTACGGCCAAGTTTCTAAGTCGTACAAAACCACGCTCCGTACAAATGTTTTCGCTGCCCTTTTCTTGAAATGATTGCTTAACATGTCTGTCGTCAATTCCCTCCTTTTTTTGAAGGCACTCAATTCTTTTTCTTATATCCCTACAATTTTGCATTTACATAAACACCCAGCGATCGAAAGGTATGTGGCAGGGATTGCAAGCAGCAGGTGGGATGTATACGGGAAAGTTGTACCACAAGGAAGTGTCATAGGTCCCCTCCTTTTCCTTATTTACATAAATGACCTCATTACCGTAGTTAATAGCAAGCTCCGTCTTTTCGCCGATGATGCAGTAATTTATGGGGACATCCGAAGTCACGAAGACAGAGTCGTGTTAGCCAACAACCTAGATGCAATTCAAAATTGGTGCGATACATGGCAATTGGAATTGAATTTAAAAAAATGCGTAGTAATACATTTTTGGGAAAAGAGTAATTCCCTCCCTTATAGTTACAAAGTGAAACAAACCAATATCGAGAGGGTAGATTCCTTTAAATACCTGGGTGTAACAATTACTCACGATCTGTCCTGGGGAAAACACATACGAGACATATGCGGTCGTGCTGATAAAAAATTGGGATTTGCGAAAAGAGTGCTAGGTAAATGCGATGAAAAAGTGAAAGAACGATGTTTCCTTGCCTTGGTCAGGCCCCTAGAGTATGCTGCCATTATATGGGATCCTCATAGCATAAATTTGATTTCGGAATTAGATCGAGTTCAGCGGAGGGGGGCTAGATTTGTCAAATATTGTTATGACCAACTCAGCAGCGTATCCACTTTGCTAGACAATTTAGGTTGGGATTCTCTTACACAGCGGCTTTTTCAATATAGATTAAACTTATTAAAACATTTAAAGATGGGCCCTTTTCCGATGACATCAAGGATATAATACGAACTCCAACGTATTACGGTCGGAGGGATCACGAATGTAAGACTAGAGAGATAGACTACAATACTGACAGGTTTAAATTGTCATTTTTCCCAAGAACGATAAGAGACCAGAATGCTTGTAGCCGAAATTCCCCAGGACTTAGTTCATTACAATAAGTATTAACGTACAGGTTAGGGACTTCGCGAGGATGTGTATACATGTGTATATATGTGTATATATATATGGAAATATATATATATATATTTTTTTTCTTACAGGTTCCCCCCACCTTTCCACACCTAACCCCCAACCCCCTCAACCCTTACCCTTCCCTCATGGTGCTACACCCCCTGCCACACACCTTTTTGGTGGCTCGCAGGGTATTTATGTAGCTGTAGATGTAGATGAAGTTATTTAAATGGTTAGGAAAATGGCAATTGTGACTATAATGGTCACATATGGTAGACTGTTAAGTGATTAAAATAGATGTTCGTTGTTAATTGGCATACAGGAAGATAAATTGTCGAAAGTTACGTTTACTGTAATTGCGGTCCCGAATTGTGCAAGGAGAAAATAGTTGCATATATCGATCTGGTTGTCAGTCAATTTCCCTTACGTCCATTTCTCTGTGGTCTCGCTAACAATAAAATATGACGCCAAAATGATTCCCTCTGCGTCAATATTAAACTCATATAGCATGTATTTTTCTTAAGTTTTAAATCGTGCATGTAACCTTCGTCCTTCTAGTGTCTTCCAAACCGAGCCGTTTAATAATGGCAATGTGATGCTGGCGGTCAGTCCACGAAGCGTCCACCTTCCCCTCTGTATTCTGTTTCATTCCGAAGTTAATTCCTCCTGACGATGTCCCATCACGTCCATTCTAGATAAAATCTAATCAAAGCAAAATAAACTACTTTTCCCTAGCATACACAACTAATTTCATTAGCCTGATTTTCCATAGTCCAACTCCAGATACAACCTTAATGTGATTTAACGCTATGCGTTTACATGCATTAACGTACTTTTTTGTCGATGCAGCATGTAGTTGCATCAGATTATATTTTACGGGTGGTGTCCTAGCATCCCCCACCACACGCCTTTACGACGACTTGTGGGGTATCATAGATAGATGTAAGATAGTTGTAAATGCGCATGGATGTAAATGTGCGAATGTTGAATCCAAATATAATACAAATTCCAGGTTTATTTTCTTTTCTACCTTAATTATTATCCCCGCAAGTCTACAAATATTTAATTAATTTAATTTAATTTAATTGATTTAATTTATCATAATTTATTTGAAATTACTAAATTTTTGTCGGATTTAATTGGTCGTCCCACTCTTGACACCAAGTACGGCCACTGTTTTATCAATACTTAAATAATCAATTGACTGACTACATGACCTTAAATTACACTTAATTATGAAGGAAGATTAAGAATGAAACGTAATTTGTGGGTTGAAAAATTGACGACAAAAAGAACCGTTTATTTCTTCAATAGATAAAGAAATCACAAAGGAAAGGGAGATAATAAGAACTTTGTTGCAATTTTCCACAAAGATGGAAAATTGCAACAAAGTTCTTATTATGCCTCGATTCCACAACATCACGCCTGACTCTTCACTTTTCGTAAGGAAAGGGAGATGAAATTCTAATCTAGTAGGGCATGGTGAAACGCGTATCATCTGAATTATTTAATATTTCTATTTCTTCTTAACTAACATTTAAGGAGATTTATTAATGATGGACAAATGGTTGGGAATCAGAGATATGATGTGTGTAGAAACGTACCTTTGCATAACATCGTACACTCGCAATGTCGCTATAAACTCTCAACTTGGGCCTAATTTTCCACGAAATTCTTGTTACAGCAACAATAAAATATCATTCTCGGCTAAATTGTCTTAACTGCCACCAACCGACCTGTAATCTTAACTATAATCACTGTTGTTACACGATGCACGATCCCACAAATTGCGAAGAAGCGGACAGAGATAATTCTCCACCCTCGAGGTTGAAGAGTGAGGAAAAAAAAACAAAATCTTTAACGGCCTCTCTCTCTCTCTCTCTCTCTCTCTCCATCCGAAATATCAAAGTGGATTGGCAGGGCAGGAAAATATACCGGACACGTGCAAATGCGCTACGCCATTTTAATGCCCCCAAAACTAGGACAAAAACGCAAACCTCGCGGAAAGTAGCCTGCATTTTGGAAGCCCTGAATCATACGTTCTTCTCCCCTCACATCGACGTCTTCGCGTTCCGTAAAAAAAAAGAGTTTACTTCTCGGGCCGAGAAATTTTCTGAAGGAAAAAGTAATTACGACGATGGTTTTACCGAGATCCATCGACCTGGCGCAGCAGATGGTTTCAATTCTCCCAAAATACACTACTACGCTCAGTGCTATTTCCAAGGGAAATAAAGGAGCACAAGCAATGAATTCTGGGTGGGGAATTCCGGAATTCTCCCTTTACCTAGCGAATTCAAGCCTTGCGGATTTGCAACCTTGAGCCTGCCGAGAAATTCGGGGTTGAAAAAATCCCACCTCGAATACAAAATGAATTCATAGACTTAGACTTTTATAATGATGGGAATTTCCCATCCATTCCATCATTTGAATTTTTTTTTCATTTCAAATTTCAAATACTATATATATTTGGGAAATATATAGCATTTGGAATGAAATAAAATATTCCATTCTATTAATTTCAATCCTCAATCATTCTTTATTGCCAGGGATGTTTATGGAGAAAAATTCATTTTACCTATTATTCTCATTAAATTGGTGGACAATGAACTCATTTCATTACGTCTACATCTATTTAATACCCCGCAAGCCGCCGCAAGGGCGTGTGGCGGGGGGTGTTAGAGCACCACCCGTAAATTAGGGAAAAAAAAACCGCATACAGAAATCACAAATTTATAGCCCACAAACCAAATATGGTAAACATTCATGCCAGAACCCTTTCGCCCCAACCCTTTCACACATGGTTCTGAATCTTTCTCTAAGTCTAAGTCTCGCTTGTTCTCTTCGTATTTCAAGGGGCTCCCAGCCTAAATCCCCTAAGAGACCTGTTACACTTGTGTTCTTGTCATGTATCTTTTTCACGAATTACATAATATTACATAATGTCACTCCAAAGACCCGTATAATGTGGAGTATATGACAATCGGAAATCGAGTGAACGTGGTACCAGGGAGGAGGCAGAATTCTAGAGAGCCTTCGATCAGATATCCTCTCGAGAAATTAATACATACACTAACCTATTTTTATGTTAACGAGAAGGTTACCAACTGGATTAGGTGCTTTTTAAATAACCGTAAACAAAAAGTAATCATCGACTGGTTTAGTTCATTAGAGGCAGACACTTATTTGTAACTTCAGGAGTGCCGCAAGGAAGCGTTATAGGACCCTCACTCTTCTTGTTATTATATTATTCGTAGCCGATCGGTTGATTAACAGAAAATAATGGACAGCAGATGGCGTGGTACTCCCAAACATTTAAAACCAGAAATCAGAGTTGCGTATAGAATGTGGATTGTTAAAAAATATCAGAAACTGTACAGCACCGACGGTTTTTAATCAAGGAAAAGTTAAGGAAAACAAATTATAAAATATATGGAAATAAGTTAAGAATCTAATAGCAGGTAAGATACGTGTTAGAATGACATCAAACCTTTCATGGGTTTAATACTTGCACATGAAAATAATATATGTGTTAGCCTTTGAGAGTCTAGGTTTCATCAGACGGGTTGTAGGGAAATTCAAAGAAAAGCACGTGAGAAGTGTTGCTACACTCTATTTAAACCAAATTTGCAAGTATCGAGGATGAATGGTAGAGTATTTCGATCAAATGTTTATGTACAGTTCAGAGAAACCCCGATATGTTTGTCAAAAATTGCTACTATAATTGTAAGAGAGTCACGGATTTTCCGGAGACTTTATATGGAGAACCTCTTGATTTTCGAGCAGTGCAGGCAAGGCAGACATTTACGAAGGGCACCTAAGTTTCTTTACGACACAGAGAGAGAGAGAGAATGATGATTCGAGCACCGCATCTCTTCAACTGTCGGTCGGGTCCCGGTAGATACAAAAGGGTGGCTGCAAAATGGATTGGAGGTTCCTGGAATGAGGCGGGCAAGGGGGGCAGGAATTCGGGCCAAGCGAGAAAGGAGAAGGGAAGGGAGGGGAGGAAAATGACACAGAAGGTTGGGTTGCTTCGTGAAAATTCTCCCGTCCCATTCCACTACTTAATATTTCGGCAGAGAATAATCGCACCCCTCGGCGACTAATCACCCTCCCCCAACAACTGAATTCCACTTCTTCCCCTCGATGTATAAAAACAATAAACAAAGCAATCAACCCCAAGGTTTGGTAGGTGATTGTAGAGTTCATATATACGAGTATATGATTTGTGTAAAAAGTATCGGAAAAACATATTGCAACAGAATGCAAACTCATATAAAACTAACAAATTAATGCCAATTCACACCCACAGAGGAATATACGTATATTCATGCAAAAACCATTTTAACCTACATTTATGCAAATACATTAACTAGGTAGGTAATCTACCGGTTAAGGTAGGTTTTTGGGTGGACAAAACTATCAAATAAACATTTTGTAACTCCCCAATTAGCAACCTAATATATATCAGGTACCTCTTCATCTCTGTGTACTTCATCCCGTCCAACATCCCTATCCTGTTCCTGCCCTTACCTCGCTTGCCCAACATTCTCCCCTCTATTACCTTCTTCAACATTCCACTACCGCTCAATACGCCTTTCATCCATTTTTACTGCCTCCATAGGATTTCTCTCAACAAACCCCTTTCCTCACCCACCATCTCCAGTACTTCATTTGTTTTCCTTTCGGTCCATTTCACCTTCTCCATTCTTCTCCGCAACCACATTTCAAAAGCCTCCAATCAACTTCTATCCTCCTGCTTCAGTGACCACGTTTCCGCGCCGTACCTATGCTCCATATCAGAGTTTTTACGAGTCTTGTCTTAACATCCCTACTCAACGTCCCCGTCATCAACTCCCTCCTCCTTGAGAAAGCCTCCTTTCCTAGCGCAATTCTTCTCCTTACGTCCCTACCACTTTGACCGCATTGGTCCAAAACACTTCCGAGATATGTAAACTGCTCTACCTGCTCTATTTTTTCCCCGCCTATTTTAATATTTAGCTTAGCCTTTTTCTTTCTGGAAAATCGCATAACCTTTGTTTTATTAATATTGATTCTCATCCCATATTCATCGCACTGTACCTCCAATTCACTCAGCAATGCTTGTAACCCCTTGGTTGACGGAGCAACAAATGCTTGGTCATCAGCAAACCTAACCGATTTTACGAATTCCCCTCCGACTTTCATTCCTACCTCCAGTTCTTCCCATGACTCTTTAATCATTTCTTCCACATATGCGTTGAACAGTACCGGCGACAATGGGCAACCCTGCCTTACACCTCTTCCTAACACTGCCCATCCGGACTCTCCGTTCCCCACTCGCACCTGAGCAGTCTGAGATATGTACCGTTTGCCGATCAGTCTCCTGTCCCTCCAATCCATTCCAATTTTTGCAATACACGCATTAATTTTTTCCAATTTACTCTATCAAACCCTTTTTCGAAATCTACAATACAGGCAAAAACGTCATGCACACAGACATTCAAACACGAAAATCCCGCCATACGGCGAACAAATATTCATTCACATGGCAAATATTTATAAGGAACAGGAATGGGAATACATATAAATAGGCCTAGGCCACATGGTACTTCCATTACAACACTCGTATTACAGCCCCCGACTTAGAATGGTAGATCAGATTAAGTATACGTAAAATCAGAAGGATAGACAGTAGAGCGGATATATTTGTGGCTTCTTCATGCGGCTTTTTTTCCTTCTAAATTATGGCTGGTGCCCTAACATCCTTACGCCTCACTTCCTTGCGGGGTATTGAGTAGATGTAGAAAAATGACGAACAGAGGAGAGGTGGGGAAGGCGGAATTGAGCAGATCACAAGCGCAAGAATATTTCCTTGACCGGCACTTGAACTCCGGATCTTTCGACTTACATATATATATATAATGTATTATTTATATATAAAAAACCATAAACACAGTAATCAACCCGAAGGTCGGTTTAGTAGGTGATGGTAGAGCTCACCCATGTACCAAGCCCGACGGCGTGTGAATATTCACACATTAGGGTAGGGGGGCCAGTTCCTTTCCCTGTGCCGGTTATAGGTTTCCCAGGAACATCTGGTACCCGAAAAATCAACTAGCTTGGGTGGAGCTGCAGGTGCCCAAAGTGCCTTGCCCGGGAATCGAACACGGGACCCTCTGGTCAGCAGTCCAACGCTCTACCCGCTAGACCACTACGACCCGCTATTTATATATATATTTATATACACATATACATTCAAAACGAAGTCCCGCCATACGGCGCACAAATATTCATTCAAACATAGAAATAGGTATAAGGAATGGGGATAGGAAAACACATAAAAGGCGAGCACAGGACGTGGGGAAGGCGGTTTTTTGAGCAGATCACGAATGTAAAAATATCTCCTTAACCGGAATTTGAACACCGGACCTTGCACTTGCCGGGCGGATGTGCTACCAATTACACCACAAAGGAAACCTAATTTACACTGAGATCTGCGATGTTTTAAAATATACACATATTTTAATATATACATGTATTTATACATATATTTTTAAATATATGTTTATAGGAGAATGGAAAACCTAAAATCCAAAGGTTCAGGACACTGGTCCAACCGTGGTTCGATTCTGGTTCTGGGATTATTTTTCTGCTATGAATATTCACCTTCCCCACTAAACATTTGTTCGTTCATTGATATGTCCACTTTCCTCATAACACATCATTGAGAAAAATATGCTTAGTTAGATAGCCGAACTGTTGAAAGTAGCCTTAAGCGAGACACACGTTTCTTGAACAGGAACATGTATACATACTGAAGCGAAAGCAGCACAGTAGACTTATGATCCTAACCAGGGGTCTAGAAGATGAGTATTCAACCGAAAATTGACCTGGGCCAACTTTTATAGTTTTTCTATGGGTCCTTCTATCTCTAATGTCCGTCTATCTCCAAGTTATTTTGTACATACATACATCCATGCCTACGAATAGAGAAAATTTCGGTTCACCGCCCCCCATCCTCATGTTCCCCATGTGCCCTCACAGAAGCACAAGCCTCCATCACCACCTCCCTCTTCGCGTAACACCGAATCCTTTTCCCTCGAGTCTCAACCCCCTTCCCCCTCTCCTCCCCACCCTGGACCCCCAGAAAAAAAAACTCCCGCCCGCTCCGGGGGAGAAATCCCATCCTCCATTTTAGGGGAAGCGCAGAGAACAATGGCGCATGCCGGGGGTGGGGGTGGGTCCCCGTAGCGGGGGTGGGGTGGGTGGAATGGGGGAGAGTGGATTGGATGGGGAGGGAGCCTGCCTGCCGGCTCGCCTGCGTGTGTGTGTGTGTGTGTGGAGGTTGTGTCAGTACGTACGTGTGTTCGGGCGGAGGGGCTAGGGAGGAGGCAGGGGTTGCTGAGCCCGTGGCCACTCAGAAAGGATGACTCCCGAGCGCCCTCCTCACCCCTCTCACCCGCCCTCTCCCCGCCCCACTTTGCCCCAAAATGCCCTCCCTGAGAGAGAGAGAGAGAGAGTGTGTCTGTGTATGTGCCCGGCCCGCCCATTTTTCAGAGTATTTTTACGCGGGGGCGGCGAAGTGGAGTTGGACGAAGGTGGAGAAGGGGGGGCGGCGAGGGCCGAGAGCCCCTGGAGTGGTGTGTGCTTGGTCGAGGATACCGCCCCCTTTTGCGGGAAGAAGGAAAGGGGGAGGGACAAAAGGGAGAGGGAGAAATAAATATAGGGCAGAAACAATCCGGGCGGTGTTTTAAATTACAAAAGGGGTCTCTCGCGGAATGGCGCGGAATATCGCGGAAAAGTGCGCCCGCGAAGTAATTTTTTTAACAAAACGCATTAAAGCCTTCTGCATAAAGAGATATCTCGCTTAAAGAAAGAAGAACTTCCACTAGCAATTACAAACTATTGCATTGAAACTCATTGACCTTCTTGGAACGAATCAGGACCAAGTTCTGGAAACGAAATTCGTTTAGAGTATTTGGTCGCAGGTTTTCAGCGAGCACACAACATGATTTGCGAAGAGTAGAATTTGCGAAACACTACTTCGGTTTAACCAACGGTATGGCATTCACTGATTCGGGAATCAAGAAAACAAACCAAATCCTATGATTGCCTACTCTATAAAAAGCCTCAGATGAAGTGCCACATAATTAGCTGGTGTACCAACTGTGAATACGCGGAATCAATAACAAATTACATTTACATTTATTTACATACTTCGTTGCAATTAGGCAATTTTCCTGGTGGCAACGGTCCAGTGTGATCACTGGTCACTCTTACAATGCACATACATACACACACAAGAAGAACAGATATGAGACAAAATGCTCATATATTCAATGACACTTTTAAGATTACCGACCTCTCCTTTACCATCACACAAGGATTAGGTGTACACCACACGAGTACATACTACGCACCGTCCATCGCCACACTTCGTCCGTACTCACGTAGTCTTCAATTTCATATACCGTTCAAAATCGCGTCCCGTTAACACATTATTCATAGCACAAGTACATACGGTTTTATCACGTACATTTCTCACTCACACGTTACGGATAATTATTTTAAGGAGAGCATACACCTCGTTTTAAATTTATTTAATGAATAAGGTAAGGACTTAAAGACTTAGGTAACTCATTCCATTCTTTTATTCCACGATTGAGGAAGGAGTTTTTTTTAATGTTTGTTTTGTGCCCTCTATGTTTTATTTTGAACTGATGGTCCTTCCACCCAATGTAATTTGGTATGTCTAATCTTTCTGAGAGCTCCTCCCACCCCTTCTCTTTATTTACTATCTTGAACATCCCACATAGCCTGTTCAGCTTCCTTCTGAGTCGGAGCGGTGTCCATCCTAGTGTCTCTAACATTTCTGTCACACTATCTGTCCTGTTATGTATAAATTGATGGATTTGTCTCGAGATTTTCTGTTTTAGCCCAAATATAATGAAATGATTGATGGAATAGGTTACAATAGGTAACAATTTTGTCAAAGGAGCTCTTGGTGTACCGCAGTGAAGTCACTGTAGTGAAGTGCGTTACTGTAGTGAGGAATAAGACATGGTCGAACTCCTTTGGGACTAGATGGCTTCGTGTAGTGTTAGTACGAATAGAAAAAGAATAACAAAACCAGTATTTAAATGAATAGAATACCATGCATATTAGTCAACTAAATAAAATGATTCAGGAGAAGAAATATTTCGGTGAAAAGTTCCACCTTAGTTTTTCATATTCAAGGTACGTATTTCCTTCCAATTTTCTCTCATTATGTATAAGTGCATAATCGTTTGAGGTGGACGATATTTTAAAAAAAATTCGCATACTTTGAAAGTAACTTTATTCCTGGAAATCTAATTGTAATTTCAAATCATAAACATCATTAAATCTTTCCGAATAAAGACATATCTCTCTTCAACGAAGAGGTTCTTCTTTACGCAATAACATTGTCTTGCAAATCACAATTGATGTTCTCATACGATAAAGTTATGCGTAGTCATTTTTCCAAGAATATATTTCCAATATCACGACTATGATTTCAAAGATACATGGTAACATATTGATTTTTCAAAGGAATGAATAAGAGGGAGAAATTTAATTACCATGATTTTCAGGATGCTAAGTTATATATTTCTTTTGCCAAAGTATGCGTAGCGAGGAAGCAAAACGAGCGCAGAGGTTGAAGAAAAAGACCATCAGCAAATATAAAAATAAAATTATTTTCGGAATCGTGAATGAAAAAGTAAATTTTTCGGTTTCAGGAATAAGTTAACGCATGCGGTGTGAGTAGCCATTATTGTCATGCGCCTGATGATAATTTGCTTGCTCAAGTCCCGTGGAGAGTCGATATTTTGGATATAAAACACGGCAAGAAGGAATTGATAATACTCTAAACTCTACCCATCAACTTCAAACTAAAAAATCTCCAAGGCCCCGGGTTCGCATTCCGATGGCGGCACATATTTTTCAGTGCTACCCCGATCCCCATTTAAGGTGCTGTGTGGAGAGTACTTTGAGTGAGTACGCCGTCCGTCGGCTGGGACTTTCAACTGCGGACCACTTGACGCCTTTCGTTAAGAGTAGACTAATGCCGACGCCGGGTTTCTCTCCACCTTTCCTCCTTACCCATCCATCTCTAAAGGTGCTAATGATCTTAGCTGCTGGTCGCTTCCCAAAAAAAGTTCCACAACTACAATATTATATGTCGTGCATACAGATAATCGTAATGATACCAGTGACTCCAATCCCAAGATACTCATTAATAGTGTGATGTTTTTAGTTTCAGTATGGCAGTGTAGCAAACTTGTACCTGATGATGCCGCAAGTCGGTGAAACGCGTTGTACCATCTAATAATATCTGTGGAAAAGTACAAATATTTCTTTCCTTTTTTCGGTATGGATATTAAATACTTCCACGAAGTGAAGCCTGAAACAGTAGCATATATCAGTATGACGATTCATAACGAAATGATATCTTTTCTCTGTCTTTTGTTTTATTCCGAAATTAAGAACTTCAGCGTAGGGACCCTAAAGTACGAGGCGAGCCTTAAGCTTCCTCGATAGAATATCCTTCTGCCCTCCTCCCGCGAAAGATAAGGATTCTGAACTACTTCAAATGATCGACATAAGGTAAAAAAGAATGTTTTTAATTCTCAGTGCCCTAGGGTGACCTAATTATTTCATCTAATCTTTACTTCATAGTTATTTTCGTCACTAGCAGCTCGTCTTGCATGTGTTAAGATGTGTTTTTCACTTGGATATAGTATTGCATTTACCAGTAGTTAACATTGTTTTATTTTACATAATTTTTGTTCAATAAAGATTAAGGAAAACGCGATTTTTGATGTTAGATATCCCGCGTTGAATAATTCCCCGTCATACACCTTAGAATATATAAAAATGAAAGGTAAAATGGAAATGGGTAGGCAGATGTAATTTATTTGTGATTTATCCGTCTTGCATGAGTGGAATGCTACCTGATAGTACGATACGTGACTGCGTTACAGGTTAGCCCGACCTTCTTCCGTAGAATTCATTATTTGTCCTTAGCGGTGGCAGTGGAGTGGTTACTAACAGCATAACAGTTGCATTGTGCGTAATGGATGCGATGTCCGGTCGTCACACCTTCCGCATACCTAATAGCGGTGGTCTATCCCTTAAATGATTGTGGCTCATTTACCAAATGTACCCTTCTTTTTAATATACCCACGAGCTTTAACAGTGGGAAAAGTTAACACTTGTTTAAAGCTAAGTTTTCTGCTAACATGTTTACATCTACACCAATACTCCACGTTCCACTAAAACGGTGTATGGTATGGGGTGCAAGCACCAGGGAGAAAAAGTAAGAGAATAGGGTGAGAAAGGGTATGTTAGGGATTGGGAAAAGGGAAAAATCATCCAATAAGAATCCCTCAAAATACGTGTAGACCCATACACATGCTAACAGAACACTTAGTTCCAAACAAGTGTTCATTTCACCCACTGTAGAAGTTCTCAGGTACATTGAATAGGAGGGATTAAAAACGTACCACAACCACTTATACGATAGACCACACCCTACCAAGATAGTTCATAGATATGTTTATGGATTTGCACCACCGATCACGTCTATATAGAGATTTTGAAGGGATGTTTCTTCCCGTTTCCTAACCCCTTAAACACCCTTACTCTCCCTTATCCATTAATCTTCCCACGTGATGCTTGCACCCCCTGCCACACATCTTTTTGATGATTCGCGGGGTATTAACTTATATATGTCCCTTAAGTGGATCATGGGGAGCCATGTGTTTGTGAAATTAGTACAGTAAAGGCAGTTTGATTGGTGACCTAACACCCCCTGCCACATACCCTTTCGATGGCTTACGAGGTAGTGCATAGATGCAGGAGTGGGGCAGTTCCTTTCCCTGTACCCTGGGTCAGAAAACTCTAGTAACAAGGGAATCCACAGAGATCATTTAATGACTCACACAAAAATCGCACAGGACAAATCGAAGAGTAACCAAGAGCATCCCACAAGAATTGAATCCAGGACCCAACGGCCAGAAGACTAACGCCATCCCCGCAACGCTACTCCTCCGTCCTTTCCCCTTGATAGATTTAAAAAATTTATAGCCGTACCTCCGATCAATACACAACACCGATACCCCCTTTTTCCTTAGTTTCCAAATCCTCTTCTCCCCCTCACCTCTTGCCGCAAACCCTCCACCCCTCCCCCGTGTGGACACGAGGCTTTCAACGTGTGCATCTAAGTATGTACGACGTAAGTATATACATAAAAACAGGGTCACGTTCGGTGACGAGCCATGCCCTTCCACGGTCGAGCAGGCACGTACTGTGGAAAGCCGATGAACGAGGTGTCTCCCCTCTCCCTCTCTCACCACTTCGCCCCTAAGAAGGAAGTACTATCCCCTTCCTCCCCGCCCGCCTCCCGCCACTGCAGGTATCATCGTCGCCTGCGCCGCAATCGCGCTGCTCTTAATTGCGGATGTGACCGAGGACTTAAACACTAAAGTCGCCGTACAACCGAAATTCCTTCCCGTCACACTTTCGTGCTTCGGCGATCCGACTTTTATAGTACTTTAATGTAAGTGCGACCTTCAAATTTTGTGGAAGGGAGGATTCAGTCGTTAATGAGAGCGTTGCGGAATCAGTTAATGAGAGTTTTGGATGAGGATGAATGCTACGAAAATGAAAGTGTTGAGATTCTCCACAAACGGGAATGCCATTACAAATATTTGGCGGTTGAATGATATCAAATAGACTTGGCGTAAAACTGTTTCTGGCGTAACTAGGTGGAAAATATTCATATTGAAATTGAAAAATAAACAACTTGGCTTTTCCACATAGAAAATTGTTATTCATTACCTAGGTTTCGTTATGGTATAACATTTATTATTAGGTAATCTACCAGTTAAGGTAGGTTTTTGGATGGACACAAATAAACATTTTGCAACTCCCCACCTAGCAACGTAATCTATATGAATGAAGATCTCTGTGTACTTCCTTCCTCCCTTCATCCCGTCCAACATCCCTATCCTGTTCCTGCCCTTTCGTCGCTTGCCCAACATTCTCCCCTCCATTACCTTATTCAACATTCCACTACCGCTCAATACGCCTTTCATCCATTTTTCCTGCCTCCATAGGATTTCTCTCAACAAACCCCTCTCCTCACCCACCATCTCTAGTACTTCCTCATTTGTTTTCCTTTCGGTCCATTTCACCTTCTCCATTCTTCTCCACACCCACATTTCAAAAGCCTCCAGTCTACGTCTATCCTCCTGCTTCAGCGACCACGTTTCCGCGCCGTACATAGCTACGCTCCATATCAGAGTTTTTACGAGTCTTGTCTTAACATCCCTACTCAACGTCCCCGTCATCAACTCCCTCCTCCTTGAGAAAGCCTCCTTGCCTAGCGCAATTCTTCTCCTTACGTCCCTACCACTTTGACCGTGTTGGTCCAAAACACTTCCGAGATATGTAAACTGTTCTACCTGCTCTATTTTTTCCCCGCCTATTTTAATATTTAGCTTAGCCTTTTCCTTTCTGGAAAATCACATAACCTTTGTTTTATTAATATTGATTCTTATCCCATATTTATCGCACTGAACCTCCAATCGTGGGCTATATATGGAGAAGTATTTATTAGAGGAGTTGATGGAGAATCGCGTTGTGAAAAAAGAGAATTGGTAGCGACTAGTTATGACCGGAACTCTTTTAAATAGATACCCAACGAAGAATTTAATCGTAACTTTAACATGAATCCATGTGTTTGATGGTCAGAAACTTTGGCTTCATAAAGAAAATTAATATAAATCGGAGGTTTTGGTATTTTGGATAAGAATCTGAATAAATATCTCATTAGGAAGAAAAATGCATAGGTGTTAGGCTAAAGGAATCGAGGCAACAGTACGAAGACATGAACAACGAAAATAAAAAATATAGGTGATATTAAGAGGGAACAGGATGTTGAAGATATAAAAAAAGAATAACTTAATATCATAATTAAGACACATGCCTTCATTTCATTATCATACAGTTGATATCAAGCTTCGGGTGTATAATTAAGAACTCCTCAAAACAATATGGCAAAGAAGTGTGACATCGGTACTGGCATATTAAATAAATTATCCTACAAATAGAAAATTTTATCAAATATTACAAGAACATAACCTCATATGACGCAGACCTTAACAAGGTCTCTGAGTTGTTACAAAACACATGAACGTGAAAGTGAATTCAGTTCGATTAATTATCGTAAGGCTCAATCAATAGCTCACAATCAATAAAAAAAGTGCGCCCAAACTAATAGCAGAAATTATGAGCTTGGAGCATTATTTTTCTATTAAACGTGTAGTCGCTTCGGCGCCTTCAGCTGTTTTCTTTACGCCAAAAACAAATGCAACAACATAACTGAACTTGAACCCAATGGATACTTCATGGTTGAAAGCGGAGACATAACCCATTAGAATGAGTTAGACTTTCGGGAACTCCCATTAAACTACGTCGTTTTTTACGGTTCATCATTTAGGCTGTGAGATATTTACGTTATGAGATATATATCCCCCCCGCCACACGCTCTAGCGGCGGCTTGCGGGGTATTGTGTGCATGTAGATATTATCGAGTGCTTTCTCTAAACGTCAACATAATGTCAAGAAACTGTAATAGTAACTTTAACGGAGTCACTATTACAGTTTCTTGAAATTTGTCTAAGGTATGAACAGCCAAAGTGTTTGAAATTGGCTTTATTAACATTGTCGACTGTGGCGCGTCGCGCACGACTACGAATGCCTGTGACATTGTATGTACGGTATTTCGTCATAACATCTTGTTCCTTTAAAGCCCCCAAGATTTCAGAGTGTAAGAGGACGTCTCGGTAGCTTAAATGGTTAAAGCACTCGGCCGGATATCGAGGGATCCGGGTTCGAATCCCGGTCAAGGCGAATGATTTTTACTCTCTGAAATGGTTGCATTATAGTCAACATAATGAATGCCTTTAAGCTTCTAACGTGCTCTGCGATGAATTTACAAGGAAATTTCCAGCAGGGAGAAACCTACGGTGAAGTTTGCAGCCTCCTATTCTCCCCCTAAATATTGGCATTGCGTACTTGTCACGCAAAGTTGATTAATGCTATCAAATATTAGTCAAAGAATGCAGCTATAAGTTGAAATATGTGCTTGGGAAATTCTTACCGATACATGCTGGTTTTGAGTTACTTAAGTTTGGAAAATATCACGATAAGTGCTTAGAAGACACCCTCCACATTTGTTGAAATTTTCTGTCGTGCTTCAAATCAAATTTTATAAAAATAACACAGTTTCTGGCGTGAGTTGATGGAAAATTTTCGTGTCGAAATTGAAAAATAAACAACTTGAATTCTTACATGGAAATGTTTTATTCACCACCTAAGTTTCGTTCGATGTTATACCATAACGAAACCTATGGAGTGAACAAAAGATTTTCCATGTGGAAAAGCCATGTTGTTTAATTTTAAATTTCAATAAATCATATCCAAATTCATTTTTGCAAAGGACTAACTCCCATTTATTAAACTTACACTCGTGAAAATAATTAATTACGTGACTCTATTACTTAATGTTTTACAAAATAGTTATTATAAACATACGCGTATTATAAAAACAGATAAATAACTTTGAAAGACAAAATATAGCCTGAAACGGTTTCAGGCTATATTTGGAGATTATTCGATGATGGAGGAAATGAGAAATTCTTACGTCGTTAATTCCACTCAATGAATTTTACGAGACCTAGGTTTTAAGATTATCTTCAGGAGTGGTTTACAATTTTGTTTTGTATGTTTGGTATAAAATTGTGCGCGCGTGTGTGTATGGATGTATTTATTTATTGTAGGGAGTTTTTTTGTAGGGAGTGGTTTTAGGGAAGAGCTTAGGGGGACAGGGATGGGTAGTCAATAGGAATAAGTGGGAAGACTCCAAGACACTCCACGGTGTGGAATGATTGGGCAATTATTGATAGCTGATGGTTGATGATAAAATAAGATCTCTTACTTTCAGACCAGAAATTTCGAATAGCTGACGTCATGCTTTCACTTAAACACAATAGCATGTTGTGCATAGGAAAAATTTACTTCAGTAATTGTCAAGTACAAAAATGAAAAATTGGCATAAAACCTCATGAACCTCAAACCACAATTTTGAAATTATAAATTATTTAATTAATATTATTATACCACAAATTGTTTATAAATTTCAATAATTAATTAGTTCTACATTTAAAAATTCGTCTCGATTCCTTACAAATAGTAAAATAAAACAAGTTTCCCTCCCAGTCACCACTATTCATGTGTGTATATATATATATATATATATATATATATATATATATGTGTGTGTGTGTGTGTGTGTGTGTGTGTGTGTGTGTGTGTGTGTGTGTGTGTGCGCATATATATACTACCTTGATCAAAAAGTTCCCGGAATTTATTCAGAAAATTAAAAATACAAGTTTATTCATCTAAATCTATATTGTCCCCTTCAAAGTAATCCCCATCGACTGCAACACACTTATGCCAGCGCTTGATCCAATCCTCGAAACATTTTTTATATTCGGTTTTCGGTATGTCCATCAGTGCTTCCTGCGATTTTTCCATTACTTCCTCTCGGCTGCTAAAACGCGTTCCCCGTAATGGTTTTTTAACTCGATTGAACAGAAAGAAGTCACAGGGAGCCAAATCAGGTGAATTCGGTGGCTGTTGGATGGTATTTGTTGCATTTTTCATCAAAAAATTACGAATATGTGTATAAAATTAATTGTAAAAATAAAATAAAATAAAAAGTAAAATAAAATTGTGAATATGTATATATTTGTTCTTACTGGTTCCCCCCACCTTTCCTCACCTAACCCCCAACCCCCTCAACCCTTACCTTTCCCCCATGGTGCTACACCTCTTGCCACACACCTTTTTGGTGGCTCGCAGGGTATTTATGTAGATGTATTCCATCACAGCAAGTACATTCTTCTAAGGGCATATTGTGATACGTTTCGTTGTGACACGTCTTCGTTTTCCCTTTACTGTAACACCGCTGCAAAAATATCAACGTTCAATAATTTAAAAACCGTTCACCATCGATTTTTTTTAGTACCCAGCAAATCACTATCAACAAATCAAACCGAGAGTGTGTGGCAGGGGGTGATTACACACCGGACTAATTTTGACCCGAATATTTTTACCCCTACCGCGAACGGAAAATGTTATTCTGATCCCTGATCGTTTGTGGAAAAAATGACATCTAAAATTTATTTGTTCTACAATTAATCTCATAATTTCATTGACACGATCTTGCCCCCTGTAACAAAATGAGGGCAATTACATTTTCAACACCATTGCTAAAGAGACATCCTTCCAAATTTCGCAAGTGATTTCTGCAAGATTTTTTGGTTTTGGCCATGAAAAAAGCCATCAGCATCCTTTTTTCCCTACTGCTAAGTTGCAGAACTGTTTTTCTTCATTGAACTATAGATAAACAGGCATACTTAAAATTATATTTTTCTGTTCTGTTTTACAATGTTATAGAAAAAATTGAAATAAGAAAAAACATACTAAGTAATGCAATGAAGGTTCCATACTGCAACTACCGTCTCGCTTGTTGGATAACAGTTTCGTCCTCAGTCCTGGAGGCGTCTTCAGGTCGAAGTGATCTTCATTACATTTTGGTCGCTACGTACTTGTATACGAAGTTGTGAACTCGTACATAGGAACGCTATGGAAACGCTGACTGGTCCGGGGCGCTCTGATTGGTTCTTCCTTGGTGGTAAGGAGGAATTACCCTTTTTCATGTTTGAAGTCCGGGTGTAGCCGTCCTCACGTTTGAAATTATTTGGATTTTTCATTATTTCTACCACTTCTCTTGGAAATGTCAAAGCCAACCGCCGCGGCACTCCCGGAATCAGCATGGGACCGTCATCAAAAAGACGTCGCGAAAGCCGTAAGATTAGGTAAGGCAATGTAGATTGCAGCTCATATTGATAATAATTTTTTATATACATCAGGAAATACTCAAAAGTGCTTGAGTGTATTTTGCCTGCAAACTGGATATTTTTTTTCTTGAACGAAATAACTCAAAATTCGATGACATTCCACTTAAATATAAACTATTCGTTGACCCAGATTTCTCTGCTGTGCAATATCTTTGGATGTGGCTGAGAAACCCACTCGGAACTCTTTAGGAAACTTGGTCATTGTTGAAAGAGGATATGCATGGATCCAGAGCTTTCGAGATGTGAATGTAGAGAGAAATCAACAAAATAAAATGGGAAGAAAGCAAAACTAATGGTAATGTTTTTGTATATAAGAATGATTTAAGAAAGAGAGATGTCTCTACGATGAAATATGAAAAAGACAGGGCAAGTGGATGCAGGAGATACTGCGATTCAATAGAATACTGAAGACAGCAACAAAGAGGGGATAATGCTTGGAATGAGAGAAAGGTAAATAAATAACAGGTATTTTGAATGGTGATATAGGAAGTAGAAATTATCAAGAGCTAAAGATCGAGTTTCTGCTATTTGTAGTATGAGGTTTAAGGATATATTGTCTGTGTAATTTTAGCTATGATTAACGAGTACAGTCGCGATTGGTAGTCGAGTGCAGTGCTAAGGTTCATTAAAAACCGGTAGAATACTACTAATTACCTCGATAAAAAATATATACCGCGGTAAGACTTTTTTATTCACATTTATATTGAGACAAGACTTTTCGCCATTTCTTGGAAGGAGGGCGTGGTTGGAGGAGAGCGCGGGCGGGCCTTGTGGAGTATCTGCTCATGGGGTTGTGGGAAAGGGGTGGTGAAGTTGCACGTGTTTGAATGTTAGCAGCAGTCGGGAAGTAAGGAGGAGAAGTTGTGGGGGCGAGGAGAGAGAAAGATGGATGTGTGGAAGGGGAGGGGGTTGGTGTGGGAGGAATGAAGAGTGATGGTGGAAGACTTTTCGGGGACCATGGGTGGTGGTCTCGTGAAGTTCCCCATACCCTTCGTCTTCTCCACACTTATTTTTTATTACTCCCGTCAGCGACAGAAACACTCCGCCCGAGACGAAAGAAATCGATAACAAAGTTGAAGGCGGAGAGAGAGAAGTGAGGTAATTATTGGTACCTCAGTCTAGGATGAAGTCACCAATAGGAAGGAACATACAATGAAATTAGGACGATATTTGATTGTTTTATTTCATTCGAGAAGGCGTTCGATAGGGTAAGTTGGACCGAATTAATCAATGTATTACCGATCATAGGAGTAGGTTGGAAGAATAGACAATTTGGTTGCAATCTACAAGTCTCAGATGGAGTATTGGAATGGGCACTATTAGAAAGGGGTGTAAGGAAGAGATGATCGCTATTACTCGCGATTGTCAATGCATGCGTTGAGTAAATTATAAAACATGAACGGGAAGCACATGGAAACAGGATTGAATGTCGTTGAGGAGTCGTAAAAATTAGGCTACGGATGATCAAACTTTAGTTTGCCAGTCAGCCGAGGAGCTAATTTTTTTTCTGAGCGCATGGGATAAGAATCAATGTAAGAAAAGCAAAGGTTTTTTAAAGGACGTTTTTTTAGAGATAGAATAGAAAAGTTTAACTTTACAATAGGAGGACAAATACTAGAGCAAGGGGAGCAGTTCTGGATCAAAATGGTCAAAAGAGGTAGAGAAGAAGAATTGCGTTAGAAAAAGAAGCTTCACGAGGAAGGGATTTATGGCAGGGACATTGAGTGAGGCTGTTGAGAAAAGCCTCGTTAAAACTTTGATGTGGAGCGTGGCTTTGTACGGTGAGGTAACATGGTCTTTGAAGGAAGAAGATAGACGTAGATTTGAGGGCTTTTGAAATGTGAGCGTGGAGAAGGATGGAAAAGTGAAGTGGACAGAAAGAAAAACAAATTAATGAAATAAACACACAAACCAACTCATACTGGGCATGCTGGGAAGGAGAGAGGATTAATTGAGTAAAATCTCAAGGTTTCAGGAAAGATACCACAAAGAGCATTTTGATCGGCGATAGGATGTCGACACCATGTGCTGCGATCGAGGGGAGGAAGATTATACGTTGGACGGAATGAAGGGAGGAAGGAAGTGTGCGTAATTGAAGAAGGGTTTACAATTGCGTGTGTTGTCTGGATGAGTCTTATTTAGACGAAGCTAAGAAATGGAGCGATGTTTTGATGGTGTCCATCCAATCTTACCTTGAAAGATTGAAAACCAATAAATAATAAAAAAATCGAGTATATTGGCATTTTATAGCACGAGGCTGAGAAGACATGGACCAATGAAATATCCCCGTAAGTACGAATGATGAGGTCTCAGGCGTGATGTGATGGAAGCGTAACATATTAAAACCACAGGTATTGCAATTTTCCACTAGATATTTTATTTCGACACTACCGGTTTCGATGTTTTCACATCATCATCAGGTGTGGTGTGAAAACATCGAAACCGGTAGTGTCGAAATAAAATATCTAGTGGAAAATTGCAATACCTGTGGTTTTAATATCCCCGTTAGTGTTTATAATCACATTTCTAGTCACCACCACAGCTACCCTTAGTTAGGCAAACCTCAACAGCTCTCTTACTTCGAGCGGTCATCGCCTATTACGACCCCCATTATGACCCCCATAATATCTGGGCAGGTTAGATAATATGAGGGAGAGAGGCCAGTACAGACAGGCATGAATATTCGTTATTTCGTCGTGCAATCAGGAATCATTATCGTAAAAAGTCAAATCAAATCAATCAAAGGAATCAAATTGTAAAAATATGGAAAATTGAAATTACTCGCAAGTACAAATTTAAACGCTACGTAGACATCTAATGCTTTCGTAGGTGCATCTGCTTGCGTGTATTAATTGCTTGTAGATTTATTTTCACGAGTGTAAGTTAAAATAAGTTAGGAATGAATACATTCGTCTGTGTGGGTGAGTGAAATAGCATGAATGTTATTTTTCTTTGAATGCATTTGCACTCATTTATGAGGATGGTTTTCTAACACCCCCCGTCACACGCACTTGCGGCGGCTTGCGGATTATTGCGTAGGAGTACGCGTAATTACTTTAAAAAAAAACATAAACACAGTAATCAACCCGAAGGTCGGTTTAGTAGGTGATGGTAGAGCTCACCCATGTACCAAGCCCGACGGCGTGTGAATATTCACACATCAGGGTAGGGGGGCCAGTTACTTTCCCTGTGCCGGTTATGGTTTCCCAGGAAGATCTGGTACTCGAAAAATCAACTAGCAATATGGCTGGAGCTGCAGGTGCTCAGAGTGCTTTGCCCGGGAATCGAACCCGGGACCCTCCGGTCAGTTGTACAACGCTCTACCCCCTGGACTACCGCGACCCATATGTAAATAAAAATTTATCATTCAACTGACTAAAAAACAATTATGTTAAATAAACTGAATCAATATTGCATGATTATTTTCCCTAATTAGTGTAACTATGTCGTGATATATGGCCAAGAAAAAAATTGGACACATCATAAGCATAATTTTCGTTTTCTAAGACATAAAACCTGTGGAAGGGGAGCCCTTTTCAATAGCAGCGGGCACAATTCGAAAAGAAGTGACGCCGACACTCTTGTGATTATTTACGGGCATTAGCGAGCTTCGGTGCCATTTTTTCGCCCTTTACAGTCATTTTCCAATACATATTTTCGGCACCATTGTACTGCCAACAGATAAAAATCATGCATTCAACGCCGTGTGGATGGGGGCGGAGGGATCTCTCCGAAATGTTTTAGTTGGACCATAAAAAAACTGACTCCCGTCGCTTCGTGATACACTATATTCCCCGCTCGACACTCAAAATAAAAAAAACCCCTCTCCCAATTACCCAATCAGGCAATGGTAGTAGTAGGTACCGCCGCTCGGGGAACCTCGTCCGAAACCCCAAACTCCACAATACCCTCCCCGTTCCCGAGACCCTCATTTTCTCCCCCCTCCCCCTTCTTTTTTTATTATTTAGATCCCACTCCGGCACCCCTGCACCCACTTTTACGCGTCCCCACCATATACCCTCCCCCCTCCCACGCATTCCCTCCTAATTTTTTTCCCCACTTCGAATTGGAGTGCCAGCTACACCGGCGCCGGAGAAATAAGCACCACCCTCCCAAGGGGTAAGGGGCAATTTTCAATCGTTAAAAGACCCAAAGGAATTCTTAGTTTCTTACAACCTCACGCTCAATCGCGTGGAATAGCGGCTGTAGGAATGCCCCTGGCTGATTCTCGCACCCCCTCCGGCAATAGATTCGGGCGAATTCAAGCGATGAGTGCTCGCCAACGCGGAAAGGGGATGATGACCTTCGTGTTGCCAGAAAGACCTCCGCAATTGTATTATGTATAAGTGCGTTCAACTCAACCGTATGTTATTCGTAAGCATGATTATTCATAATATAATATCACTACCAAATGTTTATTTAAATAATAATCCGTAAACATGCATTGCATGACCGCATTATAAAATACCATTAAATAATGTAGTGCCCTTTACAGTATTGTTTGCTCTGCTTCTGTTTGTTCTTAAATTTCCCCTTACACCCCTCATCCCTCTCCGTGGGGGAACCCTCCTGCTACCTGCAGCGTTGGGTCAAATTCCCTACCTGTGTCCTTGGGGAGGAGAGCGTTTTATGTTGCATGTTCTTGTGGTAGTGGACTTTCGCCTTCCTACTTGTCAAATTCTAGCTTGCACGTTATTGTTACGTCAAGTTTCTTACTGCATCCTAAGGTGCAATTATTTGTTAGATGATAGTATATGTAATTGCATGTGTATAGAATTATAGGATTCTTGTATGAATGTATGCACCACTGTGGGTTTGGATTTGAATGTATGTGCTGGTTTTGAATGCGGTTTTTTCCCTTTCACGGGTGGTGACCTAACACCCCCCGCTACACGCCCTTGCGGCGGCTTGCGGGGTATTATGTAGATGTAAATAAAAACAGCATTACTTTTAGGCCTTTACATGGGATTTTTAATAATAATTTAACATCAAAGACGACGATAGAAATGAATGACCTTCACGAATGCCAGAAAGAACATAATTTTTCGCAATGTTATCAGATGCACATTTGTTTCGGTCGTAACATTAGTACTCGTAGCCTAGGTAATTTACCACATGACTATCGAGTATATAAATTGCCAACTGTTTACAAAAGCTGCGAATAACACTTGAGTCCTTTTTTAAACCACATTAATGAAACCGAAGTTTTCGCTCGTTCCATTTTTTTCATGAAGTCACGCCGGAAAATGTTAATTTTATACAGTGTCAGTATTTTTATTTAGTAACGTGGGCAGTGTTCACGAGAGCATGATCGAATTGATACACCATCAAAAGACTTTTTTCATGAGGAAGTTAGTTAATCATAATTTCAGTTTATCACCTAACTCTACCACTGAATACAACTGCAAAACTGCCTAAAATGCACTTGGAAAAAAAAGCAACATATACACGGAGGGAAAACTTTTTGGGATAAATTTCCACGCTTACCCATCAAGAATTGGAGTCCCACCCGGCACCACACACCTTTTGGTAGGTCGTGGGAAATTTATGGAGATCTAAATGAATTCTCACACAGAATTAATAATTTTACCCTCGCCATTGAGAAGCAAGGGATCACGACAAGAATTCGAGGGAAATTGGCTTCTGGACAGACCGAATCCTCCTTTTATTTCTCTCTTTCGCCCATTTCGGTCATGAGAAGTAGTAAGCAACACATGCGACAGTTTTAATTTCCTGGCAAAAAATTATGTCAATGCATAAATGACCAATTATTCTAACGTAGCTGGTTACCTAACAACTCCAGCCACATGTCGTATTGGTGTATCGCACAAGAGATGTAGAGGTAATCTTAACACTCTGATAATGACAATATTACCCAACTACCCAACTGGCAATTACAGTGAATTCGTATTTTCTTCATGAAAATGTTTTGAGCTAGGTACCCTTGTTATTATTTGCATTATCTACGGATTACCGCTCTTTACCTAAAAAAAATCTAGAACCCTCGAAGAAAAGAGGATAACTGAAACTCCAAGATTTTATTTGATGTTACCGTGCTACAAATAACCGTTGAACAAAATGGATAGTTATTCTCTGCAATTGAAATACTTTCGTATAACCGTTCGAATAAAATATAAAACTCGCAAACATTTGGATATTGGGTATATAGCTTGAAAAATGAAATAGACATGGGTCACCACGAAAACGTTTTGCGAGGCCAATATTAGTAGATGAAAAGATATCTGATGGCAGTATATGACAATATGACTTTTGCTACATGACTCTAGAGGTTGATGAACACATTTGTATGAAAAAAATATGTATTTCTACGACAGTACCTTGAGTTAATACTCCCGGTAGGACAAGCGGAATTCAAAAGCGTACACACATTGGCAAATGCGAAATTTTCCAGTCCTTCAGGACACAATTCATTCCAATTCCACACTTCCTTTTTTTCCCACCAAGCATTCATGATGGAACGAGGCCAGTGGTTCGAAGGTCAAGGGCAGAGAGCTCCAAAATCACTGAAGTCGATCCCATTTGCATTCAAGCTGCTTAATAAATTTAGGCGTCGTCTCGCCCTCTTTCTTTACCCCAGATTTCACCCCAAAAAGTGCCTTTTATCCCTTTTCCCGAAATAAAACCCTACCTATTTACTGGGGCGAACTCTAAAGGCTGGTAACTGGGTCTAGTAGGGAGTGATTGGTAAATACGATAGGAAATCATAGGAAAAAACACCGAAGACACGAGAAAATGTACTAAGAAGTTCTGAAAAGAGTATATATCGAGGAATATACCACATAGATACATCTACATCTACATAATACCCCGCAAGCCGCCGCAAGGGCGTGTGGCGGGGGGTGTTAGGTCACCACCCAAAAAAGGAAAAAAGAAATACCGCATTCACAACCAACACACACATGCAAACCCCAATCCACAGCAGTGCACATGCATGTTAATTAATCATTGAAGTAACTATCGCACTTGTTAGTAAACTCATTCATAATACGAAATTACACATGGTGTTAAAAATCATGACGACCTTAACAAAGTGTTTCGTTTTCTTTAATTCGTAAATTTATTTCAAAAAACCTTTGGATTCAGTGTCGTACGGAGTCATTGGATTACATCGGATGTTTTCAGGTTTTTTTGCATTAAAATTTAAAAAAAAAAACGTTAGACTTCCATTGCCAATCCTATGTGAAAGGAGTGAGTTCTACAAACTGCGAATTGTTTGCTTCAATGGTTACTTGCTCACGTGAGAGCGTCGTCGCACGCCGAATCCCACTCCAATTGATTCCGGCCGCGTAGGAACAGCGGAGCAGTTGTCAAAGAAACCGCCTGATCTTGGGGCGAATCCCCTTCGAAAGTTTATTGGAAAAGATAGAACTTCAACTTCGGAAAACTGAACATGAACTTTTTTTAAATTTCCTACTCTATCTTAAAACTTTAGAAAATATTTTATATCAGTGTTAAAAAAATATGTGGCGCAAGAAGACCGTTAGAGTTCATCGAATTACTCTTGACTTTCAACAGAGGAGGTTAGTTATTTGCTTGCTTCATCGCAGCGACATTACCTAGAAGGTTGGTTATAGCTGAAAGCGAAAGGAATTCACAAATAAAGGAAGATTAGCGCCTATTTTTAGCTCCTCCTGGAATGCAGACTGCTTTTGGTTCAAATAAACCCTGCAGGAAACTGCATAAAATTGCAATGGGACAACGGAAATAAGTTCGACAGTTCTCCATGTTTCTATTGGATCACAAGAGAATTTTTTATACGTATTCTCGTTGGCCAAGTGCAATACTGTTTTGATTGAAAAATTTGCAGCAGAAGGGAAAACTTATGGGTGGGTGTAACAGCTCCCTAACGCCATCTTCTGGGCAATGATTCGGAGCACTTTGGCGCTTTATAAGATCGCAGATTTCAGTGTAAAAGTACATTTTCTCCCACGATTGAGCGGAACTGGGGAGTTATAGACCGCCATATAAAATGGAGTGTTGGGAAATTTTCACTACCTTCCCTCCCGATTGTGACCCGCGTCCGCCTCCTGAACCAGATTGTCTTCCCGAGGTTATGGTATGTGGCCCATTTGTGGCCCTTACCCCCTAAATACAATGCATACTTCATTAAAGCGACTAACCAAATGATCTGGAACGGCTACGTAAAGAAAGTGTCCCGCAACCAGCTCTATGGCCCTTTTGAGCTAGGTGGGCTCAATTTAACGGATACAGCTCTAAAAGCAAAGGTGGTCTACGCGAAGCTCGGTCTGCGCGTCCTTGGGGGTGACGACGCGTGGCGAAAGGCACTCCTCAGGGACGCGTGGCAGGCACTCGCGCAAGACGAATGCCACCGGAGGGCTTTTGAAGAAACGAAAAAGGTCGCCTCACTCCTGAGAGATGGAGAAACAATTTCGGTCAAGACCCTGTATCTCAGAGCGCTCGCCGAGCAGGGAAAAATGACATCCAAAACGACATTATCTTGGAAAAACTGGGCAACCAGCAGAGTGAACGACAAGGCGCGTAGTCAAATGTTCAACCTAATCGCGAACTTGGTCATGACGAGGGAAGTGAGGCACCACCTACGTTTAGCTGATTCGCCCCTTTGTCCGTCATGCCGTCGAGTAGACAACGTCGCGCATCTGATTCTAGGCTGCGGCGAAAAACTCAGAGAATGGGAAGCCCTGAAAAAGATATATAAAACTTGGGACGTGTTCGGCGGTGGTGCCATTACAGACATAAATCTGATCACCCTGAACTTTCGGCTCTTTCCGAGTTTCAAAACTCTAATTATGACTACTTTAATCGTGGAGTTCATACAATTAAGAACAGCGAAAAAAAATTCCGCAAAAGGTATGCAAGCAATGGTGGAACGGATGTGGCTGCCCCCAGTACCGGACACACTTCGCCAGTGGTTGAAGAGTTGTTTCACAGAATGTGTTTCAAACTAATCGATAACCCTCCCCACATATAATGTATATCTTGTGAACTTAGCCTCATTATTTTCTTCAACAGTATTGCATATGATCTCAATTGTATATGCACATTTCTAATGTATGTAGTGTAATAATATGTATGTTTGTATATGTTTTTTTTCTATGTTTATGTAAATATATGTGTATGAATATATTTATGCATATATTCATAAGGAAAAAGATTATTCTGTAACCAAAATCTATAAGCTGTTATTATGTACAATGTAAACACTTGCTGTGTAACGTATGAACTGAACCGAATAAAAATTAATTGAATCATAGCTCAGGTGGTTGGAGCATCCGCCCGGCAGGTGGAGAGATCCGGTGATCAAGTCCTGGTCGAGGAAAATATTTTTACATTTGTGATCTGCTCACATCCGCCATCCCCACCTCTCTTGTGTTCGTCCTTTATGTGTGTTCCTTTCCCATTTCCTTATCTCTATTTCAATGTGACTGAATATTTATTCGCCGTATGGCGGTATTTCGCGTTTGAATAAATATATATATACAAACTGTTTCTTAATATTTTTACATATATCAAGAAAGCAAATAAGGCCGTGGGGGTAGACAACACCCCTGTGGAACTGTTGAAATGTTTAGGAAAATGTGGGAAGGAGGCTCTATATGGACTGATTTGTAGTATCTATGAGGAAGGAATCTGGCCGGAAGATTTTGTGAGATCAGTGTAAGTTCATATTCCGAAAAAGGTAAAGGCTACATCATGGGAGGATTACAGAACAATAAGTTTGATATCCCTCGCAGCTAAAGTTATCCTCAGGATCATCAACAAAAGGATAGAGAGTAAGGCAAATGATTACTTAGGGGATGATCAGTTTGGGTTCAGGAAAGGAAGAGGTACGCGTGATGCCATTGCAGTAATGAGATCACTAATCGAGAGGAATATAGAATACAATCAGGACGTTTTTCCCTGTTTTGTAGATTTCGAAAAAGCGTTTGATAGAGTGAATTGGGAAAAATTAATGCGTGTATTGCAAAAATTGGAATGGATTGGAGGGATAGGAGACTGATCCGCAACCTGTACATGTCTCAGACTGCTCAGGTGCGAGTGGGGAACGGAGAGTCCGGATGGGCAGTGTTAGGAATAGGGGTAAGGCAGGGTTGCCCATTGTCACCGGTGCTGTTCAGCGTATATGTGGAGGAAATGATTAAAGAGGCATGGGATGAACTGGAGGTAGAAATGAAAGTCGGAGGGGAATTAGTAAAATCGGTTAGGTTTGCTGATGACCAAGCATTAGTTGCTCAGTCAGCCAAGGGGTTGCAAGCATTGCTGAGTGAATTGGAGGTTCAGTGCGATAGATATGGGATGAGAATCAATATTAATAAAACAAAGGTTATGCGATTTTCCAGAAAGAAAAAGGCTAAGCTAAATATTAAAATAGGCGGGGAAAAAATAAGAGCAGGTAGAGCAGTTTACATATCTCGGAAGTGTTTTGGACCAATGCGGTCAAAGTGGTAGGGACGTAAGGAGAAGAATTGCGCTAGGAAAGGAGGCTTTCTCAAGGAGGAGGGAGTTGATGACGGGGACGTTGAGTAGGGATGTTAAGACAAGACTCGTAAAAACTCAGATATGGAGCGTAGCTATGTCCGGCGCGGAAACGAGGTCGCTGAAGCAGGAGGATAGACGTAGATTGGAGGCTTTTGAAATGTGGGTGTGGAGAAGAATAGAGAAGGTAAAATGGACCGAAAGGAAAACAAATGAGGAAGTACTGGAGATGGTGGTTGAGGAGAGGGGTTTGTTGAGAGACATCCTACGGAGGTAGGAAAAATGGATGAAAGGCGTATTGAGCGGTAGTGGAATGTTGAAGAAGGTAATGGAGGGGAGGATGTTGGTCAAGCGAGGGAAGGGCAGGAATAGGATAAGAATGTTGGACGGGATGAAGGGAGGAAAGAAGTACACGGAGATGAAGACGGACCTGATGTAGATTAGGTTGCTGGATTGGGTTTTGTTTGGAGTTGCAAAATATTTATTTGATAGTTGTGTCCATCGAAAAACCTACCTTTACCGATAGATTACCTAATAATAATAATAATATATATAAACCATAAACACAGTGTCAACCCGAAGGTAGGTTAGGTAGGTGATGATAGAGTTCACCCAGTACTATGCCCGACGGCGTGTGAAATTCACACATAAGGGTTAGGGGGCCAGTCCCTTTCCCTGTGCCGGTTTTGGTTTCCCAGGAAGATCTGGTTCCCGAAAAATCACACAACTTGGGTATAGCCAAGGACGCCCAGAGTGACTTGTCAGAGTGACGTGACAGAGTGACGCCTGGTCAGTAGTCCAACGCTCTACCTGGTCTACCGCGACCCACTCATACATATATATATTATATATATATATATATATATATATATATATATCATCGAAAAATAACGCACTTCGGTGACGCACAAATATATGGAAACACTCATATAGATGTTTAAAGCATAGAAACATAAAGAAAGGACACTCACATCTGTAGTTTTGACGTCTCGACGGTACAGCCGTCATAATGAGATAAATCCAATAAAAACTAATCCTACATCGCGAAGATCCCATACGCCCAGCGCATGCTCTAAGTGTGGTCTACCTAATGTAAAATAATAGAGCTCTTTTACTCTCTCATTACATTTCCTAATTATCTTTTTTATTAATCTTAACTTTTTATTTGATATCCTGCAAATTGTAACCAATTATATGGTCCAAGAAAAATATACACCACCATTAAAATCAGGCTACAAATATGTTTATTGTTAAGTACAGCTTCGATTATTTTTTAAATATGTTCGCATACATTTGTGTAATTTGAAATACACAAACATGTATTCAAGATTGTACATAGATTAAATTATGCAAATACACATACATCCTTGGATATCGCAAGAATACTCGTCTCTTTCTATAAGTTTTGCTCACTCTCTAAGTGAATCGCGGGCCTCACAACCGAATTCCATATAAAATAACCATCAACGCTTACTCTCTTCTGGCACCAATTAATCTTAACAAATCTGGTAGTTATTTTCTGGACCATTTCCAATTCCTTAATTAACTTTTTTTCCCATGGTTCTCAGAAACTTGCCGCGTATGCCAAATGTGACCTGAAACTGAAGCGGAGGAATCTTCGTCATTTCTCACCTTTACCTTTTCGTTGCATTTTCCCGTCAAATCTAGCTTATCAAGTTTGACCCTCATATTCTCCTCACGAGTTTACCTACCAAATGAAAGGTTTGATATGCTTCAGTATTTGGAAATGCTTTGACGAAATTTCAAGGGAAACTTTAGGGGAAAGGGACCTTGGTTAGTGCGGAGGGCGGCGTAAAGAGAAGGATACGGAGACAAAAGCGTCCAAAAAAAAGGAAGTGAACAGTCCTTGAAAGGGAACTATGGGAAAAAAAGTGAGAGGTGCATGTACAAAGGGAGGGGATGGGGAGATGTTATGGGGGTGGGGGGAGAGTCGGGACGAGGGACACCTAATTCCTAGTGTAGGATTCCCGGAACGTGTATTCGATGCCCGCGTTATCGCCGTAAACCCCACCCACATCAAAGCCAACTCATTTGCCTTTATGTATTCGCCCCGACGGCCATATTGCCTGCCCTATTACCCTCGGCCGACCATAAAAAACAGTCCTCCCTCCCTACCCATCTCCCCCGTTCATTCCAGGCATTATTGCCTCTCCCCCTAATATTACCCCCCCCCCATCACACTCTCCGCAACCCCTTCGACTCCCTTTTTTGCCAGATGGGTTCCCGGTCGAGAAGGGCGATATACATACATGCGTACATACGGGGTGAACGAGGGTCTAGGGGAGGAGAACGGGGAGAGTCCGAGAGATACGGTCGGGAAATATGTATCTGCGTATTGCAGCTCTCTTCTTTCTCATTCCCTTTCCACGTGAATCGGATGGGAGTGGCCCGAGGCTTATTGGTGCACTGTGAGGAAGGACTATTTCCTACGTCCTTCGCCGAACAAAAACTGAAAGCCCATTCGACTAGATGGCTTTCGGGTTCCTCCCTCGTAGGATAATCCTGGTAGAAGACTTCCTCCATCGTTTCAGTCGACATTTTCAGGACTTCTCACACTTAAACGCGAGCAGAACTGTCGTCTACCAAGGTAATTCTGCGAGGGAGAAAACCGGGAGTCGAGCCTACTTACAGTTATTTGGGGAAATCTTCGCAATAACTTTAAATCGTTTGGTGAAGTGCAGATCCGGACTTTAGATTTGGTAGAAGATACGATCTTTTCGTGATTTCAGAAAAGGATGTTCGACATTCTCAACATTTCTTTAAAAATAATATTTTTTTTATATTTGAAGATCCCAGTTCAATATTTTCAACGAGAGCTACTCGTTGATAAGGGATCAGAATAATATTGTCCGTCCAGGGTAGGGTCATATTCGGGTCAAAATTAGTTTGATGTGTATTCACCCCCTGCTATACACCGTAGCGGCGGCTTGCAGGGTATTAAAATAAAAAAAATAGTGATTATAGAAGTACTAATGAAGTTAAAATGTATTTTTTCAATTTATATTTTTATCTCAACTGTATTCATTTTTATTTACTATAAAATGTTGACTAATATTTTTATTTTTTTTAAGGGAATGTGCTTTCAAAATATATTTTTAAAATTTATTGATAATAAGTATTTTGTACAATAAATCACGTGCGTAAAAATGATAACTTTGATGAATGTCTTGCGTTTCGTCTTTTCCTCTTTGCAAATTTTGGATTGGTGCTTAAATAGCGAGCACAATGACCTTACGGTTTTACGGCAAAAAACTCCAGTTAGACAGTTTTGGGAGGGTTCACGGGCAACTCCGTGACCTCTCTCACAAATCCGCCGCTAAAATTCGTCCACCTTACCCCATGCCCCGAAAATCGGTGAGGTGAAACAGTCAATGATCCAAATGCAAGTCGAAATTCTTAATCTCTCCTAAACTAGGCCATTTGGGGATCTGATGTCTTCCACCGCGTAAGTTTGGTGTACAGTGTGCGCGTTTAACGAGGTGTTTCCTTCGATGGACATCAAACGAAACACCTCATCGAACTGTTTCCATGGTTCCATCATTCCTGCCAAAAACCCTGAGAAAGTGCTTTTCGAGCTAAGTTAATTTGGCGACGATGGAAACCTTACCGCCAGAAAATATAGATCAAAGAGTTCCGTTTAACCAAATCTACTCAGCACTCATGGAATTCTTTCGGGAGTAAACTTTGATCATTCACGATTTTGTTTTTGTGCTAATTGCTATTATTGCCACTGCTAACTAATGGCACATTTATGAGGCCTTAATATTTTTATCCAAAAATGAAAAAATACATAATTAGCGGGTCGTATTTGCTTGCTTCTCTCAGTGGTACCGCCTAATATGAAAAATGTCTACGAGAATTGAAATGATGGAAGTAACTTTGTAATTCCGTAATTGTAACTGTTATTTAGTGATTGATTTTAAGCTTCCGACAAAGTATCTCATAGTAAGCTACTCGCAAAGCTAAAAGGATGTGGTGTGGATAAAAACCCTCAACTTGGGTAGGAGAGCGTTTTGTGTTGCGCATTCTTGTGGTGGTGGTCTTCCGCCTAGCTACTTGTTTGAATATTCCTTGCACGTTCTTAGATGGGTTTCTTGCTGCATCCTAAGATGCAATTATTTGTTATAATTAAGCATATGTACCTGCGTGCTTGTGGAATGAAGGGAGGTAGATGTGTATTTGCATGCGTGTAAAATGATAGGATGTTTCTATGAATGTATGCACTACTGCGGATTCGGGTTTGCATGTGTGTGTTAGTTTTGAATGCAGTTTTTCTTTTTTCCTTTTTTTGGGTGGTGACCTAAAACCCCCCGCCACACGCCCTTGCGGCAGCTTGCGGGATATTATGTAGATGTTGACGAGATAAAAATATCTGAGGTTGTATTCAAGTTTTTGATTGGTCGGGTTCAAAGAGTGGTGATAGCTGGAGTTGGCTCAAATGCGGTAGAAGTTACTTCAGGTGTTCCCCAGGGAAGTGTCATCGGACCTCTGTTTTTACTACTTTGAATGCGGTTTTTCTTTTTTCCCTTTTTTTTGGTGGTGACCTAACACCCCTGCCACACGCCCTTGCGGAGGCTTGCGGTGTATTATGTAGATGTACTTAACGTTAACGACATTGACTCCGTAGTAACTAAGTTACTGTTACAGTTTCCTGAAATTTGTCTAAGGTATGAACAGCCTAAGTGTTTGAAATTGGCTTTATTAACATCGTGGACTGTGGCGCGTCGCGCACGACTACGAATGCCTGTGACATTGTATGTACGGTATTTCGTCACAACATCTTGTTCCTTTAAAGCCCCCAAAATTCCAGAGTGTAAGAGGACGTCTCGGTAGCTTAATTGGTTAAAGCACTCGCCGGATATCGAGGGATCCGGGTTCGAATCCCGGTCAAGGCGAATGATTTTTACTCTCTGAAATGGTTGCATTATAGTAAGATTCGAATATTTGCCGACGATGTAGTGGTTTTCCTTGATATCCGTGATCCTGAGGACCCAGCAGCTTTGTCAGATGACCTAAATGCTATACAACGCTAGTGCGACACTTGGAAATTAGAATTTAACTTAAAACAGGGCGTGGTCATAATTTAATAATCCCTTCAGAACACCTAGTGCATGGAATGTGTTAGACTCAATAAAATACCTAGGCGTTACCATCACTCACGACCTTTCCTGGGATAAATAACATTTTAATATCCTGAAAATGATATGATAATTATATTTGCAACTCTATTCGTTCCTTTTATGAATTACATTTCTTGTATCCCTGTCACTGTCGAAATCGGTGTGATTGTGGTTAACTCTGGCTAAAAACTCTTTCCAGAGATTTCAGAGTCCAAATTAATTTTGAAAAGTTCGCACATGGAGCTAATTCTGCACTAGATTACATGATATTTAAAAATGGAACCTCTTTAATATTATGAAAATGCTTACAGGTATTACTTCACGCTGAAGAAACCTAAGACCAAAAAATGGTCAATGTCGTCCCAACGGCGAGATGTAATTGGAATGTTCAAAATATTTTAGCCTCTTAGTACTCTGTAATAGTCATTGGGACTTTATTTTGTGTTCTATTTCACGGGTGGTGTCATAGCAGCCCTTGCCATAAGCCCTTGCGACGGCTCCCGGGGTGTTCTACAGATGCAAATATGTAACCCGCCGTTGACGATAAGTATATACCATTTTATTCAAAATCTTCAATAGCATTTCTATTTCCTATACAATTTACTCCTATGCATATACAGAAATACACCTGGATCCACCAAACACGTTTTTGGCAGGGGTGAAAGCACCAGGTGGCAGAGGGTGATGGATAAGGGAGAGGAATGTTATTTAAAGGGTGAGGAAAAGGGAATAACATCCACTTAAATTTCCTGATAATACGCAAATTGTGGTGCACACAAACATACATGTTAGTGTAAAATATGTTTCCAAGCAAGTAGTAATTTCACCCGCTGTAGAAGTTCTCGGGTATACTAAAAATGAGGGAAAAACAATGAACCACAGCGATAGACCACCACCATACGAAGACGTCATGCAAAAATGGAATGCAAGAAAACTCGTGTAAGCATTCAACTCGAATGGTTTATAATTAATATATTTAAAATCTAATATGTAATATTACTGCTTCTAGTGACTCATTGCCAAAGTTATTCAGTAATAATGTGACGCTCCATGTTCCCTGCTAACAATCCTTCAGGAAATCAGCAGCTTTTCTGTCTGTATTACGTTCAAATCCGAATTCAGGTCAAGCTTTCGTAGTGCCATAAGCATTAGTGTAGTGAAAACGAAGTTAAGCGAAAATACACCTTACCTCAAATTTTAAATAGCCTAGACAAATACATTTATTGATTGAAAAACGATACTTTGAGGACATTTCGGAAAGAAATACGTGTGTTCTCGCATTATTATACGTATGTTGACGCTTAACCAAAGCATTTTTTTTCGTTAGAGTATAGGAATAATAAATAATATTTACGAAACCACGTCATTTAATTACGTGAATACATTTAAATAAGTTCCACGCTTATTAATGATCTACCTAAAGAAATATCTCCCCAAAGGCAATCAGCATTCCAGGGGCAATTCCAGAAAGAAAAAGATTCATTTTCTTCCAGCGGGAGAGAGAAAATCCCGTAACATCGAGGGGAAGAAATGGAGACGATGCGGCCTAAAGGAGGAGGGCATGGACTTAACTCCCTCCCCCGCTATTGGGCAACATATCGGCGCCATGGTGACAGACGCGAGAGTCATCAAAAAAGTCCTCAACGACGGGGAGGGGGGAGGTGCTCTTCAGCCTCCAAATCTCTCTCTCTCTTTCCTCTGTCCCCGCACCAGATTAACCCCGCAGAATGCCCCCAAATGAGCGAGGCAAAGGACTGGACTCTCCCGCCGGCCCCATCTCCGCACCACCCCCGACCTCCCCCCCGCCTCCCAATCCCGTGCGATATTATTTCCTGCCCCCCCCCCCCGGTACCATCCCTACACATCCTCTTCCTTTCCTCATCATATTCCACCTCCTCCGTCCGGAAACCCAGTCCCCACACTTCCAAAACCCTCCGTCCTACGCCTTCCTGGGGGAGTCCCCCTTCCCTTCCCCCAACTCCCTCCCCCCCCCCGCCGCGATCCTTCCCGGCAACCCTGCAAATCCTCTGGAAAAGACCCGCACCGCCCTCACACTCCCTTGAAACCCTCTCTCCCCTCCCTCCCTCGCCGAAGAAGAGTGGTACGACCGCTCAGTAATCCAGCTTATCCCCAAAGTAATTTCGACTCTTTCCATCTTCCCTCTCTCTCTCTCCAAATCCCCCGGAACCGTCCCCACCTTCCCCCTTCGCGTTCGCCCTTACCCCTTGAGGACCCCTTTCCTCCCGCGCACTAAAAATCCCCATTCTTGCACCGCCCCCTCCTATTCCTCCACCCCTCCACCCTAATCCCCACCCACTCTCTCATCTCGTCACCTTTTTTTTCCAGCCCCTCCAACCCCTCTCCTATTTTCCAAACCTTCCCCTCGCATCTACCCCTCATACCCTGGAACCTACCCTCTTCCCTACACCCACTCGAACCGCTGCACCCAAAATCTTTCCCCATCCTCTCCTTCTCTAACCTCCACTACCCTCCTCCCCTATAACCGAGGAACCTCAACCCCGTCCCCTAAGCCCGCCAGCCGCTCCACTCTGAGTGTTGGTACCGTAGCTGGCAAGGTACACTCCTCCCAACCGTTCCACCCACACCTCAACCCCTCGTCCATCTGTGTCACCTACGAGTCCTCCCCCCTCCTCCGCTTCTCGCCCTCCACGAACCCCACGGTCCCTTCCTCCTCTTCCCCCCCTCCCTGTATCCGCTTGCTACTCCGCCGACAGAGAAGGTTATGCCAACTTTTCCTCCATGGTTATACCGGAGTCTCAGTGCCCAGGGAGAGGGGGGTCTTTGAAGATCTCGAATAATTTCTATATGCACCGTTCGGTACTGAAACTCCATCCATTTAGCCTCCGGTTCGCGTTGAAGGTGTCATCTACTAGTACATCTATGTACATGGTACCCTGAAAGTCACCACTAGGGTGTCTGAGAGGGGACAAGAATTTAAACGTAAGAAGTCATCATACATCATACAAGTAAGAAATCGACTCGACAAGAGCAGGACGTTTTGAACGTGTCTACATCTACATAATACCCCGCAAGCCGCCGCAAGGGGGTGTGGCGGGGGGTGTTAGGCCACCACCCAGAAAAGGGAAAAAAGAAAAACCGCATTCAAAACCAACACATAAATGCAAACTCCAATCCAGCACTACTAAAGAGCACTGTAATCCAGCACTTTAAAGAGCACTACATTACTTAATGGCATTCCTGTGCGATCATGCGGGAAGGGTTTTGACAACAACACAGAGGAGGTTAGCGAGCATTTATGCTATATAGTGTAACCCTACAGTTGTTATCCCGTATTGTCCGTGGGAAGAAGGAGTCCTTGAGTCTGCTAGTTCTGGCATCTATTTCCCGAATTTTGTATACATGATCCAAGCGACCAATGTACGTTGGAGTACGATTAATTTGCGAGACCTCGGGGCTGAAACATGCGGATCTGAGTTTACTTAGTAAGTTCAGCCTAGTATTGAGTCGTTTTTCTTCCAATGATTCCAATTCCAACTACATAAGCATTTCCATAATCTACGTGTACGCATGGCTCCATTTTGCCCGAATAATTTGGCGATGACACATGGTCATCTCTTAAGAGAAGTTGATATTGACTAAAAGACGTTTATGATACCACCTAGGCGGCCATTGATCCATGTGTATTTTAGTTGGCAGTTTTTTGTTTGCACGCGAGTGGGTTTTAAGGGTTTTTGCATGAATGTATACAATGATATGGGTGTTAAGTGGATGTAGATAGATGTAGATGTAGGCTTGTTAAGTTTATTCTCCCATCGTTTATGTCTCACGTAGACGGGTCACGTTAAATGTAAAAAATTATCTTACGAAACAAATTAATTTGAAGCTAAGGGCATGCGTTTGTACCGTGTAACTTTGCATTGTGCCTCAATCATTTTAGAAGTAAAGCGAAAGATGTCCAAAACCAACTTTTAAGTCGTTAAGTTGGCCACTCATGTGTGAGATGGAGTTCTCAATTTCTCCAATCACATATGATCATGTCTAGTACTCAAGAGCCACGAGAGACTAGATACTATAATTCTAGAAAACACGCAAGCAGGGAAAATAAAGTAAAAAAGCCATTTCCAGGTTCATAATAAAACATCAATGAATAGTTTAAATATACAAGGAACGTAGGTTAATTAATCAAGGTCGTAAATTAATGTAAACAATAAAATGCCGAGACCGTAAACTTGAAACAATTTGACGTAAACAAGTTTATGGTCTCGGCATTTTTTTGTTTACATCAATGAATAGGCTTTTGTTATTTACTGGTTGTCGTGAAGGAAGAGAAACGCAAAATGATCAAATTAACTCTCTCCATGTACGTACCTAAGTAATTGTGAGCAATACGAAAATATCAAAAATTTAAAATAGTGTAAGTATTAATTATCAGAATTTGAATTTCAATCAAAAGGAGAAAATCACAGAATCTGAAACAAAATCAAGTGATATTGATATTCATTCAGAGTCACAGTAATGTTAATTCTGGACATGAAATTACACATTTTTTTATAGATTTTTAGATTTAATTTAATGGAAATGTAAAAATGTTTGGGAGGTATTAAGGAAACGACCAATTGGATATACTATAAAAATATTAAAAGGCTAGAAAAATATCTTAAAGAATACTGCAAGAGCTTGGGGTGCAACCACTATGGGTGACATCACGCACATCAGAAAGGTTACATCTACATCTACTCAATACCCCGCAAGCCGCCGCAAGGGCGTGTGGCGGGGGGTGTTAAGGCACCACCCGTAATTTAGAAAAAAAGAACCGCTTGCAGAAGCCACAAGTTGATAGTCCACAAACCAAACATGGTAAACATTCATTCAAGAACCCTTTCACAGACATGCAAACCCACAAACTACTAACAAACATACACATGCACAATCCTTGAAATTTTAATTTTGTTCCGACTTGTAAATTAAATGTTTTTAATATTTCTAAATGGACTTCGGATTCTTACAATTATGACTTTTGATTGTTCTGGGGAAGAATGAGTATTTGAATCTATCTCCCTTATTTTATCTTTGTGGTCTGATCTACCTAAATAGTGTGGGGCCATTATAATTCCTTTAGTGTCGTCGTTAAAATCGCTGGTTCTGAATCTTTCTAAAAGTCCAAGTCTCGCTTGTTCTCTTCGTATTTCAAGTGGCTCCCAGCCTAAATCCTCTGAGACACCTCTTCATTTGTTTGGAGCACAAACTCGTGAATTTCATTTTTGTTAATAGGGACAAAAAAATTAAATATCAGCTACGACTCGAAGATATTTTTTTGCTCTAAAAACTAATTCTGGTATCCAATTATTTCTGAATGGTAACTATTAGATACATAATAAAGACCGTTTACCTTGCATTCCCTGCCACACACCTCATAACCGCTCGCAGGGTGTATAACATAGATGTAGAGGAAGCACCGTTTCCCTAAAACCAATAAACGGTTTATACCATTCCCGCAATCTCTTCATGAAAAACCTTAATCAAGGAACCCCCGTTAAGCAACGTACCTTTCCCTTAAAACCTTCTCCTAACATTTCTCTTCCCATTCAACCCTTTTTTCTTAGGGTGGTTGACTCCGTCCGCCCCAGGGTATCGAGGGAGAGAAGGGACGAGTGGGGGTTGGTGAAGCTGAGGGGAAGCCAAGAAGAAGGGTGAAAAAGTTTTGAATTCGAAGTTTAATTCCAATGAGAAAAAAGACGAAATTTTAAACATGAGAATCTGAAAATAATTAATTCACCTTGGACGAAAGGGAACGGCAAGTTATTCGCCTTCGGACCTCTAGGAACGAGGGGTTATCTCTTTCACACCTCATAGCTCCCCGCTACGCTTTGCAACGCGGAAACGCTTGTCCACACTACGGAAAATACTAATTGGACTGTTGCTACATACGAGTGAGTATCCTCACCAGTGTTCTCGGTTCCAAACCCCATTATACCCGGCTGGATTCCAGGACATAGCGAGAATTATTCAGTCGCAACGAAGACCTTTATTGTTGTTTCGAGGATAAAACTTCTCTCGTCATACACTATCCCAAGGATAGAGGTACATATCTTAGTGCATATGAGGTATATATATCATTTGCGGCAACCTAAGTACGCCTATAATTAAGTATTCACCACAAGTAGTTATTTGACGAACTTCTATTCAAGGTGAGTTCTCAATGGAGAAATCAAGATGTCATTAGCAGTAGAAAATAGTCAGAAGAATTCCGAGATTAGAACATTTTAAATATAATATATAATGGCACATAACGAACTACAAAGCAGCACCTGGAACCCATGATGTTGGTGTACATGGGAAAATGTCACGTAGAATATATTTTCAGCTTGATATAATTTGTAATAACTGCAAAAAAAAGGCTATTATTTGCCAGGTTGTACACGTTTAAGCAGTGAAGGATCTCAGGTTTTCCCGGCGTATGGTATTCAATAAGTTTTCTCGGGTTTCACACTGGGTCAGATTGCAGTGCACCGACGTTTTGAAGGCTGACTCTGCCATCGTCTTCAGGGTGAAGTGAACCACCACCACTTCACCCTGAAGACGATGGCAGAGTCAGCCTTCGAAACGTCGGTGCACTCCAACCTGACCTGGTGGGAAACCCGAGAAAACTTCTTGAACGTTTAAGCAGATGTGTTTAAGCACCAATTCCATACGCAGTAGACTATCTGATAATTTTGACGTATTAATTATTTTCAACACCATGACCTTGACTGATTTAGGTCTTCACTGGTATTTACACTATAACCTTTACCATGACTCTACAATCCCAAATGTTTAAATGTATAATTATGGAAATTTTTTTTCAAAAGATCTACAGTAATTAATGTGTCTAAATTGAGCTGTTGAATAGAAAAAATATAGTAAAACCTATGTAGAAAGGCTGGGATTCATGTTATAAGCTGCTAGCAAGTTCCATCTATACGTATTCTAAGTATTAGCGAAAAACATTCCACACATTATTTCCTTCTCACTAAAAAAATTTCCCGTCGAAGGTTAATGTGTCGTAAAAGGTTGAGTATCACTCATAATGTATGGCACGAAGGACTGGGTAAATTTTAACAATATTTCATGAAAACAAGGAACTTGACTTCGCATACATTAAAGTAATATTAGGCATGCATAAATACAATTCAATGTATCAAGTAATTTGCACTCGAGTAGTTTAGTTTTGGATGTATGTGGCGATTATGCACATGGCTTCGTTCCTTTTAACGGGTGGTGACCTATCACCCCACGCCACACACCCTTGCGGCGGCTTGCGGGGTATTATGTAGATGTAGATGATTAAGACTTTAGAGTAAAGTGTTCGTCGCCTTGGGAATCCTGTCGAGATTATTACGCAGGGTATTATTTAGTACAATAATGATGCTAGATTATGGTAATAATTTGCTATATTATATCTATACATACATCTACACGATACCTCGCAACCCACCACAAGGGCGTGTGGCGGGTGGTGTTAGGACACAACATGTAAAACAGAAAATCAACTACATACAAAACAAAACCATGCCAATGAACAATTATGTCTTTGCAGTAAAGACTATACTATAGTATATAATTTCTCACCACTATCGTACTTCGAGATCTCAGTAAAAGTCCAAATTCCAATCTTAATGACGGAAAAACAAAAAAAATCTGATATTCAACGAACACATGATGTTAAAGTTCGTGTAAAAACGGACCGTCGCCACACTTCCTACACCCGCGGGCAGTGCATAGTGTAGAATACGCCTTACATCACATACCATAATACTAAGGTCGGTTTTGTAGCTGATGGTTCAGTTTACTCAGTACTAAGCCCGACGGCTTGTGAAATTCACAAGCCGTCGGGCTGTTAATTAATAATTAAAATATATATGGAATTAACTTTAGAATCATCCTAAGACACATTTTATCGGATATTTTGGTTTTAATTGACAGGCAAAGAAGCTGTCGTCACTCGTTCCATTAAGGGCGGATAATTTTTGTTAAGACGGAAGAAAATGTGGTAAAAGGAGCGCCAAGAAATCCCGTTTGAGTACTAAAAAATGTTTTAAACAGTTTCAAATTTCCTTATTCGAAGGAAAGTTCAGTGCTCTGGATGCACATACATCTAAAATAAATAATCATGAGAAAACTTTGCTGGCAATCTCATGAGTGTGATTTACTTTTTATGTCAACAAAATTCATTTTCCTCATTAAAGGCCAATTTTCATGTTCGCGAAACTCAAATTGTTAAAGATTTGCGCTAACCAACCGGGAAGTAGTTTTTTCTTAAACAATTGTGATCTTTTGGGTAAATAGTATCTACGGATCGGATAAAGTTTGAAATTGTTCTCCGCCCTCCGTTTCCTTTAAAAATTTCACTCTATCCCTCCCTCTCATTCGCCTGTTTCTGCACCTCCACTTCCCTTCTTCCTTTTCCCCTTTCTCTTTGTATCCACTCGCTTCCCCCTCCTTACCCCAAAAAACCCCCCTCATTCCCACCCTCCCCCCCCCCTGCCCGTCCACCCCCAGGTCTTTCCTTTCATCCCACTCTCTCGCGAAACACGTAGGAAGCAATCTCGTCCACCAATCAGGGCAGGGAACAGGATTACTTGCCCCCCACCCAACATCCCTCCATTCCCTCCCTTCCTCTTCCCTCTATTCCGTGATCCCTCTCTCTCTCTCTCCACCCTCTTCCTCTCGCCCTCTCTCTGCCTCGTTTTTTTTAAGGCGGCTTTCCCTCTTTCCTCCTTCACCTTCCCCTCCTTTCCACCCACCAGAAACTCGCCCAATTCCCTCCAATCTATCCACTCCACTCAATGCCAGACCACCTTAGTCCCTATCCTGGCACATATACACACAAGAACACACACACAGACACACACGCAGACGCGTTCAATCCAACGGTACCCTAAGAACTCGCCGCACCCCTTACTTTGCCATCTCCACTAAGCCAAGACATAGTGCAAGACGTAGTACACAGACATGAGACATTGCAGTAATATACGATAATAGTACTTGGCTCCCAAATGACTTCCTTGGATCTGAATTATTTTTATCGCTTTACAGGTCTGCTGCCTGCTTGATCATTTCGAGGGTCTCAGTTGCCGTCTTCCCGAGTTTCGCACAAAACTTCACGGAATAACGTTGCTCTAAATTCAGATTCATTTTTGTTTTTCGACGCGGACAAAAAACTTGCTTTTCTAAAAACGGTGTCCTCACTCAACGACAGCCCGCAGGCGACTGAGGTTGGTGTCGGTCTGTTGCTAAGAGCCCCCTCCACCTTACCCTGCCAGGCAGACCTCCCTCCACCGCTCCGTTCGCGCCAGAGAAAATCAGTCCTACCACTTTTGGGTGCGACCCTGAAAATTATTCAGTCTACCGGTCGAGATAACACTATTGATGGATCCCGGGAACGAACAATCGTAACGCATATAAGTCACACCTAACACTGCACTAAACATTTTATACCCTTTATTATATAACAAACCGCTACACGGTACACCTGCTTCCATTCGTTCCTTCCAAAATTCCTAATCAATTCATCCCTCTACCTCGCTTACTCAGCATTCTCCACTACATATGCCTTTATTTTCCATTACATCTCTATAGTTACACGACGTGCGGTGTTGGAAAACGAGATTTGTCGAATGAGTTTATGACACAGGCAGCAGTGTCGCAAAATTGTTGATATATTTGTGAACAGATACTCTTCAAAAACAAAGATTAATTTTTAGACTGTTTCTCTTTGGTAAATTTGAGATTTATCAGCATTCCAAAGACGTTCAGCACATTCTAAAAATTTCAAATTACTGTATCTACATCTACGTATATCTCGCAAGCCACCGCAAGGGCGTGTGGTGGGGGGTGTTAGGTCACCACCCAGAAAAAGGGGAAAAAAGAAAAACCGCATTCAAAACCAATACATACACGCAAACCCAAATCCACAGTGGTGCATACATTCAAAGAAACATCCTATCATTTTACACTCATGCAAATACACATAGGCCCCCCTTCACTCCACAAAGCATGCAAGTACATATGCTTTAATATCACAAATAATTGCACTTTAGCATGCAGTAAGAAATTTATCCAATAACGTACAAGCTTGATTTTGGTAAGTAACAAGGCGAAATTCCACCATCACAAGAACGTGCTAAATAAAACGCTCTCCTACCCAAGATAAGGATTTTATTTTACTTTGGAGGACATGAACATTCGTTTAGGATTAGAGAGACTGGAGAACGGATAGGTTTAAGATGTAGTTTTTCCCGAAAACAATTACAGACAGTACTAACAGCTGCTACTCACTTCAGAGAGGGATTAAACAAAATCATCATTGCTTATACTTATGTGTGTAGATATGCGCGTGTGTATGTACGTGCGCACATCATTATTGTGTATGAATATTCATGCATTAATCTGCGTGTGTAAGTCTATTCATATCTCACTCGTATATATGCATTTAAAATAATCGAGGCTATATTTAACAAAATATTCATCACTCAAGTTGCATGATTTTACTATAAATGGTGGTGGTACCACGTGCATTCCTCTTGAGTTCGATTAGTGGATACTAATACAGATAGATTCAAATACTCTTTCTTCCCCAGAACAATCAGAAATCATAATAGTGAGAAACCGAAGTTCATTTAGAAATATTAAAAACATTTAAGTTACAAGTCGGAACAAAATTAAAAATTCAAAGTGTGTGCATGTGTATATTTGTTGGTAGTTTGTGGGTTTGCATGTGTGTGAAAGGGTTGGGGCGAAAGGGCTCTTGCATGAATGCTTACAATGTTTTGTTTGTGGATTGTATAAATTTGTGGCTTCTTCATGCGTTTTTTTTTCTAAATTACGGGTGGTACCCTAACACCCCCCACCACACGCCCCTGCGGCGGCTTGCGGGGTATTGAGTAGATGTAAATGTAGATATATGTCAACATTTTTCCGTAGTTACGACTCATGCGCACTGTGTGAATTTTTCTTTTCGTGTACTGCGTATGCCCGGTGTGGATACACTCCGTGCCACACACCTTCCCGCTGGCTTGCAAGGCACACTAATATGCATGTAGATGTTGTTGAATATGCTCTGCATTTATTTTTCTTGAGCGGTACGAGTTTCTCCGAACTACCTCCAATATTTCTCTACCCAGAACTTCTTTGTTTGTTTTCATTTCCATCCATTTCTCTTTTAATATTCTTCTCCACACCCTAATTTCAAATCCCTTCAGTTGTATCCTAATACAACGACGCTCAAGTTTCCGAGTCGAATAAAAAAACTTTTCGATAGATTTCAACTTTGCCCTGAATTGCCAGGCTGTAAAATACATCGTTCCTCATGGCTATATTGCAATTACTGCAGGGACAAATCCAGAACGTTGACTCGGGCGCGTCGAACCGATAGACTCGTAAAAATATATATTTACAAGACTCTTACGATTTCAACTTGTGAGGAAGTAAAAAGAAGTGGTTGGTTTTTACTCCTGAGGAAGAAATAACCTTCAAATAAGCCCTATATGCCTGAACATTAAAAGAAAATTTTGTTTAGACCAATCATTCCTCCAGAGAAAGGGACTGAACCCCCAAAATACCCTTTCCTAGATACGACACAAAACCACTGGCACTCTCCGGGCGAATTACTTCTCCTCAAACCCAGTCTAGTCTCCTGCAAGTATCAAAAATTTACGGAAGCAAATAAAGAATCCGCAGAAGACTCCCGGAAATATCAAAAAATACCCATTAAAATTTATGTTTAAAAATATTTTATAAAATGTATAGGTTTATGTTTATAGATTTATAGGTCTACATCTACATCTACATAATACCCCGCAAGCCGCCGCAAGGGCGTGTGGCGGGGGGTGTTAGGCCACCACCCAAAAAAAGGAAAAAAGAAAAAGGAAAAAAGAAACACCGCATTCAAAACCAACACACACATGCAAGCCCCAATCCACAACAGTGCACACATTCATTGCAACACCCCATCATTCGACGCGCATGCAACCACACATCTACCTATCCTCACTCCAAAAGCATGCAAGTACATACGCTTACCTACAACAAATAATTCCACCCTAGGATGCAGCAAGAAACCTATCACGAACGTGCCAGCTAGTTTATAGCAAGTAGCCAGGCGAAACACCACCACCACAAGAGCGTTCCACACAAAACTCTCTCCCACCCAAGGTGAGGAATCAAAGGTCACCAATTAGTAAGAAAATGGTACTATTAGTACGGAAAAATCGCCATTAATCTTCCCGCAAAAGAATCCTTTATACTTGAAAAGATCGTTTTCGGAAAGGTAGAAAATTATCTGGGGCAAATCTTACGCATAATAAAGCTCATCTCTCTTGTTAACCCTAGTTTCCTCCGTTCGATTATTTTTATGAAAGTAGACATCTATTTACTACTGGAGGTCCGTCAATAATTAACAGTTATTGACTAAAAACAACTGCGTCACGTTGAAAATAGAATTTTTTTTCAAATGGCGAATAGAAATGTGCGGTATGGGCGGCTTAAGTTGCGAGCATATTGTGACGACAGTGCCCGCGAACACATAATTTTTCACCAAAAAAACAGTAAAGGTGGGTTTAAAGAGTAAGTGTCTTGATAATGTAACATTTTCCCAAGATTTGCTTTCGTTCCAAAGTGTTTTCAATTCATTTTTCTTTTCAATGTGAAAGCAAAATCATCGCTCAACTGCATAAATCAGATTTGCATCGATATAGTTGAGCAGGTGCGTCGCTCATGAAGGGGGGAAACGTTGCTCACCTTTCATTAGGTGCATTTTATCGATAATGACGATATATTTACGGGTAGTTTTACTGATAACAATCAGTCTTAATCCTTCTAAAAGACAATAATGTATTTTGAACACATGGCGGAATAAATTCCCAGCGTCAAATAAACTTTGAATGATACGTATGAGGAAGTTTGCTTACCCTTCTCTTGTATTGTCTAAATTAAGAAATCTCCTCGGTATGATTAACGGCTTCACACTTCTTTCTAACTTATCAATACTGATTAATGACTGTTTTTTTAATCAATATCGGGCTGAGAAAATGGATTTTCAGCTGTTGCGTTAATCAACTGGTAGTACATCAAAGTAATGGCTAGGAAAACATTGAAATTTTCTATAAATCTGGGATGTTTTGGTGTTTTTCATCGTTGCGGTTACGAAAGAAAGAGCAAAGTATTATAGTGGGAGGAGTGCAGGGTGTCTGACCGGGTGGCTTGGGTTTGATCCTGGGTGATACATCTGGGCATCCTCAGCTTTACCCTAGCCTTGTCAGTTTTTGGGAAGCAGGTATTCAAGAGGGATGCAAAGCATTTACTCTGTGATGGAATGTTAAAGATTGTGACAATTGGGAGAACATTAAGCAGGTTAGGTAGTGGGAGGAAATGAATGGTTGGACGGAAAGAAGGGAGGCACGAGTTATGATGAATTGAACAAGTTATACGTAATTAAGTTCAGTCAAATATATGTAACAACAATCACTTTCGTCACACGATTTTACAAGAAATAGTGGTGCTACCATGTAAATTCATCTTAAGCCCGATAGGTAGTTACCATTTCATTTGCAATTCGAAATTTTTTCTGTAGTTGTTTATCATGTTTATCATGAGTGACTTTGTTCGTGTGGTATGCATACCTGGTGTGGATACATCCCCTGCTACACATCGTCCTGGAGGTTTTCAGGGTATAATGCAGATGTAGTTTGGGGTGCCAGGGTGTACCTTGTAATCCGCAGCTGAGGAATGTAGCGAATTTCACTCTTACCCTAAACGGTACACAACCTAAAAAAATCTAAAAAAAGATATTCTTGGAAAACTACAGTTTTCAGAGAGAAAAATTATCTACACCCTCCCTCTTGCCTTATTAATACCCCGTCGACGTGTAAAAACAACGTGCAATTAAGATAAGTACCAGAAATCTTCAAGTTATGAGGTTTTACTATTTTTCGTGAAACTGGAAGAGAAAAAAGATGAACCTGAACTTAAACTATGCGAGGATTATTTCTAAAGACAAAACCTAGATGGCGTCACCGCATAGTGCATAGGATTTGTATAGCTTCCGATAGATTGAGAAGCGTTTTGTATGCTTAAAATGTCGTCGTGTAATGTATTGAACGTGTTTAACCGATCGTTCTCACCACTTGCCTCGCTCAACCCCATCAACACTGAATAAATGAAATTACTCCAATAGTGGTAAACAGTTTTCCTTTAAATTATAAGGGGGGAAACTCCTTCTTCCTTTCACTTCAAACTTTCACAAACTTCCTTTCAAAACAGAGTACAAATGATGTTATTTGGCTAATGCCACAAGTCAAAGGAAGGGGTAAAGGGTAAAAAAGGAAATGGATGAGAAAGGTGAATACGAATAAAATAAATAAAAGGTGAAAGGTGAATACGAAATAAAGAAAGTGGGTTTCAATAAACGGTTGGTGGGGAAATGTTATGAGAAAGTTAAAGAGAGGTGTTATTTTGCTCTAGTTAGACCACATTTGGAATATGCCGCAAGTATTTTGGGATCCTTGGGAGAAAATCTGGCAAAAAGAATTAGATAAGTCCAGAGAAAATCCGCCAGATTAGTTAAAAATATTTATAATAGGAACACAAGTGTAACAGGTCTCTTAGGGGATTTAGGCTGGGAGCCCCTTGAAATACGGAGGGAACAAGCGAGACTTAGACTTTTAGAAAGATTGAGAACCAGCAAGTTTAACGATGACACTAGAGGAATTATAATGGCCCCACACTACTTAGGTAGATCAGACCACAGAGATAAAATAAGGGAGATAGATTTCAATACAGATAGATTCAAATACTCATTCTTCCCCAGAACAATCAGAAATCATAATTATAAGAATCCGAAGTCCATTTAGAAATATTAAAAACATTTAAGTTACAAGTCGGAACAAAATTAAAAATCTGTGCATGTGTATGTTTGTTGGTAGTTTGTGTGTTTGCATGTATGTGAAAGGGTTCTTACATGAATGTTTACCATGTTTGGTTTGTGGACTATAAATTTGTGGCTTCTGCATGCGGTTTTTTTCTTCCTAAATCACAGTTGGTGCCCTAACACCCCCCCGCCACTCACCCTTGTGGCGGTTTGCGGGGTATTGAGTAGATGTAGATGAATAAGCGTATTTTGGCCACAATGTAGCCCTTTTCAACTTACTGAAGGTGAATCGTCTCGGCAACACAAGCTGAAGAAAAATCCCATCAATACTCATCGATAACTGAGTGAGCCAAGCGAACGAAGACGGTGTTATGGATGTGAAAAATGTGCGTTCCTGGGTACGAAACCTCGAAGAAGATTGGACTTCGGGTGACAACGTGCTCAAGAAGCCTCGGCCACGAATAGGTCGGTTTTTACAGTGCACACAAGGGACCCCTACTGCACAAAAACGTTCCCGGAGGCCATGAAATTATGGCATCCACGTTGTGAAAAATGTGAGAAATGACATATGTCTCGGCTGTGACCCTGAAATGAAAGCTCAGTCTTCCCAATAGTCGGTAAGCTGTGTATGTTGGTTGGTAGTTTGTGTGTTTGCATGTGTGTGTGGAGTGAAAGGATTTTTGCATGAATGTATACCATGTTTTATTCAAGAAGTTCTCTCGGGTTTCCCACAGGATCAGGTACACCGATGTTTCGATAGCAGAGTCAGCCATCGAAACTTTGGTGTACTGCAACCTGACCCAGAACTTCTTGAATACCATACGTTGGGAAAACCTGAGATCCTTCATATATCATGTTTTGTTTGTGGACTGCATAATTTGTGACTTTTGCATGCGGTTTTTTTCTCAATTACGGTTGGTGCTCTAGCATAGCTAGAGCTATGTTGGTGGGTTGTGGTTGCGCTAGCATATCTAGCGCCATGCGCCCTTGCAGCGGCTAGCGGGGTATTAAATAGATGTAGATGTTTGACTCATTTCCAATTATGACCTTTTTCAGAAAATCTGGGTCATTGTTTCGACTTAGAGCAAGTCCAATGTAACTGCAGCATAAAATTCTTGACGTTGCCAAGATAATGCATAAGAGAATGCGACGAGGCAGCTGATGACCATTCCGATACAGAGGACTTTGCCGATTGTTTTAAAAATTGAAAGAGACGCTGGGTTAAGTGCGTGAGGTTCCAAGGGGATCACTTCGAAGAGGACTAAGACCTCATTGTTCTAGGTAGGCTATTTTTCTAAAAGTATTGCATGGCTGGATCCTTTCCGGACAGACCTCATAAATACCCGGGTACGCAAATGTGACCATTTTGCTTCAATCGAAGTGCAACACGAGAAACTCGTAACGCTGAAACGCTCTCCGAAGAGCAGGGTTTAGGCCTGAAACCCTTTGGGAAATGGTCACACCGCGGAGGTGAGAAGGGGACCAGATGACCAAACATGTGCTCAAGGAGCGGGTTTTTCGAAGAGGTATTACTACGGGCATGGAGAGCCAAGGGACGGCAGTTGAGGGTGTGGAGGACGGGTCGGGGAAACGAAACGTATGTAATCAGTAAGCCAGTGGAGACCGTGGGGTTTGAGAAAGGCAGTTGGGAAGCGAGAGAGAGGGGGAATAGTAGGAGCGAGCGGAGGGGTGTGGGCATGAGGGTGCTGATACAGGAAGAGGGAAGGGTAGAGGGATTATAGAAAATGAAAGGTTGAGCAAGCTTTTCAATTCTAATATCTGTCAGAAGCAGATATTGGAGGGCATTAAAAGGTTCAAAGGAGACAATTGCCAAACCGGGAGGAAGGGGAGGGGGGTGGGCGTACTTTGAGAGTATTTCGCATGGGGGTTGGATGGAGCTGGTGAAGGCTAGATTGGGAGACTATTGAGGATTCGACTGGGGAGGGGGATTTGGATTTGAGGAAGACGGAATACCTATAAGTGGATAGGGCAATTCCGAGGTGCCGGAAAATGTTAATGTCGTTACATTATAACTTAGTGGTAAGATATGAAACAATTAGAATTTGCACTAGAACTATTATTCTATCTATATCTACATAATACCATGCAAGCTGTCGCAAGGGCGTGTGGCGGGGGTTGATAGGCCAACAGCCATACATGCACATATATTACATCTCCATCTACATTGATATTAATTAGAGCATGTAATCGACCAAAGTTAGTCAGCACGAAAGAAGCTACTTACATGCAAAAATATTCAGTAGTTGTAGAGTATTACGTAACGATGTTGTGCATGTTACAACGCTCCCTAACTGTCTCTTATTCTGTTTTAAAGCTACCTCTTTCCTCCTCGTCTTCACGGTTAATAACTTACGAGTACCACATTTTCTAAACCTTCCCTAATCCCTTACCCATCCCACCTGGTGCTTGCACCCCCTGCCCCACATCTTTTTGGTGGACAGCGAGCGTATGTAGCTATAGATTTTCAAATCATACCGGAACAATGCTATAAAAATGGGTATATTTAAAATGCATGCATGATATGTTTTGCAAAATATATGTACTCCCAATACTAATTCTAACCTTCGCGCCTGCGATCATATCTATTGTGATATCTAATCGTACGAGGAAAAAACGAATTTGTGAGCCTATTCAACTATACTATTTTTCTCCCCGATTTTATATTCATGGTGTGATCGGCTATAGTAATACGAAGCCTGCAATATGTCTTTAACATCCTCGAATAACTAAGCAAAAATCTCAAATATACATAATAAATTTAACCTGTATTTCCACGCATGGTCCCTGTCCTAATTCTTCAAAAGTACCATGATACAGCTGCATTGTTCATAGGAATTTTTCAAAAACCTAGCTGCTCGACGTTGCACTCGATCCAGTTCCAAAAGGATCCAATACACCCGCAGTATACTATAGGTGTGGTCCTTGAACCTCTCATCACAATTACCAAGCATCCTTTTCATGAACCCTGACTTTTTATTTGCTGTTCCACAAATTTCGCTAATGTGCTTTCCCTGGGATATCTCCTTAGTTTCGTAACATCCAAATATTTTACCAATTCTACATTTGCTTGGCATTGAGAGGTAGTGGGATGTGAAAGACATCACATAAGTGATAAAATAATATAGGTGGATAAGGAAAAGGGAGGATAAGAGGAGATTTTACTCGAAGGACAACGATAAGGCAAATAGTAATTATGAAAGACTATAGAAGGAAATAATGAAGCAAGAGGTAAGAGGATCCGCATGCAATATGTCATACGTCCTTAATGCATAGTATTTGACCGAAACTCTTCGCGTACTGTCCAGACCATAAAATAATCATGAGTTATAAAATTAGACCATTTTTATTCATAAATATTTTCATTCATTTATACGTGGATGATTCTATACAGATACCATGAACAGAGGATCTCGTGGAGATGATATTGCTATATAAATACAGGCCATGTACTAAAGGTATTAGAGGCTAAGACTAATTCCCTATATCTCTTATTGATAATACACAATCATTTGTATTTCTGAAGCCTTTCCGAATAATATAAACACGCTACGTTTGTCCTTATGAACTACATTTTTCCTCCGGCTCCTAATATTAATAATTCCTCCTTTCTCTCAATGTATTAGCACAAAAATACATAATATTTCCTCAATTTATTCCACTTACATTTATTATAATATCCTCTAAATCACTTACGACCACCCAATGGAATTTTAACACACGTCCCATCCCTCAAAACATTATATCATAAATTTATATTTTATTTTCTCATAAATACGTACCTTGAAGGAATCATAAAATGTCCAATAGTTCTATTTTTGGAAGAAAATAAAACGAATTTAAATTACACCTTTACTCACGTTGCATGAGCCTCTTCCTTAAAGTACCAAATTTTCATCCACTCAAACACGTTTGATTCATTCGATTATATTCCCCGCAAACATTCGCGAGTTCGAGAAACTACTTTTTTTGCGGGCGATTCTCATTCACCCGGCACCCCTCGAATCACCACTCTTCGCCGTGATAAATCCCCGACTCGCGTGCCGAATGTTGACGACGCAATGAGAACGTCAAATTTCATCTATTATCCAGTCGTGAAAAGAGAGTAAAATCATATTCGCGGAAGGCTAGGTGAAGGGAGTGGGAAGGAAAGAGGGTTATAAAGTACCGAATTGCCGTAGGAAATTTCAATGGGACGGGTGCTTTGAGAGTAAAGGCGAAAAAATAAATGCAAAAAGGGAAAGGATAAGGCAGGCGATGTTGAGGAGTCGAAAGACTCTAGGGTGAGACCAAAATAGGGAAGGCTCGTGAGGCGGAAAGAGTCGATGGGGCGAGGGGAATGGGATATTGCTGGGAGCAGGGTGGGAGATTTGAATAGGGGATGGTGTCAAACCCCTGCGATTGCAGGGAGGGTTCGGGGAAAGGGTTAGGGGAAGGGGAAGGGGTAGGGGGAAGAGATTGGGGGTTCGGGGGTGGGGGCCCTCTGCTACGCGGTCGGCTACATGAATCAGTTCAACCGGGGGACGGAAGATGGTGGGGTGGAGGGACAGGGGTGGCAAAATATCTTTAATAATTCGGTTGGGGGAACGATTCATCATAAAATGGTTCATAAATCATTCGCACGCTACTCGGAGCAAAGGTTTACTGAGGGTTTTTTTTTTATTAATGATCTTAATGATTGGTGGAAATTTTGCACCCCATTCACATCGGGCTTATTTATGGTATGATTTTGTGTTTACGGCGTGTTTATCGCTGACGGCAATTAAAAGTTGAGGTAAAGAAATTTTCTGCCTGATAGCGTCTCGAAATTTCCCTTTTTATGACTAAAAAATGTCTAACGAGATATATCCTTCAAAATGCGGTTATGGATGATTTTCGGCATAATACATTCAAAGCCACTTTGGGTGTGGTCAATTATTTCAACTGGCATTTTGCCCGTAAGTACGTACGCCATTATGCTCTATCAAAACGTTACTCCGTGGCTGAAGCAATGACTACATGCTTTCATTGTTTAATCTTCCGTGAATTTTTATTTTTAATATTATCAACTGTATCATAATTTTTGAGCATATCGTTTACACTTGTAATTAAGTTTTCATTCAAACTGGAGTGTTCAACTACACTTCAATGCTCTGATAGTGGGAAGAATTTTGTTTAACCGAGGTAAAGAGGGAAAAATAATATGCACGCTTGGTAGAATGAAGGGAAACGGAGTATGCGGAACTGAAAGATGAATTTTTTACGGCAAGAGACATGAAATGTTGTGTATTTATTGTCTAACTACACTTGACTTGGAATTGCGGTAGTGAATAACGCTTAGACCATAAAAAATATATCATAGCCAATAAGCTACAGCGCATGATTACAATTATAATAACGTGCTAATAAACTGTACCTGTACCTTGTATATCTCAAGTATTAATTTTTCGAAGTGTTTAGCGCATTTATAAAGTGAAATAGGAATACACCAATCATAATACTATATAATAATACTTCCCCGGACGCCAAAGGCCAACCCTCTCTGCCGGCCCTCGTTCCGACATTAATTTTGAGAAGAAATATACACTTCAAATACTAAGGAGTACTTTATTTGAAGAACTTCATGATAACGGTGTGTTAGTAACGGTATGAGTGGGTAAATAAATAAACGAAGTGGTGGGTAAATAAATAAATCCCACTTGATTCCACCATTTATTCCATTTGAGCGTTTTCCCTCCCACATTCTTCTACAATTTTGAAATATTTTCAAAATATTCACGCAATTTTGAGACAAAAACGAAACGTCTTCATGATAATAAACAAAAAATGTCGATGAATTTCCCTTCTTATGGCACTTCATTTGAAAATTATCTTTCAAACTTGCTTTTTCAAAAGAAATACGATATCCTAAGAAAAATATAAATGAACTTCAAATGCATTTCATATTGAAGTCGATGCGAATGATTTCGAGTCGAAACGAAGACTGTGTGAAAATTAGCCTATTATCTGCGAACTAGTGACGATAAGGTAACGTATCAATACGCACTCAACATTTTAAAATCAATTTGAAAAGTAATGATGAGTATCTAATGAAGAAATCAAATGAAAAACACGTAGCATGTCGAGCAAAAACATAATAAAATTTTGCGCAAAGCCTAACTGACGCATCTTTAAAAGCGAATACATAGAGAATTACCCAAAATCGTTTTGGCCTTACGCCAGGGAAATAAAAAGGAAGCATCCAACTGTACTTCCCTCAGGGGGAGAAAATAAAGTCGCAGGCAGCGTAAAAAAGGCGAATATCCTACATAAATCCTTTCATGGCGCACACGCAAAAATAATGATACACAAAACGAAGTCCTCCACACACCATAGGATACCACTAGCGACATACAGCGACATATTTATTGTTTTAGAAAGGAATAGAAATACAGCTCCGAAGTATGAAACCCCAGCTTCGGAAGAAATCCCTGTTAGAATACTGAAAGGAAGTTGTGAAAGATATAGCACCTTACTTAAAAACCGTTTTTAGATACGATAAAAGCAAGTTATCTTACGATAAAGCAAGAATACCTGGCGACTGGAAACTAGCTAACACGATCCTTTCTATATCTACAAAGCATTAAAATGGTGCTTCTAAACAGTAGGCGTGCATTCTGTCATAACCAGAACGGGTTTAATAAAAGCAGAATGAGAAACGCAACTTGATATTTTTACTTATTATATCCTGAAATCTGGGGAAATAAATGCCTAAGTGGATGTCGTACGTAACATTTCAAGAAAGCCTTCAAAAAGATCTGTCCCGAGAAACTGACACAAAAACTAATTTAATATGGTGTTAACGAGAAACCTACTTATTAGATTAGACTTCTTACTAACCGTAAGCAAAAAGTAGTCGATGATGAGTTGGTTTCATTAGAGAGACCAATACAAGCTTGTTTATTAACGTATAATGATTCTGTCTTGATATGGTAGTGGTCTATCGTAAGAGTGATTATGGTTAATTTTATCGCTTAATTTTTAATAAACCCGAGAACTTTCATAGTGGGTAAAATTAAAAATTAAAAAAAAAATAATTTTTCCGCTAACGTGTTTGCACAACTGAGCTCTTCTTTTCAGGGATTTGAGTGGCTTTATTCCCTTTCCCTTATCCTTTAAACACCCTACCTCTCCCATATCACTTTCCCTTCCCACATGATGCTTGCATCCTCTGCCACACCCCTTTTTTGTTGGATGTCATGGTATTTGTCTAAATGCATACTTCCGTACGTATGGCCCTTATTCACCCCACTACACGAAATCTGGGACGGCTCCCGGGATCTCGAGTTAATGTTGCTCTAATAATGTGCTAAGTTTGAAAGTTGTTCAACTTCTGGATATTGAAAATTCCATATTTATAGCCTGGTGGCTAGCAAAATTCTCCTTGAAACAAGGCATATTTGCGTGTTTATCATGATTCTCGTACCCTTTCTTCCACTATAGGAATGGATTTATCTGTACCAAGGTAGGAACCGGGCATAAGCATATCGATAGGTATTTTTCAGGAAATTGATGATAGAAGATAACTAATTTATATGCCATTATATGACAGTAATGGCTAAGAGCTTTAAAGTAGCGTCACCGAATTAGACATTAGAAGGTCATTATGAATTTTAAGCATTAAACGAAGGCCGTGCTCACGGTGAAATACCATGGCATACGCTCTAGGAAGACATAACAGGACAGATAGTGTGACAGAAATGTTAGAGACACTAGGATGGACACCGCTCCGACTCAGAAGGAAGCTGAACAGGCTATGTGGGATGTTCAAGATAGTAAATAAAGAGAAGGGGTGGGAGGAGCTCTCAGAAAGATTAGACAGACCAAATTACATTGGGCGGAAGGACCATCAGTTCAAAATAAAACATAGAGGGCACAAAACAAACATTAAAAAAAACTCCTTCCTCAATCGTGGAATAAAAGAATGGAATGAGTTACCTGAGGATATCTTTAAGTCCTTACCTTATTCATTAAATAAATTTAAAACGAGGTGTATGCTCTCCTTAAAATAATTATTTGTGACGTGTGAGTGAGAAATGTACGTGATAAAGCCGTATGTACTTGTGTATGAATGGTTTAAGTGGTTTATGACTCGTAATCAAGAACATTACCACCAGGCTATCGCCTACTTGTAATGCTGGTTGTTAAATACGTAGATACGACTATAGCTCCTCTTTCCAATTATCAAGGGCATAGAACCCCGAGATTACATGCAAAACAAAAAATTCCGAGTACTCCCGAAAAATTTGGATGTTAGAATAAATTTATGGAAAAATACCTACTTACGTTACAAGTAACAGGATCCGGCTACATAGATATTAGAAAGGGGTACGCTACAACTACTAGGAGGAAGGATAGAAAGGAACCTCTCAGAAAACCAATTCGGATTCAGGAAACACTGAGGAGGCAGAGACACAATTCTCAGCTTGAGAGTTCTAGCCGAAAAAATGAGACATGTAAATACACCATTATATGTGGCATTCGTGGATTTGGGGAAGTCCTTCGACTACGTCGAATGGAACAAGATGTTCAAGATACTAGAAGCGCTTGGATTAGACTACAACGACAGAAGAATTATCCATAACCTCTACAAGAATCAGGTTACGACATTGCAAACGAAAAATGGAAGAAAAATAGAAGCGAAAATAAAAAAAGGAGTTCAACAAGGATGCAACCTCTCGCCAACAATATTCAACGTATACCTGGAAGAGGCAATAAAAGAAACACGAGAATTAGGCATCAAAGGAGTCAAGGTCAAGGAGAAGAAATCAACATACTCCGCTTTTCAAATGACATCGCAAAGGTGGCGGAAACGCGAGTGGACCTGCAAGCTACTCTTGAGCGCTATGGCCAAGATACTGGAGGAATATACACGTAATATGAACATCAACAAGAAGAAAACGAAAATCCTTGTGTGTGGAAGAGAGAAGCTGAATGCAGATATCACAATTTGAGGAATGAAACTAGAGCAAGTGGAATCCTTCATCTACTTGGGCAGCAGCATAACTTGGGATGGAAGAAGTTCGACCTTCTTCTTCTTCGAGTTCAAGCGAAGAAAAGCTCAAGCTAAGAACTCATTCATGAAGAAGAGGAAATTGCTATGTTCAAAGAACCTTAGACTGGAAACATGGAAGCAATTCGCCAAGACTTTCGTGTGGAGCATGGCGCTCTAAGGTTCCGAGACTTGGGAAATTGGAAACGTGGACCAGCGAAGAATAGAAGCCTTTGAAACATGGTGCTGGAGGAGGATGCTGAAGATTAAATGGACTAAGTAAGGAACGAGGAAGTATATAGAAGAGCAAAAGGTGATAGGACTATATGGAGAACTCTACCGATTTATAAAATATACCGATACATTTACCGATTCCATCCTGCTTCAAAACCACATCTCAAAAGCCTATCAACTTGCTTCAATAACCAGATTTCCTCGTCGCACATAATTAAGCTCCATATGAAAGTTTCAACAAGTCTTTTCTTAGAATCCTAACGCAGTGACCCTGTTATTTGCTCCCTTCATCATTTTAGTTTAAACACTGATCCGACCAGATCCCCCGGTCGAATTTTGTCCCAGTAAATACTTTGAATTAGTCCATAGAAAAATCTTCCTCCTACGTTTCCATAACACCATACATTCTCTAGATACAAGTATTCTATCTATGTCTCATTAATCTTTCCTGGTTCATTTAATAATTTTTATCGTGCATGATTAATGGCTTGCACGGACTTTCCCGTCTTACCTCCTGGCAGTACTTTCACTTTCCTGTATAACGCACCAATTTCACTATTTGAAAACTTTCCATATCATTGCACTGCATCCTCTTTTTCCATGCTTCTTTCGCTCAATTAGTTTCCCGCCACAGTTTACTATTCAGCCCTTTGCAATTCCTTCTAACTAACTCTGCGTTTAAATTATTCCGTTTCCTCCTTTATAATTATCTCGTCTGTAATCCAAGGTTTTCTTTTCCCATTTCATTCTCCTGTAGTTTCGTTTCAAGCTTCCAATATAACTTTTTGGGTGTGTTCCAATGTTTTTCTATAGCACCCGTCACCCTATACTCACTCATCAATTTCTCTACGGCCTTCTGGTACACCTTTCTCTTTGTCCCGGTTAAAGCTTCTGCTCTCCATTTCCTCAATTATCTTCACTATTTTATATTCTTCAATCTGGTTTCACATTTCATTACATCTAAATTATGATCGGAATATGGATTATGCCTGACTATAATTTAGAATAACTGATATATTTTTGCATCCCCCAACACTTTCCATGTGCGAATACTTACACCTAATGTGGTGTTTATACCAAGTGTTCATAGTGATTAATCCCCGCCTCTTGGAGAACTCTACTGCTCTCTCCACGCCATCATATCTTGTTCTTAAACCGTAGTCCCCTACCTCACCACCTTCGAGTATAATTTCGAGTGTTCCAAGATGGAAACATTTGATAGTGATGGGGGTTTGGAATACGAAGGTAGGTGAAGGTGGTGAGGTATGGGACAACGGTTTAGGAACAAGATATGATAGCGGGGAGAAAGCAGTAGAGTTCTTCAAGAGACAGGACTTAATCATAATGCCTACCGTCGCATCCCAAACCCCCATCACTATCAAATTTTCCATCTTGGAACACTCGCAATTGTATCTTCTAATTGATCGCAACCCCTATCAACTTCTTCCGCCCTATGATTTCATGTTGGTATGTTGAGACCTGAAAAATGACCATGTTCGTTTTTTCAGCTTTTAATTCTTCTAACATTCCCTCAGGTGCTTGTTCAATGCTCACTACGCTTCTTCCTACCTTTTTGCTCAATTCTTTGGCCCCACTTTTTTTCTGGTGAAACGTGTTGAAATTGGATGTAATTCCACTCTAGTGCAGGCCTATGCGGGATTGCTAGGTTGTCTGAGCTGCTGCCCGCAATATATGGTGGTCTGTACTCCACTGCCCACACAGATACGATGTTCTCTCCTCTCCCACCCCTTTCTCCCCTTCGCAGAACCCATTGTTTCAAGCATTCGGGAGTGCGTTTGAGGCACGCGATGACAGATGGAAGGACTATCAAAGAGAGCCCTCGGGTACACGCGGCCTCCCGCCGCCGTTCCAAACCACTCCCTCCCTCCTCCGTGAGTCCCAAACTCTGCTGCTCCCTGGGGAATCGTCGCGCACCCTCCTTCGCCCCTTGCCGTTGAATTCCCCGCACCCCTCTCCGCCCGCCCCTGAGCCGTTGGACCCGACGGATCGACACCATGCCGGCCGCGCAGGAAGGAAAAAATGAATTCCTTCCCCCATGCAATCTCACCCTTTTTCTTAAGCGTCATCCTCTTCCTTCTATGCGAAAAAAGAATACTTCTCCTCCTCACGTTCGGTTCACCCCCCGAGACACTTTCTCCTTTCCCTCCTTTAAAGGATGCTGTTCGGAATACGAAATTAGCGTTGTCAAGCAATAATAATGCATCAAGTTCGAACAAACACTGTGCCTATTTTATGGTTTATCGTATTAATTTACACATTAACCAGCGTAATAATAAGACCACTTTAATTAAAAATCATTCCCTGCTTATATGAATGAGGTATTCGCTCGATTTTTTTGTGATACTTCAGTTCATAACCAACGAGCTACGACCACATTACAATGTGCTTGTGAAAATTTGTGTTACAAGTGAATATCAATGATCGAATGACACTGCCATTAAAAATTACCGCTAAAAAAACGCATATATTTCTGAGAAAATAACACTATCAATTAAGTTACGTATACAAGACGACTGGACGTTACGTTACGCACACTTGTACGACTGTTTATATCCAAGTAATTCATTAAACCTTCCGAGTTTTAGTCCATTATTGTTGCAGAAATGGTGGAAGTTACTCAAAAGCTTGACAGTGGTTGTTTACTGTTATTTAAGCACGTAGAAAAATTACGTGACGCATTAAAAAATCACATATTGTATATTGAAGAGTTTGAATTAAGGATTCATTGAGGAAATGAGCTTGAATTTTGAGCGGATCGTTAATTAAATATTAACCTTATGACTTTCAGGGAATACAATTAATGCTTCATTACGGACGGACTGGTGCCCTATGACGGTGATACAATGAAAAAGAAATTAAATTTCCCTCAGTCACACCTTTCTTACTACGTATACCTTAGAAGCATGTGATAATATTTCACACCAGGGAAGCGTAACAAAGACGATAAAATAAAATATACGGAATGAACACTGTAGCATTATGTTACGTTCAACCCTTGACCCTTTATGCTCGCTATCTCTTTTCGGGACAGATCATCATTTAGTGATGCAAATATTATCAAAATAGAGGACTGGTCTTCCAGTAAGGGTATTCAGAGATGAATATTCAAAAGGAAATTTCAAGGAATGAACACTTTCTTAGGTAGCTGAGGTGTCCATGCGATATAATTCTAGTCATAATATTAAAATAGATTCCAATACAGAGAGATTCAAATACTCATTCTCTTCCAGAACAATCAGAAATCATAATAGTAAGAAACCGAAGTCACTTCAGTAATATTTATGTAGATCAGACCACAAAGATAAAATAAGGGAGATAGATTCCAATTCAGATGGATACAAAATACTCTGTCTTCCCCAGAACAATCAGAAATCATAATAGTAAGAATCCGAAGTCCATTTAGAAATATTGAAAACATTTAAGTTACACGTCGGAACAAAATTAAAAATTCAAAGATTGTGCATGTGTATGTTTGTTGGTAGGTTGTTGTTTGCATGTGCGTTGGTTTTAAGGGTTTTTGCATGAATTAATACAATGTTTTGTTTGTGGCTTGTATAAATTTTTGGTTTTTGCATCCTGTTTTTTTCTTAATCACAGGTGGTGCCCTAACACCCCCCGCCACTCGCCCTTGCGGCTGCTTCCGGGTTATTAAGTAGGTGTAGTCTTAATAAATGAACCCTATGGGCTCCAAAAAATGATGGCGCGATGAGCAATTCATGAATGGTTCTAATGTTGAATCAATGGGCGAAGTAAATGGGATGGGAATTGTAGGAAATAGTCCCCGCGGTCTGAGTACCCCGTTACCTCATGCATGGAAGGTCCCGTGCAAAATCTAAATGGAGGCGGGTGGAAGAGTGCCTACTACACGGTGCAGATGCAATATGCTCCAAGCTCCGTCCAACCTCACCTCGACCATTTACCCCCCGACCTGTCAACCCCCTCTCCACCCTAGTCCGCACTTCCGTCCCCATCTCCTTTTACCGCGCTCATGCTCCCTCCATTCCCGCCTCCTCCCTTATCTCCTCCCCCACCTCCCCGGCACTCCCATCATCAACACTCCCTCACTTCGCCCTCCTCAGAGGGAGAATGACATCAGATACGACAGGGGTGGGGGGGTCTGGATAGGGAGCGCCGTAGGGGTCGCGCGGCGGACTAACCCACATCCCCTCCGCCTCACACACCTTCTCACTGCGACCATCCCCCACGGGGTGGGTATGGCGGGGGGAAGGAGTCGACCCCCGCACCCCTCTCCCCTTCCCCGCGATCTCGCCCCCCACCGCGCTCCCCTCTCGACTCGACCCGTCTCCCCGGGGAGTCAGTCGGCCCACACCCGCTATCCAATTCCATGGGTCCCCCTCTCCATCGATGCACTCCACCAGACCAACACCACCGCCGCCGCCCCATCAAGAATCTCTCTCTCTGGCCCCCCGCCGGCGCCGCACCCCCGACCCCCTCGCACCACACGTCGTATCCCCTTCTCCCCGCGCCTAAACTCCACCCAACCCAAACCCTCCTCGACCGTATGCCTTCCTCCGCAAACACCCCGCGGCGCGAAATCACGGCGGCGTATAGCTCCCGTCCGTGTGCCCCCGGGGGCGGGGAGGGGGATGAGAGGAGGGGCAAGAGGAGAGAGAACGAGGGGAGAGGAGAGACACTGGCGACACCTCGCTCACCGGTAACCACCCTCCCCACCTACCCACTTCACACACGACCCCTCCCAACGGTCCGAATTTGGATATATATACGAGATACAAAAATACACGAATGTGTATTGACGGGGAATGTTACTTCCACATGCCACCAGGAGTGCCCCTGAAGGTCATTTTGTTTGTGGTCTACAAGCATGTAAGCTTTAGTATTCAGCCTACCCTCGTACAAAAGCACTGATATAGATCTTTATTTTTTTTTATTTATTCGTCTTGGTTCGAAAACAGTACTTTTTCGCCTTTGCATGGACAAAAATGACAACACAAGAAAAACAACAACACTAAAACCCCAGCCCTAGGTGGAAATAAATTCCACCACCTCGGGAATCGAACCCGCGACACTTGGATAGGCAGACAAGGACGTTACCCCCGCCGCCACCGGGTCCGGCATAAACAGAAACTTTTAAAAAAATTAAATTATTAAATAAAATATTATAAATATTAATTAATTAAAAAATTAAAACGACAGTCACATATGTGAGATTCCTCTCTTTGTTTATTTTGAATATATATTATTATATATATATACATAAAAATATTTATATATATACATATATATATATATATATATATATTCTATACATTTATATTATATATACATATATATATTCTATATATTTATATTATATATATATATACATATATATATATAAAAAACCATAAACACAGTAATCAACCCGAAGGTCGGTTTAGTAGGTGATGGTAGAGCTCACCCATGTACCAAGCCCGACGGCGTGTGAATATTCACACATCAGGGTAGGGGGGCCAGTTCCTTTCCCTGTGCCGGTTATGGTTTCCCAGGAAGATCTGGTACCCGAAAAATCAACTAGCTTGGGTGGAGCTGCAGGTGCCCAAAGTGCCTTGCCCGGGAATCGAACCCGGGACCCTCTGGTCAGCAGTCCAACGCTCTACCCGCTAGACCACCGCGACCCGCATATATATATATATATATATATATATATATATATATATATATATATATATATATATATATATGCATGCATTCCTCATTCTGATCCCACTTCAACCTAACTATCCTTTATGGAGTACGAAGCGGCTCCCGTTGCAGCAGTCTGAAACCCTGAACCCCTGATTCCGGAGTCGTGGTTTTCTCTCTCTTCTTCTCCTTCGCACCCTCCTTTCCTCCGTCCAATCAGGGTCGGATGCACGCGCTGTGAAAATGGGTAGGCGGATGCCAAGTCTCAAGGCGATAAAGTGGAACGGTTATGTATATATATATATATATATATATATATATATATATATATATATATATATATATATATATATATATATATATATATATATATATATATGTATAGAAATATATTTAAATACACATATTCATACGCACGGACGCTGATTGATATAAAGTTGAACCTCCTGGGATTCAGAAGAGAACGGCGTCGCAAAGTGAGAGGCGAAGAGGAGGAGGGTCATCGCGTGGGCGGGAGATTCCCTTGGGAAAGGTTGGCGGGGCGTATTTCTACGTCCTTCCCAATCCAGAAATCGAATCCGAGGTTCCCGGTGTGAACTCGAGGGCCTACCCACAAATATTGCCTGCCTCGATTAATTTCCGTTCCGAAGTAGATAATCAGCATTGGAAGTGTACATATTTTGTCAATATCCTGCATACTTTTAAATAGACCCATCTCTCAACACTTTCCTTTAAGATTTGCGTATACGTGTCCTGTTATTTAATATCGTAGATAGTATTAATATACCTTATTATCTTGCGATTAAATTTCATCCAGGGCACGATCAGACTGATATTTTTGCCGAGGTGTCATGATGTAGAATGTGCATTCATGGCTGTTAGCCTAACATCCTCCATCACACGCCCTTGAGGTCCTTGGGGATTATTTTGGATATAACTTGACTTCGTAGTTCACGGAAAATACCGTTTTAAGAGTAAAATATTGTCCAGGGAAGTGTAGAGGAGAACAAATGCCACCGAAGCACCCTAGTTCTCTTGGTCTAATTAAAAAGTATGTGAACACATTTTTCTTAAACGTTTCGAACAACGACCTATCGCAGAAAAAGTTAATGGAGGGATTACATAAAGTTCAAAGAATATTCCTCTAGACATTTTAATACATATTTTAAGAAGAAAGCCTGTAAAATAGATTTACTGGTGGAACTAGGATGGTATTCCAGGCAAAGAGAGAAAAGGTATAACCAAGGGTCATCTTCGAAAATTTCACCAACACAATTCATATGCATCTACAAAAATACCCCGCGATCAACAAAAAAGGTGTACGACAGGGGCTGCAAGCGCCAGGTGGGATGGGTAAGGGATGAAGGAGAGGAAGGGTGCTTAAATGTTTAGGAAAAAGGAAAAGCATTCACTAAAAAGACGTGTAAATCCATACACATGATCACCGAGCTATGCCAGAACACCGATCATTTATTAATTTGACCAATGTACATGTATGCGTTTTGCCAATAAATATACAGTAATCATCAAATTTATTGTGTTTCTTTAAAACATCCGTCAAACAAATAATCAATGTATATGGGTTAATATTACAACTAATTATTTAGTATAATAACTAATCATTAGCATGAATAATAATTAAGAAGAAGCTTTCACTGAACATTATGTACGGAGTACATCAAATTCAGATGAAATAAAAAGTTAAACAAGTGGAAAACTCCCGAATGTCATTCACCAAAATTTTTCACCGAATTTTTGGTGAATGACAACGATATGGTAATTTAGGTGCATAGAAAGTATGATGAAAGCAAAACGAAGACTTTTTGGCAGAAGAAAATTGAATTTCTCCTGTCGTCACAATAATCGGCAGTTTAGATTGTCCTAGTATAATTAAGAGAGACTCAAACACGCCCAAGTTGAAATTTCACCAAATAATTCTAAGTGGCTTGGGAAACAGTGGTAAAAGAAGACAAACATCGTTGAAGAACAAATAATAACTCGAGAAAATAAGAATACAGCAACTTAATATACCTGTATGCTCAACTTTTGGATTCCGCTTTGAGGTAGCCACTAACGATGCAATTGATCCACTTGATTAATCATTAAAATATATAAGTACTTATAAAATAAATTGATGCAACTGTTCGGGAAAAATGTATAATATAAGGTGCGGAAGACTTGAGGTTTGTAATTGAAATACGAAAATCAATGGGAGGGTTACATCCGCATATTATCTTACGTATCGTCACGAGAGCATGCTTCAGGGAATGTTCGGCAAAGACTCATTAAGATGCGGTTTTTTTATTATTGGCATTCCCTTTTTCTTTTCTCTTGGCATTTCTTTTTGTTTTCGATATATTTTTACTGCTGTACGCGATGTTTACGTACAGTAGTAAAAATAATACCTTGACGGAGTATTATTGGGCACTGAAAGGGTCTCATCGGGTGTCCCACAAGGAAGTGTTATCGGTCCGCTATTGTTCCTTCGATACATTAATGGCATCGGGACTCAGGACAAAGAATTAGGATGGGAGCCAATGTTGACTGTAGGCTTAAGTACAGGTTAAATGTAGTGCGTCAATTTGAGGCAGGTTACTCAGCTGAGGAAGTTAAAGAAATGTTGCAGACCCCTAATTACTATGGTAGATGAGATAACTACTGTAAAATCAGATAGATTAATTGTAGAACGGAAAGATTCCAAATGTCGCTTTATCCTCGTACCATTAGAGATCAATAGAATTATGACGGCATTCGGGTAGGAGATAATTAGAAGTTAGTGTATATATATATATTTGTCTATATCCTGCATTTTATTCTTTTTATTCAATGGACCCATCTTTTTAACGGTTCTAGGGCATGATTTGAATAGACGTCCTGTTATTGAATATTGCTGCATGTGATTTCTTTCTTTCGTGTGGTCAACATTTTTCGAGTGAATGATCGAACTAATTTTTGCACAGAGGTAACATGATTGGGATTGTGCATGCATAGCTGGTGACCTAACACTCCCCCCGCCACACGCCCTTGCGGGGGCTATCGGGGTATTCTGTAGATGTAGAGATATTTCCTCCAGCTGTGGTCGCGAAATGTGGGAGGAAATAAATTGTTCCTGAATTCGATAGTTTGAGGCTCTATTTTGTGAAAATTCACGATCACTGAATAAAATAAACTTAGTATTTTTTCACACAATACTACTATCGGTTTCGACGCATTGGTTACTGGTATGGTTACTTGATGTTTAACGTTACTGTCAGGTCTGATGATGTGGTCCAACGTCGAAACCTAGGTCGTGTTTTAATGACGTTCGCGTGTAATTACGAAGTTACTTCTTTCATTTCAATATCTTAGTATAAGTATTGCGTGTAACCATGGTACTTCCACTTTCTCTCAACCTAGGCTTCCCAATAATAATGTTACGCTTTCTCTTCATTTAGAGCGACCCCTCAAGAAACTCTCAGCTTTTCTATTCATAGCTTACTATAACGACATATGATTCCATAGGCGGAAATTCGTGGATTGGAAAACAAGAGAACTGTTTCTCTCATTGATGGCAAATCTAGGGGAGTTTTTGTGTGGGGGAGGAGAAGGAGAGGATCGATCCCACCGATAGCTTCGGCAAACGAAATTCTCGGGAACATATGCACAGGGAGCGAACGGTAAGGAGCCAGAGGGGCATGATGACTACTGACAAAGAGAGAGAGAGAGCGAGAGAGAGACCTCAGGCGGATGAAAATGACAGCATATTAAATGCGCTGAATAAACTCTTCCCTGCTGTGAAGTGGATCGCCTTCCTATGCTCGGTGGCACTCGACCAATCCCCGCCGCCGCCTCCCTCTTCCCTAACCTCCTCCTGCCCCGCCTATCTATCCACCCATGCATCTAGGCGCACGGCCACTCCAGTGCACACGTGCACGCCTGCCCCCTCCCCCACCGCACAACCACTCAAAGTCCTCGGGGGTGAAAAAGTGTGGTGTTCCCCGGGGATCGTTTGTGTGGCTACGGAGACGAGCGCACAATTGTCACATGTAGTCCATCTCATCTCTTGCATATCGCTTGTGTTATAGAGCTCTTATTTTCTCTCCCTCAAGTTACATTGATTCACGAGATCTCCTATTAGGAAAATCTTCCTTAAATGGGTTTCCCAAGCACAAAATACAGCTGCGCGCCTAATCGTAAAAACCGATCGCTTATTGCAAGTTCATCGTTAGAGATATAATGGCCCTTCCTCGTCACTGGGAAAGTACACTGCAGTAACCAGTAGGGGTTAAGGAAAAACAGATCGTGAAAAACACAACTGGATCCATAACAGTTTCAGGTTTAACTAATGTGGATGAGGGTAAAAAAATAGACAGAAAAATGAAGAAATATGGAAGTGTAAACAAAGTTCCTTTTTTACCCTCAACAACTGGATCCTTTTATATACGATATCCTGAAAACGAGGAATGTGAACACCTGATTAGATACTATTTTTACATTTTATTATATTTGAAGAAAGCTCTCGACATGGTCCCTCACGCGATATTAATGCAAGAACTGAGATATTATTGCATTAACGAGAAAGTGACTAACCTGATTAGGGTCTTCTTTTCTTACGGTAAACAATGAGTGGTTGCGGTAAACAATGAGTGCATGAAGGTTGAGTTCATTCGACACAGATGGAAATGTCATGTGACCATATAATATTGGTAGATTCCTCCACTGGTTGAAATACTTAATAGAGGCAAGACACCGTCACAGAAATACTCAAGTACTTGTTCTTCCCTCACAAAATACCTAAACAAAAAAATCAAACCAAAAATTGGGAAAAAGTTAAATTAAATTTTAGATCAAATTAAATAAGAATTTGATGAATTGGTCAAGCTCAAATCTATTCAATGTTGTAGAAAAAGCATTTATGTGAACGAGAGTTTTACACGATTTAACACATCTTCAAGTGTATGCATGGACTAACAATTCTGCACGCTTGGCTGCCACTTAACACCTTCCGCCACACGCCGTCGTGGTGCCTTCCTCTTTCAAATTTACATAAATATCCCTCGATCCACCAAAAAGGCGTGTGGCAGAGGAGACACGCCTTGCGGGTAATTGTTCTGTGTATGTTTACATTTATTGGGAAGACCTATAAAGTGTAGTTATCTACATAAAAATGTAAAATAAAAAAATATCTACATAATCAGGGTCCATAATTTTCTACCTTCCCGGAAGACTCTCAGAAGACTCCTCTCTCCCCACACCCCTGGCGAATTTACCCGTCAAGGTTGTTTATTTCCTTCCCACCTCTCAGGAGATATATCCGCGCTAGCAGCAATCGGCAGGGCATTGAATGTATAAGGATTGTAAATTCGCACGCCGTGTAATGTACATTGGTAATGATCGTTGCACCAAGTATTACCAGCAGCAAGCTCAGGTGCAAATCACAAGGACTTGCAAGCAAGCACTCACAGCTCTAAGAAATAGTTCCCTAATCCTTCAGTCAGACAGACCTCTAATGTACATTAGTGCATTAAATTCAGATATATCAGGCATCACAAGTCAGGGGTAGGTTGCCGGGGAAGGCATCGTCAGGTCTTCCAATAACACGACTGAATATGTTACTCCTAATCCCATCAAGTTCATAAAAGAAAGCCTCGTAGGAAAATAAACCTTAGTTGTAGCCTTTAAAATTTAAGGTATATATTCTCTTTGAAATTGCAATTTACTGACATCCAATTACAGAAATTTAAATGAAGTTATTCCATCTGGGTCTCTCTTCTTACGCAATATAATCTGTGGGAATTATTACATATTCACACATGATATTCTGTGGGCCATATACGTGATAATACTGAGAATAAATTCAAATAATGCGAGAGAGGGACTGAAAATAGTTACGAACAAAATATGTTAATAATTATTCTCAGACTATGGTTGTATACGGTTATAAAAACAATATAATAATAATAATATAACAAAGCATAATAAAAAAAATGAAATCCTGGAAAAATGGATGAAAGGCGTATTGAGCGGTAGTGGAATGTTGAAGAGGGTAAAAGAGGGGAGAATGTTGGGCAAGCGAGGAAAGGGCAGGAACAGGATAGGGATGTTGGACGGGATGAAGGGAGGAAAGAAGTACACAGAGATGAAGAGGGACCTGATGTAGAGTAGGTTGCTGGATTGGGTTTTGTTTGGAGTTACGAAATGTGTATTTGATAGTTGTGTCCATCCAAAAACCTGCCTTAACCGGTAGATTACCGAAAAAAAAATAAATTTATGGATCAGTAAACACACCAATAAGCCGCGAATCCACGTACTTAACGCTCATAATACAATCGATTGAATTCAAAAATGAAAAAAATATTACGTCAAATAAAATGAATATTACAATCAAAATTCATGTAGTTTGTTCACTCAATTAAAACCCTATGAATGGAGTTCAAGGATGTAAGTAAAAAGTTAGAGGGAACGCTATAAAACCTGGCTACAAATCACTGACTGATATATGCACGCAATCAAGAACTGGGAGAATGATGGGTCAATTTGGGGGCGTTGGGAGTGGGAGGGAGGGAGGGAGGGAGGGAGGGAGGGAGGAGGTGGGAGGATGCGGGGAAGCGGAATGGAATGGCGGGAAGCTCGGAAATAAAAATAAGGAAGAAGGCCTCCGACACAAATTAGCGCGTCCATCTCCGACAAATATAACACGTCCGGCGGACCAAGGGAGTTATTGAGTGCGCCGGCTTGCGCATTGGTCTTATCGCCAATAAACCGGCACCAATCAGGGAGCGCGGGAGAGTTGGGGCTGAGAGGAGGGGGAGGAATTGCCGCTAGCGCGCGGATGTATCTCTTGATCGAAGGGGAGAGGAGAAAAAACAAATGGTCCCCGCGGAGGGAGAGCTGGTGGTTCCACGGGCGAGGGGACTGCGGGTCGGTCGTCGAGCACTGGCGAATGGTCAGCGATAACGTGGAATGAAAGGTCAAAAATCGATTCCTCCTCTATCGTGCCTGCTTAGTATAGTCGCACGTATTACTATCATGCATTCTTTCGTTGAATTTGAAGTTGCATTTGCGTTGAATTGCGAGCCTAACATCGTGGAAGAGGTTGCAGCGTGCGTGCGGATGACGTAGCTGATCGATATAATCAAGGAAAAATAACTACCTATCGGGGTTGTTGGTACGCATTTGGTTCAATCCACCATTGTGGCTATCACTGCATTCCAATAATGCACTCAAAGAAACGAAAGCCATTAGTCAAAATAAAATGCACAAAAATTCCTCTCCTCTCCTACCGTGACCACTTCTAAGACAACAGAGGCAAAAGAAAAAGCATGTGAGCATAGCAATATTAGTTCCCTTTTCACCTGGCTCGTACGTTCCAACCCCCTGCCACACGCCGTTTTGGTGAATCGAAGAGTATTTAGGTAGATTTACGATAGTTTAACGGGTAAGAAAAAGGTAAAAGGGAGTTATCATCCTGAAATATCTTGAAAGGAGATTTGTAAACATTTATTACTCCATAAAAAATATTCATTGATTGTGCAACGTATATTTGAGCAGACTACGTTTTCCAAAAGACAATTATCAATGGGTGAATGGCAGTAAAAATGCAATTTAATTTCATTGAGCAACGGATAATCTACGTTCTGCAGGACCTGTGTTACGAGAGAAAATAAATATTTCTCGATTCTCCCGATGTCATTTCAATTTTACAACCTACCTTTCCAGAAAAAAAGATGAGCGAGGAAGGTCCATCAGGGTAATAACTACGGCCCGAGATATTTGGTTTTTTGGAATGTGTGCATCTCGGTGCGTATGTATTTATATCTAGGTATGCGTGCGTGTTTGTATATTACTATATATCCCTTTTCTCCTTCGTTTGAGTGGCTATCAGCTAACATTTTGAACTAATTTTAAAGTCGACACCCTGGTGTGTACTAAACTAGTCGAAAATAAACATTTTACCCTGGTTGCAAGATTTTACTAGAAATAGTGGTGGCACCCCGTTCATTCCTCTTGAATTCGATAAGTAGCTGCAAATTAATTTGCATGTCACAATTTATTCTGTAGTATCGTCTCCAAGGTACATGACTTGATCCGTTCGCGTACCGTGCGTAGGGTTTTATACAGGTAGCAGTAGTTTTAGGGGAGGCCACCGACTGCTGAGGTCATTTGAATCATTAGGGACGGAGAGGGAAGAATGAAGGGTGGAGAGAAACCCGGCGTCGGCATTAGTCTACTCTTAACGAAAGGCGCCAAGAGTTCCGCAGTTAAACGTCCCATCCGATGGACGGCGTACTCACCCAAAGTGCTCTCCACAAAGCACCTCAAGAATCGGGATACTACTGAAAAATATCTTTCGCCATCGGGATTCGAACCCGGGTCCTCTGGGTGTAAAGCAAGTAGGTAAGTCACCGCACCATCCCGATCCGCTTTTAATTCCGATGTGGAGATTCCAATCTTTGATCAACCTATATTAATTTAATATTTGTCGAGGATTTCACAATGATTATTTTCGTATAATTCTGGTTGGTTAATTCTTAACGCTGCCAGTTTAAACATACAATATAAGCATCTGTCTTCTCATTAAGTTAATAAGGAGAAATTCAACACACTTTCATTCCCTACCTGTGACTTTAGGGGCAGAGACGACGAGTTGTACGTCCAGGTGGAATAGTGGAATTTCCCCTTCTGACTTTTTAATTCTGTATGACCTGTCTTGTTATGGTGGGGGCCTGACGTATAAATGTTTTGGTTCATTCTTATTCCCTTTTTTCGCATAAAAAATAACTACTTTATTAGGCGAATTAACCCTTGTTTTGAATGAAATCTTCCTCTAGCTAGTATACAAGTTTGTTGCACGTTGTTCGATAGTTTTTGATTGAATGTTTTTCCCTTCCCCTCCCATATCCTCCCTTATCACTCACCCTTCCCACCATCTACATCTACATAATACCTCGCAAGCCGCTGCAAGGGCGCGTGGCGGGGGGGTGTTAGGTCACCACTCAAAAAAAAAGGAAAAAAAACCGCATTCAAAACTAACCTATCGGGTGCTTGCACCCCATGCCATGCACCTTTTTGGTATATCGCGAGATATTTATGCCGAAGTCGAAATGTATGCATGGTATCTCTTTGTTTCCCGAAAACTGTGCATGGATAATTTTTATTGCATAATGGATTTTCTACTCGATTATTTCACGAACAAAATGCAACAAAAATGGCATAAATCGAATATATTTCCACACAGCCTTGTGGTCTGCACACTTGCCTGAAAACAAAGATTAACTGCGTAAAATCATTTTGCCCTGAGTGTGGAAGCGGCAATATTTATTTAGTAATAAGATGTTAGGAAAGAGAATCTTCGGGGGCTTTCGAGATGGATGATGGAGGTAATTGATGAAGATCAGGTAGACCGATACAGTGACGAATTATGAAGTAGCCCAGGGAAGAAGATCCATAGAGCGTATTGCAGAAAATACTATGAAAGATACATTGGACAGACCTTGAGGCAAAATGGCGTATTAAGAAAAAAAACCATAAACACAGTAATCAACCCGAAGGTCGGTTAAGTAGGTAATGGTAGAGTTCACCCATGTACCAAGCCCGACGGCGTGTGAATATTCACACATCAGGGTAGGGGGGCCAGTTCCTTTCCCTGTGCCGGTTATGGTTTCCCAGGAAGATCTGGTACCCGAAAAATCAACCAGCTTGGGTGGAGCCGCAGGTGCCCAGAGTGCCTTGCCCGGGAATCGAACCCGGGACCCTCCTGTCAATAGTCCAACGCTCTACCCACTAGACCACCGCGACCAACATATAAATATTGTGATACGTATACTATTAATAAATTTAATATTATATATATATATATATATATATATATATATATATAACGTACAAATTAGTTATCAACCAGAGGGCGGGCTAACATATGTATAAATTACGTAAATGGTTTTGTCAAACGTGGACAATAAAATTGGTAAATGTGGAGAAAATTTACGTGGTTGCAATTTATCAAAAAAATATGTACACGTACTTTGGAAATTCGATGAAATAATCTGAGACTATCGAATTTTTTGGCAGTTGTTTCCAGTGTAAAAGAGTCTTCTTCCCAGCAGACTAGACCACCGCGTCCCGCATTAAGAAAGAATGATTTTTAAAAATGAAACACGGAAGAGGAAGCTTGACGAATTAATACCACCGCCAAGTAACGAGAGACAGGAGTAGAGAGAGACTATCAATGAAATAGAGGAGTGAACTTAGAAGATGGTATGATTAAGAGCTTAGTATTAATAATCTTCGGGCTAAAAAATTCTATCCAATCCATGCGTTATCATTCGACAATGAAGACGTAAAAAGGGTCATTCGCAAATGCATGGCAACAGTAAACATTCAGGGCGATTGTGGAGTAATGAAGGAGTGAATTGACCGGGGGTCGATGAGAGGGCTAGGCATGGAGGCACGTACCCAACAACTGCTTCCTTTCCTTCAACGAGAGGATCACGTAACGAACCGTGATTTTTTCGCACTTGACGCAGTAGTAGGCACCTATTATTTATTTTTACTTCCCCTCCTTTTGGCCGCGATCCTGCTCCACATATTTTTATATAGCATCACAAATGGCAGTTCATCATCCGGCGACGTGCGCGAAAACAGGCCGGCGACGGCTCTCCAGACCCCGCCCATCTCCCCAATCAATCTTCCTCTCGCGTGATACGTTGCCGTTGCCGCGAGCGGGCGTAATCTGTTTTTGATTTATTCGCGTTCATTTGTTTTTTCCCTCCCTCCCACCCCCCCAATCCACCGCCCCACTCTCCCGACCTCCCCCGATCGCCGCGCCCACCCGCACGAAAGGAGGAAATCGCTCTCGAATCAACTCAACGGGAATTATCCGCCTCGCTCGATCCGGCATTCGCGATCGCTTAATAAAGGCGAGGGGAAATAATAAATGGAGAGGTAGATATGGGAGGCGGGAGAAAGGCGAGGGAGATGGAAATATATCTGTGTGCCGGGAAGGGGTTTGTGAATGGGAGGGAGAGGGAGGAGAAGGGGGAAAGAATGAGAGAGAGAGAGAGAGGGAGGGAGGGAATGGGCGAGGTAGTAGGGAGGGGAAAGCTACTTTTTGGAAGTGGCACTGCTGAGGCAAAAGCTTATTTTTACCCTAAAACGACTCGCAAGTTCATGTTGGTACTAATGCCACATGGTCATTAGCTAGAGTATCCCGGATTAGGGTAGGTTTTCCAAAGACAACGTCTATTACTAGACCACAGACCTTCCTAACAAGACGCTGAACGCCCTAAAACAATACCTGAGCAAATAATGAATTAACTAAATTACAATAATAAAAAACACGGTAACACAGAGCCCGGATACTCGGAAGTATTGGCCATTCGATTATGAAATTTACAAGACAATTAATACAGTTTTACCATCGACTAGCTTGAATGAATATGCCAACCCCTGTTCATTTTGCCATGTCAACATTGTGTACTAATGTTTTTTTTATAATTCCTATCGAAGTTTTTACGTCTTCATGTTTCCCTCGTTTTCCCTCTGTACTCTAGCCTTAAAAAGCATATTTGTTGGGCCATAGGAAATGGTCTCAGGGATTAGCTCGTGAAAGTGTCTGCCGTCATTATGATAATTTAAAATCAATAGTAAAGTTTCTAATGCTTCATTCCTTCATTGAAGATAGAAAATTTGTCATTACATCTAAATTTATCTCGCATGCGGTTATGATTTCCTCTTGGCGTTGAAAATTTCCATGAAACTGTGGTTTAAACCAACTTCAGCAAAAAAAATAGACGTTTCAGGCGTGTTCAACAAGTTATTTTTAGACCTATGCATGCATATTAAATGTTGTTACTCCTTATGATGCATCACTAAAATAAATAAAGTGGAAGTATTTTGTGTAAGAAAGTGCCTATCGCTGTAATATGCCAAAAATTTACCAATTGTTAGTGATGATTTTGTGTTCCAGCAGCAAAAATAACTGTCACTGTTACAATGGATGGCAAATTGAAAACAAGAAAATAGTTTTTCAATGGCCACAAATTTTACTCTTATATTATCGCACATTTAAAAAATTGCCTCAAATAGTTTCATGTACATTCCCTCTTGCATATGAAAGAAGTATTGATATTAGTACGCATTACGTAAAATTTACGAGTATTATTTCAACTTAAAATACACAAATAATATGATCCCAATAATTGAATCGTACAAGAAATAATACCCGAATACCCAAATCGTAAATACACTTAAAACTTTCCTCAATATTCGTTTGATAAAGTCAAATTCATTTAATGCATTTTGGTAGACGCAACGAAAGAGTTCCCTTTATGTTAGATGCAAGACGCCTGACGTTCATGTGATGCGCACGTATTTCATTTAATCTACCGCCCAGGCTTAAACGATCGCCAATTGAGTGCATACGTGTGATGATGAGCGGATTCTTACGTCCAGAGATTCCTATATTATGCACTTTTTTCAGATTGCATTGCGAGGTAATCTCAATTATGACGGATCCTCCACGATTCCCATCGATGGAATACCGTTATACGCTCACCACATATTTATAACGATTGAAACATATATTCTACTGTTTCAGACTTCACTTCGTGAAAGTATTTATTATCCATGCCAAAAAGACTTTGCGAAAAAGTACAAATTCTTTTCAGTGTTGACGATTGAAACTTTAACATCCCCGAAGCACGCGAGTCACTTAAATGGGAATCGAGACGCTTTGGGAAAATGGTCGTGGTCCGAACGGAAAACGGTGAATCACGCAATTTCTCACACCGGAACCGAGATCGTCAACAATTTATGCGATCCCTTGTTTACTCTCGCCTCAAGAGGAACGGGAGGGGGAGATGGTGGGAGGTGTAAGAGCAGGGGAGAGAGGTCCGTTGGTCCATTACTCCCGGCGGCACCGCCCGCCCTCTGGCACGAGAAAGATGGGAGGGTGAAGATGAGACGTTCGTTGAGGGGGTTGAGTCGGGTGCGGGGGAGGAAGCGAGGTGGAAGTGGTAAAACAAAAGAAGAACGAAATGGGAACCCTAGCAGCGAGCGTGTACGCGACTATCTGGATCATCTCCCCCTTTTTGCCCTTCCACCCACCTCCCGCACTTCCAAAACCCCCTCCCCTTTCCCTCCCTCCCTTCCAACCGCCACCCGCGCCCTTCGTTTCATCCCGGGTACCCCGTGCTCCAACCCCCTGTTTACCAACACCAGATTTGCTCATCCTCCAACCACCCTCCCACCGCCCCCTCCCCGCTATCCCCCTCACTTGTCCTCTCCTGCGCCTGATTATCTTACTCCCCTCTCACACCCTCTCTCTCTCTCCCTCACTAAACCTCCTATTTTCTCTTATCAACTCTCTTGATCCCTCCTTCAACACAGACCAATTTATTCACCTGTTCTACGGAACTGTTTTGCATCAAAGTTCCAAAATATTGATTGATTTTCCTGAGTTTTCGCGGCGCTCTAACTTTTCGCTTTTCGGTTAGTACATGAGATGAAGTTTTAAACTTTGGATTTTAACTAATCCTTCCCTAAGTTTTCACAAAAGACAAAGTCTATATACGAAATTGAACTGGTCTTCCCAACACACATTCGGAGGTGAATATGATAAGGAGTATTTGGCTGTCGACTGGAGTGTCCTGGCTTCATATTCTGATGATTTCCCTAAATGCCTTCCGCTTAAGCCAGCATGGCTGGTGACCTAACAACCCCCGCCACACGCCCTTACGGCGACTTTTGCATATATAGATGTAGATGTAAGCTGATTTTTGGGTTTATTCCGGGAAGAAAATGGCTTTGACAGTTAAGGTAAAAGGGCAAGGCAAAGGGTATGCCCTAACCCTCTGGCCTTAATCATTTCCTTTGCATGCTGTTGTAGGATGCAAGCTCTCTTCCCTCACCTGTAAAACCTGGAGCCTTAGACCCTTTAATTTTTTTCTCCCATGGCTTGGTTTTCCTCCTTCTAGTAATCGTTTCCTCATCACGAGTCGTTTTGATACCGTTTCAGTGCAACAAAACTAATGAGAAACAATTCGGTTCTGATTCAAATCGAGATTCGATGAAAAAGACACCTGGGTTGTATGAAAACAGAATTAGAATTACAATAAGCCAATTTCACTTATGAGTATATCCACTGTGATCGAACTTTTGGCAAACATCATACGCCAACTCTCGTAATGACGAAGTAGGAACTGATGAAAACATTCCTTACATATGAAATCGCAAAATCTCTTTCTATTTCATTAGGAATAAGATCCAACGTTTATAATCACTGTTTATTGATATATTTTATAAATTATATGAGTACCCAAGTAAATATTTAATGATGAATGTTTTAATCCTACGGCACGGGAGTTGTTATCCCCTAATAACGAAAGGTGATGCACAGGCAACGCAAATAATAAAAAACGAGAAAAAAGGGTTCTTAGGAAGTAATTAATGGTCAATCCTTAAAAAAGAACGAATCCTTGAGGAGCTGAAGAGAATTAACATAAATAAATTAAAACTGGAATGCCGATGATTAATATTTAACACTCGATCATAAACAGGGATATTATGAAAAGTATAAGGTAATAGGTAATGTCCACAAGCAGATGTATCTATTAGTATACTAATCTTCTCTGCTTTGACCCACACCCCTTCAATTGTAACCAGAGTTGCGAAAGAGACCTTGAAATATTACTCGGAGTGAACAATGGGAAAATTAGAGGAGGGCAAGGTTCTCAAATCTGGTTTTTTGTACGTAAAACCGACTGTACGTAAAGCCGTGCGTACGACTTCCACTTTCCATGGATTTCAACCATCTTAAAATGGTGTGGATCCTCACGCGATTCAGTACGCGACCACCAATGTCGAAATCCCATTGATTGATAAGAGCACCAACGTGTACAATTTAAAAATTTTTTAAATGAACATAGTGGAATATATAGTTTAGGTCTGCCAATGTTGCTTTCACTTTCAACCTCGCTATGGGGGACTGTGTGCTCGCTCGATTGAAGTCGCGAAGTTCGAAATATTTCTCTAACGAGCCAACAACACTCACTCCGGGCTTGAAAATAGTGAAGAGAACACAAACGCAGGAAGATAGGGGACTCGAGTGCTTTCCCTCGTCGATGAATCTCCGGGTACAGGAATTTTATACGGACAGAATTAGATTCTCAAACTACCGACGATATTCCCCGGAGTACAAAGTGATTAAACCCCGACTCGAATCTCGACTTTCGACGTCAAGTCTCACCGATTCCACGTCGGAATTAACAAGGAGGGAACCATCAGGCGAACCGGGGACGGTTTCAGGAGGAAAAGGGGAGCTGTGCTCTGTTAATTTATTTTTTTCCCCAACACACCCACACACACGTACTATCTCTCTCTCTTTCTCCCCACTATCGTCCCCTTCGAAGGAGGGGGAGGAGGGCGCAAGGGGCGGCAAGGTGGCAGGAGGAGGAAATGTGATAGAAAGAGGGAACGTCTCCATTGTGTCATATCGGTTCCACCGATCTCCCCCTTTTGCACCCCATTACAACTTTCCCCTCATCTCGCGCACACAACCCTCCACCCCCTGCCAACCTCCCATGCTCTCCCTCCCCCTCCCTCCCTCGCCTATGGACCCTGCTCTCGAATATCCCTCCCCCGCACCCTCCCCCCGGGATCCCTGCGCACAGATGCGACGATAAAAGACGACGACGACGTCGCATGCGGGAGCGATGGAGGGTGGGGCGAAAGGGGAGCGGGGGTGGTGTGGCGGGAGGAGGGGACGGAAGGGCCGTGCGAGACGGGGGCGTGCGTGAGGGAGTCGGAGAAGAGTCCCCCGTGATGTGCTCCCTTGCACCCGCGGCGGCGGCGAGAGAAGTAGGGGAGGCGCGTCTTGAAAGAGAGAGAGAGGAGAGATGACGCGGTCCGGATAAAGGAACGCCTTCGCAGGAGCACCACCCGAGGGGGGCGCGATCTCTGCACGTCCCCCTTCCCACGCCCGAGTCCTCAGTCTCCCCCCTCATTGCCCCTGGTTCTTTTACGAAAAAAATAATGTTCGTGACGGAGGAAGGAGGGCGCTGTGCACCATCGAGCCACTCGAACCCGCATCATTTGACCAATGATCCATACTGCAATGCCATGGACGGAAACCGCATGCCAGATGTTGGTGCTCGAGGGGTGTCGAGCATTTTCGTGCACGGAAAGAGATAACGCATCGGGCGATTGAGTTTTTAAGAGCACAGCGTCTTCACGTCCAATCCCAAGGTTCGAATGCCATCTTGAAAACAGATGTTTTTCTTTAATTCACCATGACGATTTCCACATGACGTGGAAAACATACTCTACGACCCGAACTCCTAACTGGTACCACCTATGATATTATGCAAAACTATTTATGTAGTGATATGCATTTCAAATATAATATATAATCCCGGAGGATGTTATTTTATGTTCATGTAATTCCTTTTCCGTGGGGTTACGAGGAAAATAGCGTCGAAGACTTTCAACTCAGGTTTAATTCTCGATCAGAATTAGTCTTACCACGACAGTGGTTTGAAAAAACGTAGGCAATGTATAATCTTAGCTATAATAAGGGATCATGTAACGTTAAAATAAGTTTTTAACGAACATTTACGTGTGTGTGGGCATTAGAAAGTTTTTTTTATTGGTTTTGCACGCAGTTCAATTCTAATTTACGGGTGGTGTTCTACCACCCCCCGCCGCACTCCCTTGTGGCGGCTTGTGGGGTGTTATGCAGATATAGATGTTTGTAAAAAATCAATGAGAGTATTTCTATATCCTGGTTATCCTTATGCCCACATATAGCAACACTAGCCTTCTTTGGCTCCAATAAACATAGAAGAACCGTTAAATTTCTCCTTTCTAGATCTGAGACGACCTTTGGAGGAGAAATATTTGAGCGGTGACGTTTTCTGACCTCCAAATCCAGGCGAGACCAGCGCTACACACCCTACAAGTTACTGATAACGCTTGAAGTGTTGGTACGTAACTGGCATTTGTTATTCCATCCATTAGACGACATTATTTAATGCTGATTAACTCCTTTCAACTCATTAATACGAAAAGTGAACCGGTATAGTCTATCATTCAATGGATAACGCCTGACGAGTAGAATCATAACAGAGAGAGTGGCATACCATTTTTTCGGCGTCCAGATTTAACCAGATTCCCGCTTGTAGTAACAATGACTTCCATTTTTTTAATCATCATTCTCGATTGTCCTAAGAAAGAACGAATATTAATATCTATCTGTACCGGAGCATTTGTCCAATATCTTTGTGGATTAACCTGTACAAATAATGTGGGAACATGATAATTAGTAAGTATCCTTACCCAGAGATATCCAAGCAAATAAATTCTTACCTTTTTACTTAAAATCGATTAGATGAAAAAATATTAACTTATTTTAACATTCAATGTCATTATTGATGTAATTGAACTTTGAAACACATACAAAGAACCTTACGCTAAGCTATTCCTAACAGTTTCTTCTAGAAAAATCTATGCCTGAAAATTGTACCGTTTTAACACAAAATTGAACTTCAAACGCCCTTGGTTTCCATTGATCTATTAAGACTGATCCTATACATTAGCGCTAGCACCGAACCCTGTATTGCGGGCTGGAAGTCCATGCGATTTCGCGATTAAAGGAATGCTGAATTCATATGTCTAGGTCAGTTGAATTTGTGGGGCGTTTTGGCGTGCTACAAAAACCTACCTTGACCGGTAGATTACCTAATAATAATGTAATTTATAAAAATTAATCGTGCACGAGTCAATGAATAAAGATGATTGCAACTGAAGTCAACTTTTCCATTACTACCAATACAGTCATTGGCGAAAGCCTCATTAGCAAAGTGAAAACAAATCCCGCCGCGGCACGATTAAGACTTTAATTTCGTTTGAAATGTTTCCCGTGCGCTCATTACGGAGTCGGTACAAAGAGTTCCAGCGAAGGGCGAAATCAACCCTTGGTGGAAATCCTTTTTTAAAGCGTCATCTCTGGTCTCTAGGCACGGCGGTTGTTTGCGTAATTATTGGAAAACAATGAGCCCCGAGCGATTTGGGAAAAATAAACGAAGAACGAAGGCCCAGAGGCAGTGAACAGGAGACGGACTGCTTGACGAAAGTGGGAGATGTGAAGGGGAAGGTCTAATAAGGGGTGAAAGGAAGAAGCAGGCCGGGAGGAGAAGTGCCTTCCTGCTCCGGGACCATCCTCCCTCCACACCACGGCACACCATCCGAGACGAGAACCCCAAAGGTCAGTGGGGGAAGGTGCGCTGGATGGGGAGAGAGGTCAGATGAAGGAGATAGGAGGAGCATTGATGTCCATTGCAACCAATGAGCGGAGTGGCTATTAAAGCATCACAATATCAATCCTCGGAGCGGTTTTCCCCTCATCCCAAACGCAGGGAAAGATTTATATGTGCCCTATCTATGTCTGGCCAGGCAGTCTATAGCTTCCTGACCGCGGGAGATGCAGTCTCATCGGCCGTAATACGAATTGGACATCCTTGACTTGCATTCACTCAGTATGCATCAGGGTCGACTTGACCTCTCTGAGAGGCAAGGTCACTCTAACAACAGGAAAACTCTGGCGATTTGTTTTAACGCCAGTTTGGACAAGTTTATTTAGTTTAGAATGTCAACGCTTACTCAAATATCGTAGACTATGACTAAGTAAAAATAATTCTTAAGTCCATTGACTGAATAATGTGAAAAAATCTTCATGCAAAAATGAAACACTAAATGTGACCTATCAACAACGAGCTTCATGAATCCAAAAACGTTCCATTATTGATAGCTTATGAATAAATATAAAGGTATATATATATATATATATATATATATATATATTCATTCAAACAGAAATAGGTATAAGGAAAGGGGATAGGAAAACACTTAATAGGCGAAGACAGGACATGTGGGGAAGGCGTTTTTTGAGCAGATCACGAAAGTAAAAATATTTCCCTATCCGGGATTTGAACCACGGACCTTCCTATCCCCTTTCCTTATACCTATTTCTGTTTGAATGAATATTTGTGCGCCGTATGGCGGGATTTTCAAGTTTGAATAGTGGAAGGTCCGTGGTTCAAATCCCGGATAGGGAAATATTTTTACTTTCGTGATCTGCTCAAAAAACGCCTTCCCCACATGTCCTGTCTTCGCCTATTAAGTGTTTTCCTATCCCCTTTCCTTATACCTATTTCTGTTTGAATGAATATTTGTGCGCCGTATGGCGGGATTTTCAAGTTTGAATATGTATATATATATATATATATATATATATATATATATATATATATATATATATATATATATATATATATATAGTCACTTTCTTGGAAAAGCCACGAACGTGCACAATAAAATTCACTAAATAGTCATAGCAAACACAGAAACTAAAACATACAAAAGAGGGACTCACTAGTTCTCGAATTTTCGGTGGTGCAACCACCTTTCTCAAGAGGAATTAGGAACAGAAGTTCTGTTCAGGAACAGGAACAGAAGTTCTGTTCCTAATTCCTCTTGAGAAAGGTTCCTCCTAATTCCTCTTGAGAAAGGTTCCTCCTAATTCCTCTTGAGAAAGGTTCCTCCTAATTCCTCTTGAGGAAGGTGGTTGCACCACCGTATTCTTTTGTATGTTTTAGTTTCTGTGTTTGCTACGACTATTTAGTAAATTATATATATATATATATATATATATATATAATTCACTATATATATTCATATATATATACAGGTATATTATGATATTGAATATACATATATATACATTCAAACACGAAATCCCGCCATGCGGCAAACAAATATTACTTCACACACAGAAATAGATATAATGAAAGGGGATAGGAAAACACATTTAAGACAAACACAGGAAAGGTGAGGAAGGCGAATTTGAGCAGATCACAAATGTAAAAATATCTCCTTAACCGGGATTTGAACACCGGACCTTCCACTTTCCGGGCGAATGCTCTACCAATTGAGCTAATAAGGAAACCGGATCTCATGGAGATATGCGATATTATAAAGCGCCAAAGTGCTCCGGTGTTTGTCTTTTATGTGTTTTCCTATCCCCTTTCCTGATATCTATTTCTATGTGTAAAGTAATATAATATGAATAAATATATTTTTTTAAATTGACGCTCTCCGGCGACGCACAAACACACGGGTAAAAAATATTCAACACACAGAAGCATAAAGAAAGGACACTCACAGTATGTATTGACGTTTCGACGGCTCGATCGTCGTCATCAGAATTCTGATGGGACGGATCAGTCTTAACTAATCTTCCGAAGAAGACAGAGTTCGAGTCCGTGAAATTATCAAGATACCTGTATTACGTGTGAATATTCCTTTTAAGTGTTCTCATGTTGTGTGTTGCTGTCTAAGTTTTATATATATATAGACATTTACATAAAGTTTATAGGGTCGCGTTAGTCCAGAAGTAGAGCGTTGGGCCCGGGTTTGATGCCCGGGTCCTTCTGACATTCAGAGCCAAAAATACCAAATCTTCCTGGGAAACCATAACCGGTAGAGGGAAAAGAACTGGCGGAATGAATATGAGGAACTACTCTGATGTCTGAATTTCATACGCCGACGGGCTTGGTACATGGGTGAATTCTACCATCACCTACCAAACCGACCTTAGGGTTGATTACTGTGTTTAACGTTTATATAAAGTGTATTTTTCAATAAAAAATACGTTACACATCAGTCGCTAAGTTAAGTTAGAGTTTACTTACGTTGTTTTATTTTCCTGTCCTTCTGACTTTCTAACCTTCCTAAAACCCTATACTTTTTAATAACATAATTCCTTCCTTCAGTTCCCTTACTCAAATTCACCCGTCATTTACCGTCTTCAAAATGTTATAACCTCTCATTATCCCCTCTTACCATTTATCCTCATTCTTTGAATTTCGCCTGATTCTTCCCCTCTTTCCGCAGATGCATAATTCCGTTTTGTCTTCCATTCCGCCCATCTCATTTTCCCCATTCATTCCATATCCCCATCTCGAAAGCCTATCATACATGCTTTTGCTACCGTCAGGCAGGCCAGATATCCGATACAAACGCCATTATAGTGTTTTATCAATTCGATCGCCATGACTCTATGTTGAGTATTCATCATCATTTGCATTCTAATTTCAGTTTTTATTGCGCACAAACTCTTGCAGACATACGTAGAAGTGAATAAATGTTTACATCCACATTTACACAATACACCAATAACCGACGCAAGGGCGTGTGTTGAGGGATGTTTGGAAAACAGAATTGCATGAAACAAAATTTAGTTTATACATTCATGTACAACAAAATTAGTAAGCATACACCCATGTATGAAAATATACATCATTAAATAAAAGTTTTATCTAAAACATTGAATGCTTGTCTTTCAGTAAATACGTTTATAATCAGGTCCTTTGGTTCGACTTTTTTACTATCGCGTATTGCTCGAGGGATGAACGAGTTTATGGATGTTCCTCTTATTTTATCAATGTGATCTAATCTTTATTAATTAAAATTAGCAATTTTCCACAAAAATAAAATTTATTAATACGACCGGTTTCAATGCAACTACATCATCTTCTGGTGACCCGACCAGAAGACTGGTTGACCAGAATATGACGTAGTTGCATTGAAACCGGTCGTATTAATAAATTTTATTTTTGTGGAAAATTGCTAATTTTAATTAATCATGCTATTCCACCATATCACGCCTGAAACGTCTCTTTTTATGAGATCGAATCTATCAAAACGAGGTTGGTACCATAATAATCCCCTTGATGTGGCTAGAACTCAGGCGCCCTGTACTTTTCTGTAAGTCTTAGTCTTGTCTGCTCTCTTCGTAAGTTAAGAGGCTCCCAACTTAAGTCCCCCAATATACATCTTACGCTTACTCTCTTCTCCTCGCAATTTTAATCAAACCTAGCGTGAGGATTTTCTTTGAATCTTTTCCAATTCCTTAATTAACGTCTTCTCCTGTACAACCCAGACACAAGCCGCGTATTCCAAATGTGACCTAACTACATTGGAGTAAAACCACTCTCTTACTTATTCATCACATCTTCCTAAAACCCGTTCGATGAAACCTAGCATCTTTAAGACTGACCCGTAATTTCCCAAGCGAGTATTACATTTTCGCTTGGGTCATGAATGCTCGAATGCCTCTTAAGGTAAGAACAACTCACCAGAAATCAAACACAAACCAAGACGACTGAGATACAGAAATTAAAAAAATATATTGTTATATCAAAGCATTGTTATCATTAACAAAAAAACTATTGTTATCACTAATGCCACGTTATGCACTCCTATCGGAGGGCACCCCGGAAACCAAAAAGGCCGTGATGGTTAAAGATGTGAAGTATTGCGAAAATGAAGCAATACAGCTCGTCTCGAGAAGAAGTCCTGCTCCTTCTTCCCTTTTCGTGGCTTTCGTCAAGGTGTTACCTGGCCTGTCGGGAGTGGAGAAGCGCTTGCATAAGCGTTATTTCGTCGGCGACAATGGGGTGGGGTGTGGGAGGCAGAGGGAGGAAAAGCATACGGAAAAGGAATCGGAGATGGGAGGAGGAGAGTGATGCGGTGGAAATTGTTGAGAGGAGGGAAGAAAGCGAGTTGGATAAAGAGACATGGATTGACTTGACTCGTGAACGGTGACTAAGCAGTTGATAATGATGTGGTGATGGGCGCAGGGAGCCTGGATGAGGCGGTCGGGAGGGGGGGAGGCGAACGGGGGGGGGAGAAGAGAGAGAGAGCTGCATTTCTGGGAAACGACAAGTTGGAATGATGATAAAGGCGGAACTGGGGTGGGGGTGGCGGTGATGCCGGCAGCACCATCGGTGTTGCCAACCTACGGCACATAATTTGCATTTTGTCAGCTTGACCCTCCGAAAGCAGATGAAGGAAGGTAGAGATGGGAAGGAAGAAACTGGTTAACGAGATCTGAGAAAAGCATATTGACGCAATTAGGTTTTTTTATTATACTAACTCTCACGATGTATCAAAATGTCCTCGCAGAGTTTTTCCATCGCCCATATTCTTTCGGCTAATAACACTATTTACCCGTCCATGTTTTACATCTACGTGATACCCTGAAAGGCAGCGCTAGGGTGCGTGGCAGGGGATGTTTCAACACCAGACATGCAACATCAAAGATTAACTACTCCTAAATTGTTAGCTACCCATGAATTTGTAAATAAATTCAAATAATGGAGATGTTTACAACAGGTACATGCACTATGGTTTCTAAGTGATTAGTAATATTCCTACACTCGAGCTAGATGAGTTGACAGTTGCAAATAGGGCGATAAATTAAGCTTAGGTGACATAATGACAACATAATAGGCTACTTAAAGTACTCTCATTGGGCTACTCATCTTCCCGGGTTTACTTTCAACATGGAGGACCGTTTCAAAATTTTAATATTCTACTCTGTACTCTAATCATCTGCACAGTAATAAGACATAATGAAAATGAAAATACACAAATTGTGAACCGTCCGATACACGGAAGACCTTCAGAAAATGAAAACATAGTTGACACCAATGAATTGATTAAATTGATAAAATTGTTGAATTAAATGCAGTTAGATAACGAAACATGGACCCAGAGGGCCGGGTAAGAATCGTATCAATGCATGATAGCATGTGCTCCGTCTTCCTTTCTAAATATTAATTCACACAATATTTTACACCGATTTATGCAGCGGGGCACAAAAATTAAGTAAATAGGGAATATGATTCTAACACATGTCATGTCATTTCCTGGCTCAAATTTTTGGATGGTCCAGGAATGAAGATCTCACTACTAGCTAAGTAATCGGCAATACTACCACCATCGTCAAAAGTTAAATGCTAATTTTCTACGTCCGCAAAATACGCAGAAGGCCGCCGCAAAGTTGCGTGGCGGGAGATGGTAGCGAGCCAGCCCTACGTACATCCAGAAATGCATGCATTTATCATAATCCAGTCCATGCATTAATTGTAATACATAAATTATATAATATACAAAATTACCACGCATTCCTACCAACTTTCCAATGCGCATCGTACCATAATTGTTACGTTTGACTAAATGTTTAAATTATAGTTTTTAATTATTTTTTGGCGCATTTTCCGGTTGGATGATGATAATGTATCGTGCGTGGGAAGAACGAGTAGCTTATTGAATCCTGATTCTCCAGCCTAAAAATGTAACGTGGGGTCATAATAATCCCTTGGTGTAGCAATACAGCTCAGGCGTACTGTAACCTTTCCAAGAGCCTAATTAAACTCAACTAAAAGAGACTTGAATGTCCATATTATTTTCAAGGAGGCTACCATGTGATTATCATCGGTGGTTGGCAACGCTCCTTGAATGTTGAGGAAGGGGAAAGAAAAAAAGTATGGTGCGAGGGAGGTTGAGGGACGCTCGCCCGTCTTAGGGCTGGTGGGTAAATGGAGGAGGAATCAAGGAGGTAGAGAGGCGCTGGGGGAGGGGAAGGGGACGGACGCTTGCGCCTCTGTTCGGCCTACAGTCACCCATCTCACACCTCTGCCATGACTAAGAACTTATCTGCGAGAGAATGATGCATTCCTGTAGAGTATAAATTTGACGATTCACATCCGAAAGCTGCTCATCACAAATCACCCCCAATCGATGTGATAAGCATATTTTGGTCGTGGGAAAAAATAAATAAAATATATACACATATGCACACGCACGAGTGTTCTTTCTTTGTGTTTCTGTGTTTTAAAAATTCTACATTTGTGTGTTTATATATTTGTGCGTCGACGAAGAGCGTTCCATTAAATATATATATATATATATATCTATATAATATTTTATATATATATATATATCTAACCATAAACCATAAACACAGTAATAAACCCGAAGGTCGGTTTAGTAGGTGATGGTAGAGCTCACCCATGTACCAAGCCCAACGGCGTGTGAATATTCACACATCAGGGTAGGGGGGCCAGTTCCTTTCCCTGTGCCGGTTATGGTTTCCCAGGAAGATCTGGTAACCGAAAAATCAACAAGCTTGGGTGGAGCTGCAGGTGCCCAGAGTGCCTTGCCCGGGAATCGAACCCGGGACCCTCCGGTCAGTATATATAATATAGTCAGTATATATATATATATATATATATATATATACGCGGGTCGCGGTGGTCTAGTGGGTAGAGCCTCATTCGGGAAATTGAGAAGGTCCAACGCCGGGCAGCTCGTTTCGTGGAAAACTGTTACGATAAAACGAAAAGCGTCGCTGAAATGCTTATGGAGTTGGGATGGGAATCATTGGAAGATAGACGACTCAATGCTAGGTTAAACTTACTAAATAAATTCTGATCCGCATGTTTCAGCACCGAGGTCTCGAAAATTATTCGCGCTCCAACATACATTGGTCGCTTGGATCATGTATACAAAATTCGGAAAATAGATGCCAGAACTAGCAGACTCAAGGAGTCCTTCTTCCCACGGACAAAACGGGATAACAACGGTAGGGTCACACTCGGAGATAACAAAAACGCCACTTGCCACCCTCGGCGTCTAGGTAACAATTAGTTATACTCAATTGCATGCACTTTCTCTAATCTCCTGTGTGTTGTGTCAAAACCCTTCCCGCATGCCCGCATTGGAATGCCATTAAGTAATGCAGTGCTATTTACAGTATCGTTTTCTCTGCTTCTGGCACCCTAAATTTACCCTTCCATCCCTTGTCCCTTTCTGTGGGTGAGCCCTCCTTCTACCTGCAGCGTTGGGCCAGATTCCTCACCTTGGGTAGGAGAGAGCTTTAGGTAGCACGTTCTTGTGGTGGTGGTATTTCGCCTAGCTACTTACTAAAATCTAGCTGGCACGTTTCTGATAAATTTCTTGCTGCATCCTGGGGTACAATTATTTGTTGTAGTTAAGCGTATGTACTTGCATGCTTGTGGAGTGAAGGGAGGTAGATGTGTATTTGCATGCGTGTAAAATGATAGGATGTTTCTATGAATGTGTGCACTGCTGTGGATTGGGGTTTGCATGTGTGTGTTAGTTTTGAATGCGGTATTTTTTTTCCTTTTTTGGGTGGTGACCTAACACCCCACGCCACACGCTCTTGCGGCGGCTTGCGGGGTATTATGTAGATGTAGATGAAGTAATATGTGTGTATAAATTTCCATATAAAATTTTTTTCCTTTGCTTTTTGATTTGAAAATTTGTACAAACTGAATTCGTGTCTGTCCATATGTATTTATGTGTATTTATTCCTGTATTTTATAAATGTTATACCGTATATAATATGTTTACAATGGGTTAAATGGAAGAAGGGACTATTAGGTCTCAATTTCGCCCAAATAAAGTCCTCTATCTATCTATCATTTTCTACGTATTTGCCATAGCATCCCGCTCCGTAAGTCCTTGCTGTTCCCCATGGTGAATTATGCAAATGTAAATACTTTTACACCGTGACACCATGGAAAATCTCTCCATTTAAACTAGTCCTGGAATGACTTGCGAGGCGTCCATTCTGTTCGCCCTGAACGTATGTGTACACAGAGGCGCACTTAAGGCCAAAGTATTTCTAGGGAATCGCCTTCAGAGAGAACGCAAATCCTCGGCCCACTTACTCCCATATGGTAAATGCGGAATATCTCCGAGGTGTGTAAGTCGCTAGGTGCACCCATTCACCGATTGGCCCCACGGGGAACGACCCTGATGCAAATACATACAAACGCGTAGTACCCTGCAAGCCACCGCGAGGGTTTGTGGAATGGTATGATTCCACATTAGCCATGCAAAATAGCCGACCTCGATGGAGGCGGGCTGACATCCTCTCCTGTTAGCCCACAGGTCGTGTGTTTGATTTCCGCCTAGGTGATTTTTCCGCATAGAGCTACGATGTATGTGATTGCTCGTGTTGTTTGTTGTCGGATAGTATGATGCCAAATTGGCTGTTAAAAGTATATTTTAATGAGCTCTGACCATAAACACTGTAATTATAAGCCTTAAGTACAACGAAAAAATCTATTCTTCTCCATCTACTCAATACCTCGCAAGCCGCCGCAAGGGCGTGTGGAGGGGGGTGTTAGGGCACCACCCGTAAATTAGGTAAGAAAAACCGCATGCAGAAGCCACAAATTTATAGCCCACAAACCAAACATGGTAAACATCCATGCAAGGACCCTTTCACACACATGCAAACACACAAACTACCAACAAACATACACATGCACAATCTTTGAATTTTTAATTTTGTTCCGACTTGTAACTTAAATGTTTTTAATATTTCTAAATGGACTTCGGTTTCTTACTATTATGATTTCTGATTGTTCTGGGGAAGAATGAGTATTTGAATCTATCCGTATTGGAATCTATCTCACTTATTTTAACTTTGTGGTCTGATCTACCTAAGTAGTGTGGGGCCATTGTAATTCCTTTTGTGTCATCGCTAAACTCGCTGGTTCTGAATCTTTCTAAAAGTCTAAGTCTCGCTTGTTCCCTTCGTATTTCAAGGGGCTCCCAGCCTAAATCCCCTAAGAGATCTGTCACACTTGTGTTCTTATTATAACGATTTTTATCGAATCTGGCAGATTTTCTCTGGACTTCAAGAGAAGGGTTATATAAAACAATGACCGCAAACTAGGATACTTTACTACGATCACAGGATTCTCCAAAAACTCAAGCGTCGACCCCTTGGCGATGTATTACCCACACGCCTATTGTCTCTCTCGCGCCTCTTGCCCATTCCTTTGGTGCGACAACGTAAGCAGTGCGATGGAGAGGTAGGGAGGAAGATGGTCCGATGGAGGGGAGGTAATTAGGGAAGAGAGATAGGAGATACCATGGAGAGGATTCCCACAAAGCCCAGCGGTCTGAGAGAGGTGATGGGAGGTAGGAAGAGGAGCTGAAAAAACATTAGGGGGAGGGCGAGATCGAGGGATGACGAGGTTGACGGTGTGATGAGGGGTCAGTGACGGGGGGAGGGACGAGAGGGCGACGGAGACCGGAAAGGACGGGGGCTGGGTGGGAAGGATGGGATGTGGAGTGAGAGGGATAATGAGTGTGTTCAGGAAAGAATGCGAAGGCGTCGTCCTTAGGGAGGCTGTAGGAGGGGGGGGGGGGTTGGTCGCCGAGGGAACAGGGCATTCAGAGACGGAGGGCTGAAGAAATGAGAGGGAATGTGCTGAGGAATAGAGAGTCTAAAATGGGAGACGAGATGTTATGCAAACAATTTAGATGCACGATTAAAAATCGAGTGGATGCCCATCTTGAGGACCAGTTGGCGCATTAATATGTAAACTGTAAACCGTGTCGAAATCTTCCCAGGAAAATATCCTGGCATCTGGTGTATACTATAGGTTGACTGAGGTCGCGATCCCACGGATGAGGACTAATCACACAGGGTGTAACTCGTGGACTGATCCATTTTTCATCAAACCGAATACCAGGTACACTCAATCGGGAATGCCAATGTCGTCTACATGTCCAACACCATCGTCAGTACTGTTTCAAGGATGGAATGGTTGTAAACAACTAAGAAAATCTTACAATATCTAATCAAATATCAATAATTTATTTATATTTTCCCCAGGTTTACACGGCGTTGTTTATTTAACCAATCTGTCTACTCTTGGGTTACCTTTGCAAATATTGGTTTGAATAGGCACCACTTTCACTAGCCTCCCTGCTAACAACTTCAGGCCGAAGGTGTGAAAGAAAAGGACCTGCCATCTGGAGACGATTAAAGGATTGCCCACGAAACTGTTGTCTGATCAAGTCAGCGATCGCTGTGATAATATGGAAGTATGCAGGGAATATATTTAAATTAATTAATGATTAAAATTTTTCCAATACATACAATAATCAATTAAATTGGTCGCTCTTCTATCTGTTTGAGGGTCAGATACGACCGCTACGTTTGAGCGGTTGAATTATCTCGAATTTGCTATTTAACAAATTGAGTAACTTCAGGCGTGATATGGTGGAAGTCGAACATAATGAACAACTGATCGTAGCACTTTTCCACTTGATAAAATTTATTTTATGAGACCGGGTTTTGATGCATTACATCATCATCAGGTGACCTGATGATGATGTAATACATCGAAGCGTTTTCATTTCCGGAAGAAATCCATAAGGATTCCACTGTGACAATAGGATTCACCTGGAATTAATTTCAATGGAAAAACCTGTAAAATATACTGATGATACACTAACTAAGATATTATTTAAATAATATCAACATTACAATGCAAAAATTTCAGAGAGTAAAAATCATTCACCTTGACCGGGATTCGAACCCGGATCCCTCGATATCCGGCCGAGTGCTTTAGCCAGTTAAGCTACCAAAGCCCCCAAAATTTCAGAGTGTAAGAGGACGTCTCGGTAGCTTAACTGGCTAAAGCACTCGGCCGGATAACGAGGGATCCGGGTTCGAATCCCGGTCAAGACGAATGATTTTTACTCTCTGAAATTGTTGCATTGCAATGCGCACGTTGCGGATGACTCGGTTAAAAGTTACTGTTGCGGCATCTCCCACAGTTTCTTTGAAATTTAATATCAACATTTTTTTATACAAGATTTATATACAGGGTTCGTCCGGAAAATAAGTTTATGATGCTCATTGTATTTTTTGACAAAACTGGAGTAGTCCACTACGAATTTGTACCTGAACGACAAACTGTAAATGCTGCATTTTACGTCCAAGTGCTCGACAGGCTTCGAAAACGAGTCGCCCGCGTCCGGCCAGCGATCAAAAACATCTGGCGGCTGCATCACGTCAATGCGCCGTCTCACACCGCGCTTGCCGTGTCGGACTTCTTGGCCAAGCACGGCGTGGCAACGCTGCCGCACCCGCCCTACAGCCCGGATTTGGCACCACCGGATTTCTTTCTGTTCCCGAAGATAAAGAGGAGTTTGAAAGGAACGCGATACGGGACTTTGGACGCCGTCAAAGAGGCCGTGACGACGTGTCTTCGAGAGGTTCCCGATGATGCCTTCGCGGGAGCGTTCCAGGAATGGGAACGCCGCTGGAACAAGTGTATCGACTCACAAGGGTCCTATTTTGAGGAATATTAGCTTAAGATATGTAAAAGTGTAATAATTTTTTTTCCTGAGCTCAGTACACTTATTTTCCGGACGAACCCTGTATAACCATAAACACAGTAATCAACCCGAAGGTCGGTTTAGTAGGTGATGAACTGATCTTCATCAGTCATATCTTATCTTCCGAAGAAGACGGAGTTCGAGTCCGTCGAAATTATCAAGATATTATTGTGAGTGTTCTTTTTATGTGTTCTCGTGCTGTGTGTTACTGTCTAAGCTTTTTATTCAACACTTCCGTGTTACTTCGAAGAAATCATCTATATATATATATATATATATACATAAAAATATATAACATTTGGATGGCACAATAAAACACAGAATGAAATAGATAACACGTAAAATTACACTCGCATAGTAGATATATATACATATTTATATGTAATATATATAACATAGCTGAATAGGTCATAAAAGGAATCGCAAGCTTATCTTTTTCCGAGTCCTCAAGGAACGAATACCCTCGAGCCAAACAAACACTCAAGACTGTAATTTTACGTCCTCTTCCACACGAAATTTTTCCACACACCCTTAAACTAAGGCGTAGCCCCATTAAGGCATGGGTATTTTAGCCCCGAGAGCCGCGTTTCAAATATTTACCGACGTATGAGTTGACGAAAATCGGGAGGCGAGCACTCCCCGGATGATGACTGTATTATAAAACGGCGCACAACCGCTTGTGGCGAGGGAGTGGATTCCGTTCTCGAGGAGGTAGCCTTCGGGCGAGAGACGAAACGTCGAAGGAATACCAGTACTTAAGGCACGAGCCGGCTGTTCAGGGGCCGGACGTTAAGAGCCTTCGGGATGATAACAGAGCCCACGTGGTGACGGGGACACATTCTGCGTGGGAAGCTACATCTACGTAATTCCCCGCAAATCGCTGCGAGAGCGTGGGGAGGTTGTAACCAATCTTACGAGCACAAATATTAATTTTATCAATTGAGTACGAGCAAAAAAAAATATGGTCAAATTTGGATTAAATATGAATAACATATCTCAAATTCAATTTACCTTAAACTCTTTTACTGGTAACTCCTATTTCAATACTAGGAAAATTTCCTGCTGCCGTGTTATTTATTGTAGCGTAGACACTCATTAAGTTCATCGCATTGGATACTTTACATTTAATCGCACTTATTGATTCAGGTATATCGTCATAATTCCTCGGTTAAGTCAAAACAAATAAGGTATTTTCTAAAATGTGTAGCTGGTCCAAAATGCTACAAGTTTGTCAGCTTTTATGCAATTAATGTAAAGAATATAATCAAATGTTAGCGCGGCCAAATCTAATCATTCGCTCGAAAATGTTATATAATAATACGTAATAAAATATTTAAAAGATAGGTACCATATTCTAGTATATTCTGTCAAATGACCGTGATATAACGGGCTCTACCGGACCAGTTTTCATAGATGTTGAGCTAAAGGAACTAATATAAATGAAGGACTACTAGCATAGATGGTGAATTACTGGCACAGAAATACTTGTCAGCCCCACGAAAAACTCATATCGTGTGCGCCATTATATAAGCGTAGTAATATCGTTAACACAACATCACTGACCCGCTTGTGTTTCAATGACATTTATTATTTGTTGGAAAACGCAGCCGAAATTGCAAGTTTAAAAAACTGACGCTTTATAAACTTACCCAAAATAAGTTTTGGAGTACATTTGATAATTTAGCACCGACCTCGGTTGCTCATAAGCTGTATATTCACATCATGTCTGTTTAGGAACTGAGCACGAATGGGTATTGTATGAATTTCATCTATCGTCATTATTATATGAAGTTGATATTGTGTCTAGCGAAGTTACGATCGGACCTCCTCAAGAGTGTGAAGTACGAGCGGCGAAAATTCCATGATTTCACTTAGTCCACCGCCTCTCAGAGTCTAATAGCTACGAGCCGTACCACACGTAGTTAGCTGCACGCTCCCCTCGCCACGTGAGTCGGCCGTCCGCGGTCGGACACGCAGCGCCACTCTGTACCTGGCCGGGGCAATCAGCGAGTGGATCGAACAGTTCCCTCGACGGTCGCGAGAGGCGCTGGTCTCCCGTACCGCTCTACCCCCTCCTCTCCTACACGAAACGGCCGAAGTCACGTGACCCTTACATTGCGCATGCTGCGTTGTTTGCGTTTGTTTGTGACCATGCGAAAAAAAACACAAAAAACGAGATTTTCTTATGCAAATAGTCTACATTTTTTAAAGAGGGTCTGGAATAACGAGACTCCGTCCCCTTAGGAATGCACACTAGTAACCTTCCGCCTTCGATTCCACAGCGCCGCGTAATGGGAAGTGGAATGCAGTTTCTTTTTATTCTGGCCATCGGGAGAGAACGGGCGATATTTCCCTCGCTGCTTCGCCAGCGAACCAATCCACTAAGGAGCTACGGCAAGTGAGCAGCACTCCGAATAAGGGCGAACGCTATGGCAAACCTTAAGACGCCACGTTGAACAATTAGGTTAACACCAAGGAATGGAGCTTCCCAGTAGGAATATCCTTGAGCTCACATTATTTTAGGTCTTCACGGTTTAAAGATATAATGGGAACGGTTAATTCATTCATTTAAGTATATTGTCTCGTAAAAGGAACCAAGGCATATTGAGTCCATGACGTCAACGCCTCAACTAAATGGTGGCATTTTAACGACGAGGAATATTGAACCATAATACCACAAGAAGGGAAAAAAGGAGAGCTTAGGAGTTTTTAATATCCTGAATATGGGTTGCGGGGGAAGAGATCAGTCGGCACATTCGTAGGGAATCGCACAGCCGCGACGAAGCCGGGCATGGGAAAAATAATGGAATTTTAACTGATTGCAATTCACTTTTAATTGGTGCTCGTGCACAAGAATACTTATATTGAATAGGTAACATGATATTTTTCTTAAGTTTTTAAATTCAAGAAAGAAACGACATATCCGCTAGAAATTCACACATGTTAATTTAAGGTAAATAATTTTATTTTCTCAAAGTTTCACATTCTACGGCATGATCGGTCTTAAATATGAATTTTTACCATGTTTTATTTGTGGACTAAAACATTTGTGGCTTCTGCATGCGGTTTTTTTTTGCTTTTCTAAATTACGGGTCCCTAACACCCCCCGCCACACACTCTTGCGGCGGCTTGCGGGGTATTGAGTAGATGTAGATGCAGAAATATAAAATCAGGATGACTCCAGAAATTGAACGTTTTGCGATGGCATTCTTTCCGCACACGGTTAAATAATTAATCAAAGTCATGAATGCCACTCGGAAGATGACATTTTAGTTTAAGTAACGTAGTTTACATCCATTTTCGTGAATGGTTGTGATTGTGTGGCCAACAAAACAAAACTAAAACCTCTCGCAAGCTTAGAGTGTAAATTAAAACCAAAATAGTAAAGTGAATGAAAATGTCTTTTACATGATTTTCCTCACTCCTGTATTTGTCGCTAACCTTTCTACACCCACACAATTCCCCGCAACCCGCCGCAAGGGCGTGTGGCGGGGGGTTTTAGGACACCACCCGTTTTTTAAAACACCTACGCAACGTGGATGGTACAAGCAGTATGTTTTGACTTTCCCCCTCACCCAATTAAACACGACATTGGGACACTTAGAGTATGAAACTTTCATTTTTGTACAACACTCCTCACACTTCCAAACATCTCCCAATTTAACCCTCTCAGTTACGTCGGATATCTCAATTAAGAGCGCAACAGTTGAGTCGACGCCTCCGTTTAGACGTCTACGCCCATACCCCGATACAAATCCAACCGGACATCATCATCCAAAGAAGACCAATGCTCACTCAGGTGGGAAGGGGGAGGACAGGGCAATGCTCACGCAGAGTTCGACGTCACCCGTTTTAAAGCAATCCATTTCACCCCCAACCTCACTCCCTCCGTAATACAAGAGAAACGCGAGTGTACTATATCTCACTCCGATATCGTTCCGCATGCATTACGAGTGAAAAGGACGGTCTTTTTTCACCCGTCGAGACCGAAAAACGGTGCAATCCCATTCTCCGTCCCCTATCCGCCCCGCACCCCTGGTCTTCGACCCCTCGAATCTACGCCATCATGCCTACGGGGACGAACGACGGCAAGGCAACCCCAAAGCCTCCTCACTTCACCCTGTGCTGCGTTGCGTATCGTATCGGGACCCCGTTGACGCTAAAAGCGCGCCGACCTACGCACGTTCCCACCGCAGCAACTCGTACTTTTCAACTCGACCCAAATTCGTCACCATGGTAAACACCGCAAGAGGTAAACACTAAGACGGAAATTAGTACTCATTGGCGAAAATAATTAGGAACATGGAAGTGATATTCAACCTCGACTTATTTAATGGCTGACGTCCCAACGTCCCTCTCCACGCGTTCCTGGCTCGGGTGGCGGGGTGTCGTGTAAATAAATTTGTAGATCTACATATTTCATTTGTGGATTGCCCTTTCTGCATGTTTGGAATGCTACCTGACAGTTGACGATTACGCTCTATGTTAGCCCTACGCCTTTTTTAATGGGATTCTTTATTTGTGTTCTGGGTGTAGTCAGTGAATCAGTCAATAGTTAATGACAACATGAAAATTCAAATACGTATTACCAAATTCATTGCATTATATGGCGGAAATGCTTTTGTGACTACTAGCTTATGATGGCTGGTCCGCGATCGCAACCCATTGCGTTGAGATCTGCACCTCTGGACTTTTCTGCACTCTGCATTTCTGGTGTGTTGCACCCCATGCCACTCACCATGTCGTTGGCCCGGAGTGAATCATTTCGATTGAGCCCAAACACCAGCACTTTCCTCCGCCTCCGTTTCAGTCTTTTAATGAAGGGAGTAAACCTGTAGCAATGCTGGACAGATAATTACGAAAGTTCTTTTACAGGCACAAATATTTGTTGGCTTTTATTTTGTAAAGCGCCCAATGAAAGGCATTAAATTTGGTTTAAACATCTGTGGGATCTCACCACGTCCGAGTTAGTACACGCGCTTTTCATTTGTTCATGAGAAATGTTTGGAATGGGCAGCACTGAGAATCAGCAAGAAACTGTCAGCGCGTGCCAATTGGTCATGCTATCGTATCCAATAGTCTGTAGGGAGCCACCTGAAAGAATATCGGATAAAGGCGAAATCATTTGTTATCTTGGCACATTATTGACGACAGGCACTTAGGTTGCGATAGTTTTTCCTCCTCCCTAATGACTGGAGTGTGTGCCAGCAATGCCAACAGACCTAACGTTTTCAGCTTTCCCCAATATGATAGTTCGATGTTTGCGTTAGCCAACATTACAACTTATGGTTTATGCTACTCCATCGTCGGCCTAACTTCACTACACTTATCATAGGGGTAGCTAGAATCACTCTGGAATCATTACCCCGGTATTTTATCACAAAGTAATGGAGTTCACCTCATCAACCGCCAGATTTGAAAATTATTCCGACGTAACAATTCTAATAATGATATCATTTAGGTCGAATATGGACGAGCCGGCGGGCAACGTTTACCATACTTTGTAATCGAAAGCTTCGGTGGAAAGTAGGGATGAGTACTTCCGCTCGCCCGCGTGGTTAGACCGGAGGCCATGTTTGAGGAGGCTGCTTGCTTGCTTGCTGGTGCTCTTCGAGGGAGAAAGGGGGGAGGGATAAGGGGAGAGGGATTGCGTGAGAGTGGGGGGTACGAGGGGAAGACGGGTGCGGAGAGGGGAGGGTCGTTACGAGCGAAGGGGAAGAAGGATGGACGGGAGGGAGAGAAGGCAGCAGTGGTTGTAAAGGAGGGTGGGGAAAGGGGGCGGTGAGGGAGGGGAGGAGGAGCGAGAGGGAGGGGGGAGGGGCCGAATTGGAGCCCGCCTCCGACCGCCGACGCAAAGGGGGCGGGAAGGAAGCTCTGTCTCTCTCTCTCTCCTTCTCTCTCAAACTCCCCTCTTGCACCGCACTTCGCCCCCCCTTTCTGCCCCTCCGGCCCTCACACACCCACCCTTTCGCCCCCTCTGCAAGTTGGAGAGAGAGGAAGGGAAAGAAGTGAGGGAAAAGAGAAGAGAAAAAGGCGGAGGACGAGGGAATGGAACGAGAGAGTAGGAGGGAGGAGACGAGGGAGGTGGGGAGAGTTTCTTCGGAAAAAGTTCTGCTCTCGAGCAGAGAAGTAGACGTGAGAAAAGGGCCAATGAAATAAAAGGGGAGGTAGTTGCGCGCGTTACGTGCAAACGCTACCTAAAGTAAGTGCATGAAACAAGACGACACGGATACGTTACGTACGTATACGGACGCTCTCCATACTGCGCGTGCGCACTCGTTCGTCGGCCCGGGTTACCGGCCGGCCGGCCAGCCAGTCAGCGTGAATGGATGCGTGGGCCACGGAATCAGGTCCCCCAAGTCTCTTTTTTTTTGCACGAAAACTTGCGTCTAAATTTGGGAACCAATAGCGGTCGTTCCACTTGAAGCGAGCGGTAATTTATGACCTCCTCGGGTTGGGGAGGAAAAAAAATTAACCTTCCGAACGGCCATAAGAAAAAGACTTAGCAAATAAAAAAAATTCCGTCATTAATTTATTGCATGGATGGCTTTTTTTCTTAGGAACATTTTCGGTTTTTGCCAACATCTCGTCCCTTCACCACTTTCACCGAAAGTAATTCGACGACATAGGGCAAAGCCCCTCGTCAAACGCTTCGGCCCCGTTGATGATCAATGAGGAATGTGTTTTTCACGACCCTGTGAACAAAGCCAAAGGGATGCGTTTTACCACTTAAGCGTTAAAAATCGTCATGATCCCACAGATCTTCAAAGAGGATCACAGTCGATCGAGAAATGAGAAGCCAATGAAATTTAATTGCGACAGAGGATCATCGAAATATTTAATTACTGAATCCTCATGCCGGAAATTTAGAAATCGTAGAAACGTTTAATGTTCCATTTTATCTCCGTATTCTCATTCTTACTTCTGAATTTGAATAATTTGCGTGTATTGTACATCTGCATAGTAGTCTGTACATTGATAGTAATCTGCAGCCACCGCTAGGGTAAGTGGTAGGGATGAATCCACACGAGGCGTGCAGAATCAGTAGTAGAATTTTTCCTTCTTACTCCAAATTCTAAGGTGAAAGTTATTGGATAAATTTTTACCGCACTATAAGGCCCATATGTTTGTTATTTGATAGTATGGAAGTATTTTTTTCGAATGCGTGTATGTTGAAAGGGTATTTTCATGAATGAATGAATAAATACGCCACTGTGGGTGTAGGTTTTCATGTGATGTGTTGATTTTGCACGTGGTTTTGTTCTCTTTTACGAGTGGTGACCTAACACTACCAGACACACGCCCTTGCGGGGTATTATGTTGATGTTTAAGTGTTGTTTAGTATGTCAACTGCCAAAAATACTATACTCGTATTTCATCCATTGCACAGCTTAGCGTACACGTGTTTACCAGGCTATATTATAATCCATACATTTAATATATCATGTAGATTTATACGCATAAAGAACCATATTTTAATATCATTTTGGCGCCATTATCTTTAGTACTTCAATCCAAAGTTCTGGTGATTGGAGCCCTTATTTTCTATAGCTTCATTCCTAATTCAATGGAAACACTATCCTATACCTATTTTATACCAGCAAACATTATCACACACATCTGGAACTACCACCATTTAAATTGGTAACTGACAACACTGGCACAGAACACACTTTGGAAGAGTTTTTTTTAACATTATACGTGAATGGATACAGAAATATATTTCATAAAATATTCAACGCGATTGTAATGATACACGATATTACAACAGATGGAATGTAATGAATCTACATGTATGGATGGTGACCTAACACCCCCCACCATCCGCCTTTACGGTGAGTATTATGCTGATGTAGATGGATGAACCAAATTCAAATGCTTGATAGTCTTCAGGCTGATGAAGTTACGTGCATAAGCGAACCGCAGGACGCCCGTTGGAGACGTAATTGAAGCACCCTCCATGACTTAATGAAGAGAAGTGTGTCAATATATTACGAGAACGTTGATTGGACCGAAGAGAATTTAACAGGTCGTCACGGTAATGAATACAAGTGGCTGAAAAGTAGGAAATGCCCGCCCACAATTAATATCCACGCAAGGAAAGTGTCCTGTGTTTACATCTAGCGAAATTACTCCATTTATACACGCATCCTGAGAAAAATGGCTTCGCCAGCATGACCCCTCTTGCCATTAAATTGACTTTGGCGGAACCTCACCGTTAACTTTACTGAAGAAATAAGTTGATTCATGTGTAACAATTACTACGTTTGCAAAAGTCTGCCAAGATGTCAAAAAACGTTCTTTTCGTGAATGAGAGAAATTGGTCAAAGTTAGATGTCTCAATGAAAGCTTTATCTACGCGTCGAAATTAGGCTGATTTTCAAAAATGGTCTACGTTGCTACATTCTTTTGCAGTAAATTCATAGAGCCATCTTCTCAATGAATTTATTACTAATGCAACCATTTCAGAGGGTAAAAATCATTCGCCTTGACCGGGATTCGAACCCGGATCCCTACACATAGCGGGTGACTCCGTTAAAGTTACTGTTAAAGTTTCTTGAAATTTGTCTAAGGTATGAACAGCCTAAGTGTTTGAAATTGGCTTTATTAACATCGTGGACTGTGGCGCGTCGCGCACGACTACGAATGCCTGTGACATTGTATGTACGGTATTTCGTCATAACATCTTGTTCCTTTAAAGCCCCCCCATTTACGAAGTTGTAATGATATAACACTGTACATTAGGTACTACGTTCAAATTATGTATGCACATCAATTTTCCATGAGAAAAGAAAATTTACGAAAATCCGACGGGGATACAAAGCAATCCTTCTCTAGACAGGCTGTAGTCACCCAATCCTTGGATTGAAATGAAAAAGACGACGAAGAAAAATTTTCTTGAAAAGTTAAGGGAGATCTAGAGCTTCTAAGGGCAAAGAAAGGAAAGAAAACCACCAAAAATCCCATAAAATCAGTTGAAGCGGTCACCTAAATAGGAGCTGACCCCAGGTTACACTCGTTCCGCAGGAATGAATCTATGCTGTTTGATAACTTTTATGGTGACATTTCACATAAACAGTTGGATGGAACCTACATCTACATAATACCCCACAAGCCGCCTCAAGGGCGTGTGGCGAAGGGAAGAATGTTGGCCTTTGCTGTGGTAGAACACACTAGATGAGGCACGCCATAAAGTGATATGATGAAAGATTAAATGTGATTGATAATTCACAACGAATCGGATGAATAGAGTAGAACGTCTGTGTGGCATTAAGGACCCAACCAACTGAACGCCGGAAGAACGACTTAGGAAGCAATAAGCTGATGGTGCGTGTATAGTTGTGCATGAATGGATGGTGCACTATCACTCATTCCCTGCCACCTGCCTTTGCGGTGGCTTGTAGAGAAATTGCGTGGATGTAGATGTGCCCGTTTAAGACGAACCGCAAGGTGGTTAAGCTCAAAGAATTTGTGACCATAAGGGCGGAAGCTATGGGTTTGCATATCCATGTGATAGCAGATTTCCCCTTCTAAATGTTCAATTCTGCATGACGTGTCGTATAAATAAATGGTTGTGGTTCTTTTTTATTCCCTCTTCTCGTATAAAAAAATAACTAATTTATAAGGTGAATCATTTTTTATCGAGTCTCCCTCCAACATTTATAAAAATTTGCGCGCTATTCGGCAGATTTTTACAACTAAACATTTTTTTCCCTTTCCCCTTCCTCTTCCATATCCTCCCTCATCACCTACCCTTCCCACCTGGTGCTTGCACCCCGTGCCACACACATTTTTGGTGAATCCCGGGGTATTTATGTGGATGTCGAAGGAGGAGAAAGTTACGTCAATGTTCACCATTCCTGCGTAGCCTCGACGGAGAGGGTCCACCTCGGTTGATTTCAATGGGTGTTCGAAGGAGAGCAGCAAACGAAGGAGTCGTCCAATTTCTCCTAGCACCGCTCCCCACCTTCCTCGCCGGTTCGACCCCCCGCCGCCCCTCTCGGTGCCTTCCGCCCCCGTTTCATGGAAACGTCCTTTCACCCTCCACAGACTCCACGCTCCATTCGTCTCCCTCTCGTCTCAGAAGCAGCAGGCCTGGTGAAAACACTTCTAGGAATCGCTGCTCGTCAATAACCTTTGATTGAATTACCGGATACCGAAAACACACACCCGGGGACGCGTGCAGAGGAAAGGTGGGACGAGAAAATAAAAACCGTCGGGAGTGTTTGCTAATGCTGAGATTCGTCTCTCCCTTCCATATTTTTTTTTCCCTACCCTCGGTTGAAATTTCCGGAGAAATGGTCTTTCTATCCCTTTTCTTTTTTTTTCAATGTATTCGGCGTGTGAGAGGGATTGGGGTGGAGAACTCGCAAATCCGAAAGCCCCATTCAATTTTATAATTAGGCAGAACGAGTCGCGGAAAGAGGCGAAAGTGTAATAACAACAACCTAACGGATCTGAGCGCCAGGATCCACGAAACGTTCTGCTCGAACGAAAAAAAAAATAAAAATAAAACACCCCGCCCCGTGCTGAGCGATTTTCTGTGGATCCCTTTTTCAATTTATTTTTTGACATTTCGATGGGCGTTCGCACACCTACTTGCTTTAGTTCGAGAAATCCCAATCGCGCTCACACCTTCGGCCACAAATATATCTCACTTTATCGAGAGTTTCTGCGAGAATTCAATCAATTGGGACAGACCTTTTATGTTATTACTGCTATGAAGAATTGGTTCAAGTCTAATCGGAAAACAGGAAATGTGGCTCTGAACTCGAAAGCAAAAGGAGCGACTATTTACTGAAATATCAATCGGGTACGGACTTTAACAGGTTTTCTACAACTACATTAGACAGTGCAATCCACTTTAAACTTAATTTTCGATGTGGCATGCCTTGAGTGTAATAACCCCTGCTACACACCATAGTGGCACCTTGCAGATTACCATGTAGATGTAGAATCTATCGGAATGGTGCGTGACAGAGACTGAATCCATATCAGGGACGGCACGCGTAGGGTTCCGTAAAAATGCCATTGCACCCTGCATGAAAGATTTTCAAATGAAGGATTGAAAATATCTGTGACGAATTCCAGAATGCCGATTGCGACACGATTGAGATATTTTTCAATCGAAGAGAATAATACTTACTATTCTTAAAATCTATAGAATCGATATTATTAAAACAAAGATTATGCGATTTTCCAGAAATAAAAAGGCTAAGCTAAATATTAAAATAGGAGGGAAAGAAATTGAGAAGGTAGAACAGCATAAGTACCTCGGAAGTGTCTTGGACCAACGTGGTCGAAGTAGTAGGGACGTAAGGAGAAGAATTGCGCTAGGCAAGGAGGTTTTCTCAAGGAGGAGGGAGTTGATGACGGGGACGTTGAGTAGGGATGTTAAGACAAGACTCGTAAAAACTCTGAAATGGAGCGTAGCTATGTACTGCGCGGAAACGTGGTCGCTGAAGCAGGAGGATAGACGTAGATTGGAGGCTTTTGAAATGTGGGCGTGGAGAAAAATGGAGAAGCTGAAATGGACCGAAAGGAAAACAAATGAGGAAGTACTGAAGATGGTGGGTGAGGAGAGGGGTTTGTTGAGAGAAATCCTATGGAGGCAGGAAAAATGGATGAAAGGCGTATTGAGCGGTAGTGGAATGTTGAAGAAGGTAATAGAGGGGAAAATGTTGGGAAAGCGAGGTAAGGGCAGGAACAGGATAGGGATGTTGGACGGGACGAAGGGAGGAAAGAAGTACACAGAGATGAAGAGGGACCTGATGTAGATTAGGTTGCTGGATTGGGTTTTATTTGGAGTCACAAAATGCTTATTTGATAGTTGTGTCAATCCAAAAACCTACCTTAACCGGTAGATTACCTTACAATAATGTTTTAATAGGTATTGCTAGTATTTAAAGCAAGATGGAAGTTTTCCAGTGAGTAAACGTCTTTTATGTGAGGAATTATGGAAACCACGAAACCAAGTACTAATAATAGTACTACCATAATACCAGAATATTAAGATCTGTGTGAGTTCTTAAAATTTACTCGTGGTGGATGAATTTCGAAAATAGGAGATAAAAATCGGGAATACGGATTCGAGACCCAAAATGAATTTGCGTCCATTTATAACGTTCGTGAACATATTCGGACAATACGATATTCTCTCAGAACGCGAGGCACACTTCAGGGCATGACGTCGTCTAGGTAAATCTACATGGTGGCCTTAAAGGTAACGCCAGGGTGTGTGGCCAGGGATAATTCAACACTAGGCATTCAACATCGAAGATGTGGTTCACCTTAATTGTCATTTAGAGTAAGTATCTTGCATACTTCACATAAAGTAGATAATTCTGTCGTTGGGAGGTTAAATTGTTCGACCTCTTGGCACCTATCTTTGAGAGGCTAATTACGGCGATGAGTTTATCTCCACCCCTCTCCGCTCTCATGAACATACGTATTATATCTACAAAATTAATGCTAGCAAACATTCTCTATCCCAAATGGCCAATGGGACCTCGGATGTGATTTTATATCTTTATCGGTTATAGTGAATAGACATAATTAGTCCCGTCGCACTATGGTTATGTTAAAACGATATGATTAGACTAATCGTAGAATCGACAGATTTACGATGATATTTTTCTCAATTAAGATAAAAATATTTAAAAAAAAGTAAACGACTACGCTATGGAAAAAATAATTTTTCCTTTTTCAGTTTAAATGCCATTCTGTATGCTAACGCTCGTGCATTTAACCTTATGCACTAGCGTGAACGTGATTGTATATATTTGTTACTTGCATAACTATTTGTATATGTAAGTCAAAATGAGTTTCGCATGAATATATTCGTCTGCGTGGGTCCGCATTAGGAAGCTTTTTGTTGATTTTGCAATGAGTTGCATTATATTTTCCGGGTGATGTACTAGCAAACACCGCCACACTCCCTTGTAGGGTGTTGTGTACATGTAGATGTAGTTTATTGTATTTTTTGCTACCAACAGCTCACATCTTACACGTACGCATTTCACTTTAAGCTAGCGTAATTAATATATCCACAGTTAACTATGTGACATTTGAATTGCTTGTATCAATCACGTATAGGTGATTAACAATTAAGAAAAACTCAATTTTTTATTATGCTTTCCTGGTATTGAATCGCACCCTGCCACACACCCCTGCAGGTGGCTTGGAGGATACCATGTAGAAGAGAAGAAGGAGAAGCGATAGGTCACCTTCCTTCTACGCCTACTCTAATTCACATCTACATCTACATAATACCCCGCAAGCCGCCGCAAGGGCGTGTGGCGGGGGGTGTTAGGTCACCACCCAAAAAAGAGGAAAAAGAAAAACCGCATTCAAAACCAACACATACATGCAAAACCAAATCCACCGTGGTGCATACATTAATGGAAACTTCCTATCATTTTACACGCATGCAAATACATATCTACCTCATTTCATTTTCCACGCAGGCAATTACATATGCTATAATCCAACAAATACTGGCACCTTAGGATGCAGTAAGAAATTTATCCAATAACGTGCAAGCTAGAGAAACTCTTGCACGATAAATATGAATCCCAAGCAATATCTTGCGAATATTCTGGATTTGTTCAGGTTTTTTATTAGTACGTTAGCTGTACGTATTCTGCCTAATACACACGCCTGACAATGGTTTTGCCCCCATACGTCGTTGGGGTAAATGCTTTCGGACGAAATTGACGACGTCGCGGCACGTGGAATAAATGTATTCAATTGAATCACCGAAGCACGCGTAAATACGGGAAAAATTATACCCGTATTTTTCCACCTACACACTTCACGCCAATTTTTCCTTATTACCAAGCTTTTCATGGCGGGCTTTCAAGTTGTCACGCCCAATTCATTAGCGCCCGATCCTCCCACGAGTGTGCTGAAGCGAGGAGGTGGTGAAAATACTTTTTAATGAACCAATCATTACGTGGAGTCACGTAATCAATCTCGATGAAATTAATCACCGCTCACATTAGAACGCCCTCTTGTGTATTCACCAGAAAACAAGCCATTCGAAGGAACCGGGGACGTGAAAACGCGGATTGAAATTAGCTTTTGTTCCAGACCACGTATTAACCTCATCCATATTCAATACCCGTGCGGGAAAAACAGTAATTAAATGGAATGATACTTTATAACGGGGGAAGTGCCTGACCAGTTTCACAAGACTACGTGCCACTGCGCTCGTTTTACGAAGCCGCATTTCGATCGTCATTTTTCCCAATGAATATTATAAACAAAGCCTCCAACATTCCAAAATATGTGAGAGCTGCCTGGGAAGGATGCACGAAGAATCACGTAAACATGTGTGCACTGATATCTGCGTTTTCTTAAATAATCCAGTGAATTAAGTCGTTCGTTTAACTGTAAAATATATATTGTAAAGGCAGACTTTAAGTTAGATATAATCTTAAATGAGGGAATCAGATCAGAGTAGTTTTATTCGTCAACAACAGTGTGCTGCAATGGATTTTCCGGATGGTGAGCTTTATTAAGAATGTACATATTAATATAATCTAAAATAAGGGTATCACATCGGGTAAGTTTTCGATGAAAAAAATAATAAATTGCAGTGTCTTCAGCGTGACGACACATTTGATGAAATATTTCACTTCGATTGGATACGGACTCAACTCAATATTGCTACAATTAACATCATTACTCTGCTTCTTGCTCTTTCTCCTACTTACGTGTACTTCTTCGGCTAATTATCGACACGGGTAATCAACCTGAGGATTGGTTTGTACGAAGCACGTGGACAGCTCTCCAGATTACCGATTTCTGCCATTCCGTTCATTCTCTAATAGATCTTGCGTCTAAATATTCCGTCACTTGCTGCTCATAATTAATAATTCGTTTTTCTCTGTTCTCACCCTCCATGTTTCCTTTATGTACGATCCTCAGTAAACTAATGCCCCACAGATAATTCCCATCAATTTCTCCCTCCTTCTCTCTTCGAAGAACTTTTTGATTTGTTACTCTATCTCAAACTTTCCTTTTTTTGAGCTTCCTTCTGTAACACCATTTAGGTCATACTTTTACAAGGAGGTAATTAGTAGGTTCTAATTGACGAAAGAACTAGTCAGAGAAAGTGAGAACATCGAGCAACTAATTTAGCCAAGAGAACTGAACAGAAAAAATCCACTCAAAATCCTTAATAGGGGAGACAGTTTGACAGAAATAAGCACCAAATTCTGCAATTAAAAAATAATAAATGACTTTGTACACCATATATGTAATAGAATGGATGATAGGGATATGTGAAGAAAAATTTGAGAGATAAATCACCCATCATTTTCTACATCAACACGAATACCCAGCGATACACCAAAAAGGTGCGTGGCAGAGGATGCAAGAACCAGGTGGAAATGGTAAAGGATGAAGGAAAGAGAGAGTTTTCGACTGTTTGGGAAATGGGAAATTAACCCAGTCTAAAGTGGACTCCACTGAACATACGCGAATGGCGGTGCACATATAAATACACGTTAGCGGAAAACTTAGTTTTAAAAAAGCATTAATTGCACCCATCGCAAAAGTTCACGAGTAAATTAAAAAAGATGAAATTAAAAACTGAGACTGCTCATACGATAGACCGCTATCATACTACGATAGTTCATGCAAAACTTAAAGGAAACTTATTAATCAATTGAAAGTTGGTTTTGGTGAGTCGATTGAATTATAGATGGGGTTGCCCATGTTCGCTATCAGGGATTCGAACCCGGAACACAACGGCAAGTTGCCAAACACCCTGCCCAATAGCCTATGCCGACCTGAGAAATGTATTACCGACCGGAAAGATGTAATAAAACACCCTTCAATATTTACGAGAAAAGAAAAGAACGCAAACGAAGCAGTAAGCGTCGGCCGAGGTACTTCTTAACCAACCCTTTCCCCCGGTTCTCCACCATTCCTCAGGTATTTATCCCCCTCTCCATTTTGATGGCGGTCATTTTCCGGATGCAAATGAATATTCCAACGCATTCGGGACCACCCGACAGGGACGTTCATAAGATCGTGAGTTCAGAAATGGATCTTCGGATTAGCCCGAGAGACAGGATGGGATAATTGACTTTATTCTACCGCCGCTGTCCATTATGAGGTCCGCGACACATGTTTACCACTCGGCAACACCCGACGAGCCGTTTTAAACCGCGTGTTTGTTCTTTGAATCATCTCGCCCGAATGTAAAAGAGATTTACTAAAATGGAGGAGGCCTAGGTGTGGGGAGGAGAGGGAGGGAAGGAGGGAGACTATTGAAAGTTGACACAATGCGAGGAGAATGGCATCCTCGATTTGCGACCCTAACTATTGTACGTGCAATATAATGGCTTTAAAAGGACGGAGCCCTCTCTCGTGCCTGAGGGAGTGAGTGACCATAGGCTTAAACGACCGCACGAGCACCAACACCTAGGGACCAGGGTTCGCGGCCCCCCGGGACCAATAAGATGTGAACCCGAAAGAGAACCTTCCCTAATAACCAAAAAAGTGTGAAGTAACGAGGGAATGCTGAATTCTAAGGCGAGTGAGATACATAAATATATATAAAAAAACACAGTAATCAACCCGAAGTCGGTTTAGTAGGTGATGGTAGAACTCACCCATGTACCAAGCCCGACGGCGTGTGAATATTCACACATCAGGGTAGGGGGGCCAGTTCCTTTCCCTGTGCCGGTTATGGTTTCCCAGGAAGATCTGGTACCCGAAAAATCAACTAGCTTGGGTGGAGCTGCAGGTGCCCAGAGTGCCTTGCCCGGGAATCGAATGGTCAGCAGTCCAACGCTCTACCCGCTAGACCACCGCGACCCGCATAAATAAATATATATATATATATATATATATATATATATATAAACATATATATATATATTTACCTATCCCTATTCCTTATTTCTATTTTCTTGTGAATGAATATTTGTTCGCCATATGGCGGAATTTCGTGTTTGAATATATATATATATATATATATATATATATATATATATATATATATATATATATATATAGACGAGGGTCATCCGGAAAGTAGTACCCGTTCGTGCCGCATGAAGTGCTGACGACGCGAGTAGCCGCTGGACGAGGTCAGATAGCTTCAGTGGCTTGTCTGCCTCGTATATATAAATGCCAGGTGACTCAGAAAGGTATCAGTTAGATTATATTATGGTTAGGCACAGGTTTAGGATATATATATATAAAACTTGGACAGCAACAAACAATAAAAGAACACATAAAAAGAACACTCCCACGTAATTGCTTGATAATTTCGACGGAATAGAGCTCCGTCTTCATCAGAATATGCAGTATAAATCAGTTATATATATATATATAACTGATTTATACTGCATTTATATATTTATTTATTTATATATATATATATACATAGAATATAGAATGATTTTGATGATCAAGACGGAGCTCAATTCCATCGAAAATATCAAGAAATTACGAGTGTTTTCTTATATAGTATATATTTTTTATTTTTTTATTTTTTTATTTTTTAATGTATATACGCACACAAACACATCTAACGAATAATGTACCGATGTAATTCACATCTATTGGCTTGATGGAATTTTTCCATAGAGGACAGAAAAATTGAAAAAATAAACTTCTCCAAAAATTTTACAAATTACAATATTTTAACTTGCTCTATCGTACGAGGCGTGTTTCGCCAAATTTTTCCATACATAGAGATCCTTGAATAAATTCACATTCACACAAAACAATTTGAACTTAGGTACATATAAATATGAATTCATATTGTTGCAAAGACATCTTAAGTTGAAAATATTAATTGAAAACCTATTGATGCGAAACAGTAAGCAGTTAAATATTGGCATGGTTATTTTAAAATAGTTTTTTTTCCATTCTCTTCCTGAAAACAAAAAAAAGTTGCTACCAGCGTCACTTTATGGTACTCCACTTTATAGGAGAAGAGAGAAACTTAGTTGTTTCCGACAAACGCTTTACCATACTGATACAGGTCTCAACCAAACGAGTAAGTACCAATGTTTTTGTACTAAACTATATTATTTCATTCTGGCTCAAAACCAAGTTAATATCGTTTTATAAAGTAAAAAAGTAAAGATCAATAACAAGGCAGCACAGACAACTGTTGTTTGGTTTCATGATGGAATATTCCAAAAATCCGTATTTTCGATCGTCTCCATGTTTATTCGTCGAGTCACTGAATTATGCCATGCATAGAGTTTCAATGTTTAAGAAAACATCTCAAAGTGGGAAACAATCACTTCCTACGCATCGGAGCTAACCGCAAGGGGATTCCAACCAGTAAAGGTCAACGGTCTCTCTATCTCTCTCATTTTCTCATTAAAGCAGCACCTTCCGACTCGGGATGTGACCTAGCTTTCCGAATCCAAGCCCCCATGTGTACCGATAACAAGCAATTAGCCAATACCTACCCACAGTCAAGAATACTGAGAGCGGATTACGGCTAAAAAGGCGAGCTTAATCAAGCCGATAATAATTACAACCGGAGAGCGTCGCCGTAGACAAAAGAGGAGCGAAAAGCGCGCCGCGTAGACCACGAGGAGGACAAAAATGACCATTAGGTGCAAAAACTGCCTCTCCACGGGGGCGAAACCGCGAGGGTAAAAATTCAAAAAATAAAAAAAAAACAGCACGCCCGCGCGTATTTAGCGCAAAGGTCGCGAAAGGGAACCGAGCAAGCAAGCAGTAGGTAGGTACGAGATAAGTACGTGAGTAGATGCTTGTCCGACCGCTTGCTTTCCAATGGGCGTCAGCGGCGGCGAGACGTGTTGAAGCGGCCGAATGGGCGGGAATGAGTGGGAATGAGGAATGAGGGTGTCGGGAATGAGTTTCGGTAGGTGTGTATGTGTGTGTTTGACGGTAGGGCGGTGGAGAGAGAGAGAGAGAGAGAGGGAGGGAAAGGGGAGAATAGGGAAGGTGGGCAGCCTGGAATGGAGCGGAGGGGTCGACGCGGGTAAGTGAAAAAAATAGGACGCGAAGGGCGAGAAAGGGAACGAAGGGTGAGGTGAGGTGGGATGAGGGGGGAGGGGTCTGGGTGGGTACTGAGAGGCCGGGAAGTGCGAGAGAGGGAACAAGAGGGCGGAGGGAGGATCAGGGGAATGGTAACAGGGGGCGGGTGGTTGTGTGTGCGGGGAGTCCTGGGAGGGTATAAAGGTGGGGAGGGAGATGTCGGCGGTGGCGTGGGAAAGGGTGTGGGGTTTGGAAGGAGGGGTTCGGGCGGAAGAAGGGTCCGGGGGGATGAGAGAGGGAGAGAGAGGCGAGGGTTTTTCGCCCTCCCCTTCACTGCCCCCAAACCCCTCTCCCCCCGCACCGTCTCCTTCAGCACGGGGGCAAAAGCAGCACACCTGGCCTGGGTTCCCGCCCCTCCGGTTGCGGTGATTTATGGGAAGGGAGAATGGTGAGAGAGAAAGAGAGGGAGGGGGCGAGGAGGTGATGGGAGAGCAAGTAGGTGGAGTGGGTCAGGGGTTGGGGGCAGCGTGAGGAAAGGCGTAGAGGCGGTTGCTATGAGAGAGAGAGAGTTACGGGGGGGAGGAAGAGAGTGTTTGTCGGTGGGTAGTGGATGCATACGCCCTCTCTTAGGTCTCACGTGATTTCGGCATCCCTGGCCATATCGCTCTCTCCCTCTCACGATCGGTGAAACTTGGAATAAATCTTTTTAAATCTGTGCAAATATATAAAGAACGCGTTCCTTAGGCACGCAACAACGACCCTGTTTCACCGAGTTGCGAATTTTATTCAATTTTTCATTAATTCGACGACTTAGGTATTCTTATAACGTTCAGATATAGAGACAACAACCAGAGGCATAAGAGGAGATGCTCTTTCTCTCTAGACGTGTGGTGTGCTTTCTTTAATTCACGTATAATAGATGAGATAATATCAAATATATGGAAGCTGGGACAGGGATTGGAAGAGGATACAAGCTACTGACGAAGGTGAAAAAGAAGAGTGTGTGAAATCGCAGCGTTGACTGAGATGATAATTCGCAAATACATTAGAGGTATCTATGAAGCGATGTTCACAGAATTCACAGAAAATCAGAAGAAAAGGGGGGTCGAGAACAAAATGGGTGGATGGCAATAAAGAATATGTCAAGCTGGGGAACCACTCTACCATAAAGATCTAGCATAGCATAGAAAATCATGGACATCCATAAAAATTAACTGCCGAAGCGGATGTGATAACGATGGTGATCACTGAAATTAATCTGTTGCTATTGCAAATAGCATCTACTTGTCCATTGCTTTTTAAATCGAAGGTCTTAATGTGTCTCTTAAATTGTTATTACCATTCCACACTACTTTTTGTTTCATTTTGCAAAAAATATTGCAGTCAATCGTTTCAAAAGCGACGTTTAAACAAACACGGAATTCCTTGTTCATGATGTGCGATTTCGTTAGTTTTTCTGATATTTATCTCGTTATTATTGGGGCATATAATGTGAACTCAAAGCCTTAATTCTCTATATTCAAATGAAGTTCTTTAATCCTACTTTCTTAAGCCACACGTACGAAACGGGTACTTTATTTGCCAAATCTGATCGCCAAAAGAAAAATTCGCATAAAAAAACATTGTGTTTTCTCACTATTTCAGAATATTATTGGGTCTTAAGCATTGAGGGCGTCCATGGAATTCAAATCTTTCTTCAACGTTCAAGTCATCACAACATGTAGCCTACCGCAGATAGATTCAAACCCGCGGCCGTTTGGTTGCCCGGTAGGTGGACCATCGACCAGACTTCCTCGGACGGCGAGACATTTCGAAGTAATGCTGATTAAAATAACAAGCTTCATTTTCCATATTTGTCCACCCAAATCAAGGTGGCCGCATTTTTGCTTGAATGTACTTACATATACTTCAAGGACGCCTGAACTCAATGTAAAGGAATCAAAATCGGGAGGGGAATTAATTATTTTAGTGAGACACAAGCAGTGTCTTTCAGACGAATTTGAAAAAAATCCAAGAAATTCTTCCTCACTACCGTTGAATCTATTTCAGTTTAGGAATTGACCGTTTGCAGTTGGTTTTTCATTCAGAAATTGGTATTATTATCAGACGACATTGTGGCATTTTACGACATCGACCGCGTCGTTTGAATCTTACGTTAGTTCACGAAACATTTCACAATTCTAATCCGACACGTAAATGAAAAGTCTACAGCTCCTTGGCTTTTTCCAACCCTTTCCCCCTTTTTTCACCCTACTTCCCCCAGGAGCCATTCAGTAATTCGATTCCCGCCACCTACCTCTGTTTTCCCACAAATATTAAAGGCTTTTGCCGCATCATTTCGCTTTGCATTTTCTTTTCGTGGCGACTGGTGCTACTCAAAAGGCATGGGAATTTTAAGCCGTCTCCCTTTCCCTCGTGTTGAGCCCGTTATCAATCAACCTAACACCGATATCATGTTGAAATGAACTGCGAACGTAAGTTGATTGATGAAAGAGAACCGAGTGAAAGAAGAAGAGCTTAAAAAAAGATTGCAAGAAGTTCGTGGGAAGGGAAAGGACTGAAGAAAAAAAATTGAAGGCGAGGAGGAAAGAAGGTGCCCTATGTAAAGAGGAAGAAAAATCATCAACAGAGGAAATAACAAACTATATGATGTCGGAGAAACGGAAGTAAAGAAATCTTAAAGAACGGAGGAATACTGGAGGCGAGAGAAAACAAGTGAAAAGGTAAATCAAGAAGAATCCCAGGGAAGATATGAAACTTGATAGTTGGAAAGATATAAGAAAAACATAACGAAAATCGCGAACCAGGAAAGTAATACAATATTGGGGATAAAACGAATGGGAAGAAGCTAAATGTGAAAGAGAAAGTAAATAATGACAATGGTAAATAAATAATACGCTTGTATCTGGGCACTGAATTGATATGTGCGCACGTATCTACGCAGTGACTGCAAAACACCATTCGAGCAAATAGCAGATGGCTATGGTCAGAAGTTAATTATTAACCATTTTTTATTACAATATTTAAGTTTATACGCCACTGTGGGTCTAGTTTTGCATGTATGTGGTGATTTGGCAATTGGCTTTATTCCTTTTTACGGGTGGTGACCTAACACCCCCCGCCACACGCCCTTGCGGCGGTTTGCGGGGTACTATGTAGATGTAGATAATATATATTAGCATTATTTTTTATGGGAAAAATACTTCCTAATTCTCGTAAAAAATAATTGACAAAATAAAAGGGTTGGTAGATTACAATGATTTCCCCAACACAGTTGTTTGGATGCTAGACCATGGTTTTGCTACAACTCGAACCGTGCGAAGTGCTCATTAACCTGCATGAATCAGTGCGAAAGTCTCTTTCTTTTATTTCATCCGGGTAGTGTAACTTGCCTTTCTTAAATAATTATTCTACCTCGATGATGTTTATGTGAGGAGTGTCCCCTTCAGTCCCTCACAAATTACCACATCATCTCATTCTCTTATTTCAAAGCAATTATTTAAAAAAATCTGGATATTTTTTATCTTTCCTAACTTTAAATAAAATAAAAATTTATAGCAGCGCACAGGAGTTATAAATATCAATTAAATTCCTCATAAAATTTTGACATTACCAAAATCCCACCATACCTGACACGTATATCATGATTCGTTTGTGATATCCATGATGATGTAACTAAGACGACCAATTTCGGTGAAGAAGTGGTATGCAGACATTAAATAGATCTGTAGATGTTTTCTCTGGAGCCGGTCAGAAGACCGAAATCATAACCCAACTTGAAAATTTCAAAATCTCGTATACAGCTGTAGTGTGTCTGATAAAATGGTTCCGTAAGGGTTTGCGTTTGATCAAGCCTTCGGAAAAATTAACCCATAAATTAAGCAGGTTATGAAAACGCCGTCTACAGTCTCTTCAACTCCGGAGAATAACATACATATAGTAATCCGAAAGCAGGTCACAGATCGGCGAACCAATAACTCAGTGCTCCATGGCAAAGAAGAGACATTGGCATCCCTGTTGCACGGTGTAGCAGCGTTAATAATTGGACATTAATTTTAAAACAGCGCAACCGAAAGCGATACATCATTAATTGGCGTACCGATACATTTCAATACCTCCCCCGAGCCACTTTTTTCTGTCGCCCACTCGCTTCAACCACCGGCCAAATTCCTTATCCTTTCAAATCCTCAATTCATGTTATTTTCCTTTCGAGTGATCCTCCCCAATTGCCAACACGGTCTCCATTTCGAAAGTTTTCGTTGAACAGGTATTGAGTGAAATAGCGGTCATTGTTGCCTGATTTCTACCGTGACCACTGGTCTGCTACTAAGACCAGATTCCATGAGGTGCGAAATTTGACAACAATGGGCTCCGATCCACTCGAAACTTATTCATAGTGCGAATAGTCCCAGAGCAGACGTTTTCCTCACAACTCGAAGACCTCCGAACTAGTTTCTATTTTCTTCAGTGCATCGTACTTCTCTTCAGTGTATCGGACTTCTAATATTTTAGCATAACTATAATCCACGACTATTTTTTGTTCGACTTTTTCATTTACCTCTCTCAAAAATTAGGCAAAATGAATTAGACAAAGTCCAGAGAAAATCCGCCAGATTCGTTAAAAATATTTATAATAAGAACACAAGTGTAAAAGGTCTCTTAGGGGATTTAGGCTGGGGGCCCCTTGAAATACGAAGAGAACAAGCGATACTTAAGACTTTTAGGGAGATTCAGAACCAGCGAGTTTAACGATGACACAAAAGGAATAATAATGATCCCACACTACGTAGGTAGATCAGACCACAAAGTTAAAATAAGTGAGATAGATTCCTTATACAGATAGATTCAAATACTCATTCTGCCCCAGAACAATCAGAAATCATAAATGTAAGAATCCGAAGTCCATTCAGAAATATTAAAAACGTTTAAGTAACAAGTCGGAACAAAATTAAAAATTCAAAGATTGTGCATGTGTATGTTTGTTGGTAGTTTGTGTGCTGGCATGTGTGTGAAAGGGTTGGGGCGAAAGAGTTCTTGCATGAATGCTTACCACGTTTGGTTTGTGGGCTTTAAATTTGTGGCTTCTGCATGCGGTTTTCTTTCCTAATTTACGGGTGGTGCCCTAACACCCCCCGCCATACGCCCTTGCGGCGGCTTGCGGGCTATTGAGTAGATGTAGATGTAGATATAATTGTTTTTCGACATTTTTTCCATTCATCAGGAATTTCATAATTTCACTCCTTTTTTTATCACAGTCCAAGTCCGCAATAATACTTTTGTTTTTTAATCGTCACATAAGTAGCTGAAAAACATCGATAGATATGAAAACAGGGATTAAAGAAGAGCCCTCGTAAGGTGGCAAAAACACGTATTTTTTCGTACTTTTAAGCAACCAACTTTTCATAAAATAATTTTTTTTCCTCTGATAAAAATAAACAAAATATAACATCATCTGGAACACACTTAGGCTTGCTTTAAATATTTTTCTCCACAAATACTTCATTAAGTTAATTTCCTCTGTGCGATCTCACGCATAAAAGTCTGATGTCTTGACAAACCCAATCACACTCCCTCGTGGATGTCGGGAAAGTAATATCCATATGGCTGCAGGCATAAGTGACTCCTCCACCTCTCCTGATGCCCCTCTGGGGTCAATGCTACGACTGCGAGTACGGCGTTGAGAATAATGGGAGTATTGGCAGCAGTGATTATACACCAGGGTTCGCTAACGCAATCCGCGCTTTCTTCTCTTTAGTCCGAAATCAGTCCGGTAGGCTAGACTACAACTGCGAGTACAAGATAAGGGAGATGAACCTCAGTACAGATAGATATACTTAAATATTCGCTCTTTCCTCGGATAATGAGGAATCATAATCGTCATCAATCAAGATCAATGCTGTTTCTAGCGGGAACAAGATTAAAAGCTCCGTATACAGTACATCTTGTACATCTATATATGCATGTGTTTGCGTATATTAGTTGCTTTTATACGTATTTAATCACATAATTGTAAGTTAAAATAAGTTTTGCATCAATGTAACCGCCGTGTTGGTGTGTATTAGCATGTTTTCTGCTGACATTGCATGTTGGTTGCATTCTATTTCACGAGTGGAGATCTATCACCTCCCGCCACACACCCTAACAGCGGCTTGCGGGGTATTGTGTAGATGTAGGTGAAATCTTTTTAACTGGACCTCGCGGAACCCCTGAGTCTGTATGGGAAGGTGCGAGATGGGGCAGAAGGCTGGGGAGGGGGGGTAAGGGTAAATGGGGTATTCCTGGAATTCTGGAGAAAAAAAATCACTTCCTTCCAAACCCTTACGACGTCAGGCTCGGATCCTAGAGAAGTGTCTCCAGAGAAGGGAGGGGTGGGTTGGGTTTTTCTGGGGTGGGGGAGGAGTAAATGGAGGGTCGGGAGGAGGGAGGGTGGAGACCTGTGAGGAGCAGGGAAGAGAGAGAGAGCAAGAGAGGCCCTTTGGCACATCAATAACGCCCCTATCTCGCCCCCTTTCTCCTTCGGGCCTCTTCGTATTTACTCCAAGCAGGCAGCCCTGCTGCCCATACAGATGCAACATTCCGAGGCGGAGGGAGAATATCAAGCAAGGGCGCATGCGCAGTAAGCTCCGCACAAACGCACACCATCTCGCTCTCCTCTTCTTCCATCCCTACTTCCTTCTAGAGTTTTACCTCCTTCTGTTGCTGTTTACGCACCGAGGGGAAGAAAGAGGGGGGGAGGGAAGTGGACGTGGGGTGGTAGGTACACGATGGGATAGTGGAGGAGGGAGGCTTCGTTTATCCCCCATGCAGGTCACGTGACGCGAGTTCCTACCCGGACGTGATTCCATCTCGTCCAATCTCTTCGGATATACACCTAACCCCCACCCCCCTCGACAACCACCCCTCTCTAACACAACCACTCCCCTCCGAGCCACCCGTGTTTGCGATGGCCCTCCTCCTTCCTCCCGCGGTGTCCTTATTCCGTGCCGGGGCGCGTTTACGGCCAGTTTAACCAGGTTACTAACGCGCCGACGTTTAAAGCGTCACTCACGTCCGCGGGGAGGATGCGGGAGGACGGGGGGGGGGATGATTTCGGAATGCTAGGAAAAGGAACGGAAATGGAAACGCCGTCGAGAACACCCGCGTTCCCTTCCTCCCGCTCTCTCTCTCTCTTCGATCATTTACACTTCCGCGATGAGCGAGCGCCTCGAACAAGTGGTGCACGTCCCGTTCATGGCGCTCTCTGCCCTCGTCGCTCTCGAAAAAGGGTAGGGACGCGAGGCATTTCTCCGCTTCGAGTGGAGGGGATCGGACGCACTACGCCGAGAGGACAGTAGGACAGCTCCCGCGCGAGAATGTTGCTTTGAGTTGTTTACGATCGACTCTCAAGTTTTATCGTTTACTGAAAACCCTTCTCTCCTACTCAAAACTGGAGGGAAATAGCTATCCAACCTACTGGTGAATACCGTACCGAATATTCGTGCTGATAGTTTTCTCTGTTCGAAATGTTTTCATACATAAGTACATTTAATCTAATGAAAACTTAGGATAAGTTCAATAAAATTTACGAAAGTAATTAAACCATAAACACAGAAATCAACCCGGAGGTCGGTTTAGTAGGTTATGATGGAGTTCACCCATGTACTAAGCCCGACGGCGTGTGAACATTCACACATCAGGGTAGGGGGGCCAGTTCCTTTCCCTGTGCCGGTTATTGTTTCCAAGGAAGATCTGGTACCCGAAAAATAAGCACATAGCTTGGGAGGAGCTGTAGGTGCCCAGAGTAGCATTGTGCGGGAATCGATCCCGGGACCCTCCGGTCAGTAGTCCAACTCTCTACCCCTTGGACTACCGAGACCCGTAAGTAATTACGGTCACGTTAAAATAAGCGAAGTGTATTGCGTATGCATCAAATAAGTGTTTACTTTTCAAGGGACATGGACATATTTCACCGTTGATCCACTAGAACGATTAAAAGTTTCTACTAGAGAAAAGTAATGATGTCACAGATAAGAGAAACGAGAACTGCGCTCCACCCCACGAAGACGAGACGAGAAATGAGTTCAAGGTTTCTTTGTTTACGAATGGCACCAAAGGCGATATTTTTAGGACCACTGTCGGTAGACTGGAGTACTCATATAACAAGAAGTGAGAATGAGACTCCATAACGGAAATGCCTACCGTTACTTCTCACGTACAGACATAGCTCAAGATCACAATCAAAGTTTGACTTTTAAGGTCTGTAAAAAAAGTACTAAATCTTTAGCATGGATATCAAATACTTCAAAGTAGTGAAGCCTGAAACCGTACCGTACACTTCGGTCAAGTTTTAAAATATCTCTTATGAGGTAGAGAGGATGAGAAAATATTTTTCCCACTCAAAAGTTACGAAAAGATCGGAAAATTAAAAAAAAAAAAAAATGGAAAATTGCAGATCTGAGTAATTACATTTGGAAAACTTGTAAAGGAAGTTACAAGAAAGTATTATGGAGTACATTGAAAAGCGCGAAATTTCATAGTAGAACCTATGAGAAATCTCGTTACGGAGTTAACACTGTGTAAATTAGGTATCCTCCACCGAAATTACAGACGCACTTTGACAGACCTCGAAACCTTCAAAGCAATCTTTAAAAGACTTCCCATGAAAATAACCCCGCGCTATCTTCGTTCAGATTACGAGCGTGTAATTATATATTAAAATAACGAGTAACAACGAGCTTGAGGTGAAAAGATATTACCTTCTTTAAAAGACAGGAATAATTTTCTTTTTAATTAGATAGGGTTATAGCCCAATGTCCTGTCTTGACTTGTCTCCGCACAACAGAGATTCTTGTCTTAGCTTGCACACGCTTACTGTACAAATTCTTGTGTCAAAATGGTGTGTGTGTGTGTATTTCATTTTGTTTTATAATAATAAATATTGCAACTTAATGCAACGCAATGGATATACAAGAGACGTTCAGTAATGAATATGCGTCGGGCAAGGTATTAGGAAGAGAATGGGTGGAAGAGGTCATATTTCCCACGACCCCAAAAACTCGGATGTCGCGAATGAATGTGGAAGTCACACTATCGCTTTCTTCGATTGGGAAGATATTATTCATTATGGATATATTCCCAAGGGACAAACGGCGAATGGTAGCACCATACAGATGTCATGAGAAGGTTATTACACGCCATGTTGAAGAAGAGACCAAAAATTTGGAAAAGCAAGTCTTGATGCTTTCTTCATGACTACGAACCGGCATACACATCATTGTTTATTACAGATTTGTTTGTTCAAAAACTGCTCTCCGTTAATTCCCCAGCCACCCAGCACCAGCGGACTTTTTCCTATTTCCTAATTCGAAATCCTTCTTAAAAGGACGGCGATTTGAAACTACAGAATAAAATCAGCAAAAATGCACGGTAGACTTAAGGGTGTTCCGAAAGAAGCGATCCTGGTAGCATTCCAAATCTGGAAACACGTTGGGAGCGTATTTTGAAGGCGATAAGAATAATTAAAGGGCAACTAATTAAGTCAAGTATTTATTCAAACGGACTTATCTTTTTCTGAACATACTTTGGGTGTTTTAATATATATATATATATATATATATATATATATATATATATATATATATATATATATATATATTATAATCAGGTAATCTACCGGTTTAGGTAGGTTTTTGGAGGGACACAACTATCAAATACATATTTTGTGACTCCTATTAAAACACAATCCAGCAACCAATTCTACATCAGGTCTCTCTTCACCTCTGTGCACTTTTTTCCTCCCTTCATCCCGTCCAACATCCCTTTGATGTTCCTGCCCTTTCCTCATTTGCCTTACATTCTCCCCTCTATTACTGTCTTCAACATCCCACTGCCGATCAATACGCCTTTCATCCATTTTTCCTGCCTTCATTGGATTCCTCTCAACAAACCCCTCTCCTCGCCCCCCATACCTAGTACTTCCTCATTTGTGTTCCTTTCGGTCCATTTCAACTTCTCCATTCTTCCCCACACTCAGATTTCAAAAGCCTCCAATTTACGTCTATTCTCCTGCTTCAGTGACCACGTTTCCGCACCGTACATAGCTACGCTCCATATCAAAGTTTTTACAAGTCTTTTCTGTTTGGGACGATATCTCCACGAAACGAAATTTATCGACTGTATTGTGCTTTCGACTAAATCGATCGACTCTGCTCTACATCGACTTTTAGACTTTTCTTAACCTCCCTACTCAACGTCCCCGTCATCAACTCCCTCCTCCTTGAGAAAGTCTCCTTGCCTAGCGCAATTCTTCTTCTTACGTCCCTACTACTCTGACCGTGTTGGTCCAATACACTTCCGTGATACGTGAACTGTTCTACCTGCTCTGATCTTTCCCCCCTTATTTTAATGTTTAGCTTAGCCTTTTTTTTCTGGAAAATCGCATTACCTTTGTTTTATTAATATTGATTCTCACCCCATATCTATCGCACTGAACGTCCAATTCACTCAGCAATGCTTGCAACCCCTTGGCTGACAGAGCAACTAATGCTTGGTCATCAGCAAACCTAACCGATTTTACGAATTCCCCTCCGACTTTCATTCCTACCTCCAGTTCTTCCCATGCCTCTTTAATCATTTCCTCAACATATACGTTGAACAGCACCAGTGACAATGGGCAACCCTGCCTTACACCTCTTCCTAACACTGCACATCCGGACTCTTCGTTCCTCACTCGCTCCTGATCAGTCTGAGACATGTACAGGTTACGGATCAGACTCCTGTCCCCCCAATCCATTCCTATTTTTGGCAATACACGCATAAGCTTTTCCCAATTCACTCTATCAAACGCTTTTTCCAAATCTACAAAACAGGCAAAAACGTCCTGATTGTATTCTATATTCCTCTCGATTAGTGATCTCATTACTGCAATGGCATCACGCGTACCTCTTCCTTTCCTAAACCCAAACTGATCATCCCCTAATTAATCATTTACCTTACACTATCCTTTCGTCGATGATCCGGAGAATAACTTTAGCTGCGTGGGATATCAAACTTATTGTTCTGTAATCCTCACATGACGTAGCCTTTACCTTTTTCGGGATAGGAAATAACACTGATCTCAAAATCTTCCGGCTAGATTCCTTCCTCATAGATACTACGAATCAGTCCATACAGTCTTCTTCCCACATTTTCCTAAACATTTCAGTCGTTCGGCGGGAATGTTGTCTACCCCCACCACCTTATTTCGTTTCATCTCCCCTAATACCCTTTCTATATCATCGTTGAGTATGTCTGGACCTAAGCTATCTTCATCTCCGTCATGTTTCTTTTCTATGTCTAACCTTGTTGACCTAAGTTTTCTTTACCAAACAGTACTTCTATATTTTCCAAAAGTCCAAACTTTTATCTCTCTCACATTGAGGGGCAGTACATTTTCAATGCAAACGTTTGAAATAAGGGTCGCCAGGGTTAGGCAGGGTATATTCTCCTCTTAAGGAGGAAAACCCACAACCGCCAATACTCTCCGAACGGAAACTTAGTGGAATTGGGATTGAATGGGAAGATAACCGGACCTTTAAGGAAGAGATGCTAAGGGCATAACAGAGAGCTCCGAACGATCAAACTGAGAGGATATGGATTTGAAACGCCTAGTGATAGTTAGAAGATCGAGAGGCGACATGCCAACAGACAGCAAGTTCGTGTCCCTTTATAAGCAATGGTCGTCGACATCTTTCGCCGTAGTTTCTTTTAATCCTAATGTGATTGAATGTTGAAGAATGGCTAAAGTTGGCGGATAGCTTAAAATGAAATAACATTTCTCTCTCTAAATTGACACGTGGATAGATCTGGATAAAGAATATACAAAATAAAAGGAGGAAATTGAAACGGAAAAGTGAGGGAAAATTAAATACTGCAACAAGTAGGGAAAACAGATGAAATGTATGTAAGTGGAATTAATTCCACACACACACATATTTTATTTATTATATATTAAATTAAATTTTCCGAAAAAATGTTGAATGTGGAAAGTTTACGCATGGTGTACACAATTTACTTCTAGGAAAGCACACCGCCACAGAGAGTATTTACTACGTAAACCAGGAGTGCTCTTTGAACCTTGAATCTCTGTTCCTATTGATGAAATGATAAGCATGTAGGGACGAAAATCAAACGCCAAGGAGATAAAAATATTGAACCCTTTTAATACCACTTGACTATCATAATAATAGGATCGAGTGTAAAATTTCTCATTGCTTTGTGGAAAACAAAAAAATTCATTGTTTCAAGCAAGCAGAAAAAAATACGCAAAATGACAAAATACAAGGTGAGTTCCGAAAATAATGCAATTGAATTTCCCGCGCCGTTCCTATTGGTTGGAGTGGGATTAAACCACTTGAAGTAGGTGGGGGGGACGGTAACCTTTGCCGAAAAACCGGTCTCCGGGCTCTCCAAGCTGTGTAAGTGGTAGGACGTCAGTTATTGCAAACCTCGGCGCACCGACCATGTCACGAAAAAAGTGGAAATGACGATCGAGCAACGTTACGTGATTACTAAGTGTTTGCTCTGTCCTACAAATTTCGAGGTGGTTGAAGGCCTTTAAGGAGGGCCGGGACGAGGTTCACGAGGAACAACGCTCTGGGCGGCCGTCAACCACTAAAACCGACAACAATTAGGCTCGTGTTCGACAATTGTTGGACTCTGACCAGTTGGCAGACAATAGACTGAACCCTTCGTCAACTGTTGTGTTACGCAATGCTACAGAAGATTTCGCGTTTAAAGATTAAAGAAGTGATCCATTAGGAGTTTGCTCCTCAAGGACAGATAGTTAACGCTGCCTACTACGTGGATGTGGTGGAAACAATCCGAAAAAGGGCCATCAGAACGAGGAAAGACATATCCGCTACTTGGCAACTCCATCACGACAACGAGCCTTGCCCGATTTTCGTCCATAGAAGAGATCCAATCAGCCGGGACGAAGGCCTTGCGAGAGGTCCCCAAAGACGCCTTCCATGGCCCGTACCAGTCATGACCGAAATCGCTGGAAAAATGTAGAGAGGCCCTAGGACAATGCTTTGAAGAACTTTAAGTGTTTGTGCAAATCTTTTTAAGAAATTGCTTTTTAAAAATAATTGAATTACTTTCGGAACGCAACTTGTAGCACGTAAATCTGCGAACGAGACAATTGCCCAAACTTCAAATGCACGTATACCAATGTTTCGATTAATATATCGAAAGGTAGGTACACTTCTGAATGTACTCTTACGCATTATTTTGGGGAGGCAGTTTCCCGCAATTTAAAGGAGCTACTAAAAATACCAATTTCCCGATAAAACGTAACGTATGACTCGACTAACTCAAAATACCTACGATGAAAGACGAAAAATTCAATTCTTATTTTCCGTGAAGCTCAACTTTCCTCTTATGCACAATTCCTTCCCGATAATATGCTTAACACATTTTTAAATATTTTCATGCATATTGAAGTCTTTTTTTCCCCTACTTTTCAGATTGAATTTTTCATTTCATTTAAAGTCATATTCCTCCCTTTTAAAAACATTTTATATTACGGTGTATCCTCAAACACGAGCTTTTGATGCATCTTGGAAAAGGAAATTTCGTAAAATTTTTCTTTGAAAATAGTCATCCTGAATCTTGAATCGAAACGTGTCCGCATTTTTCGTTAACTCCCCAGTGAATATTTTTTAATTCCTCAGCACTTCAATGATTACGACATGCGAATCTTGTTCAACGGCACCACTAGGATTTGAGGCAATATGGAAGGATAGGGGGTGGGGGATTGACAATTCAATGAGCGTGTGAAAAGCACGTGTTCAGGAGAGGTAGTGGCACTCATTGACCTTCCGCCGTCGGCGGCTTCGCGCGATCTTCTGATCCCCATCCTATCGCACAGCTTCCGTTCAACTGCCGGTGGCCAGATAGACCATCCCAGATATGAACCCAGAACCCTTCGATCTTCGTCCGAATTCTCTACCCTTTAAGATGAGCCGACTCACATAATATTCATAATTATTAATACTTGTCTTCATAAATAATGGTCACATTTATTTACCCATTCAAAGTTGTCATATATCCTCCAGCATACCAGTCTTGCCTACTCTCTTCACGTATTAACTTTCAACAAATCTATTGAGGCATTTTTGACAAATGAGTTGTCTGTCGAACAAGGTAGGTTTTCGATAGAACCGGAGCGATAGGTTTTCTCAGCTCCACTTAACCTGACTAATCAATATTCTACACCCTGTAAATAAATAAATCAATCTTCAATCAAAAAACGTACTTTAATCAATAGAAATCGATTTGTTCCAGAATTCAAGAGGAAAAAATGGTGAGTCAAATCAAAAATAGAAGCCAGTCAGATACGATATAAGCAGCCGAGGTTCGTTAGATAAGGGGTGTATAAAAAAAGTCAACATCCGAAAATTATTCAGGAAAAATTACGACACAATAAAACTAAACAAGAAACAATGACTGAATGAGAATTTATTCCGAGAGACCTTTCCAAAAAACTTTTTCAAATATTTTCCTGAGAAGAAAAACTTATCGATAACTTTAAATTTTGTTTCGTGTAGTTTTGAACTAAGAATAATAATAATAATTCCCAACCTATTTTTCAGAAAAAAAACATACATTCCCATTTTTTAACAACACCTTTTGCTGGTAATTTATTAAGATTCTTCAAGCATAGACAGTACCGTTGTGCTACCAATCGAAACGATGTACACGTATCTCGCAAATTTCTGGTATTGACCACTTTAATGTATCAAAAAAATCAAGATATATGAATTTTATTCATAATTTTTATGCATGTAAAATATTATTCAATTTAATGAAATAATATATTGAATTCCAATAAATGTAATCGATATTTAAATGAGATTAATACTACCGATACTAATGCTATTTTGGATATTTAACAATGGAACTTAAAGATTAGAATTTGAAAGTTTAAAAAATAAAGGAAGGAAGATTAAAAATTGTAATATATCAGCTACAGTTGATCCATTTAATCAATACTGGTCGTAATACCAAAAAATTATCCCTATACAGATGTATCATTCTCCCCTTTATATTTGTTTCATAACTAAGATCAATACTGGAAAACGAGTACCAAACAACCTCGTATTTAGGAGGACTAACCGATGATGGATAAAGGATTTGGGTTCAGGGAATTCCCTCTTCGATGTCAGAAGTACACTCGAAAGACAGGTACCTACTTTTCTTAAGCCCTTAATCTCTAGTTTTACCTTCTTAAAGTGGACTTCCAGACAATTTTCTCCAATAAATCTGTCAAACTAAGTTTCTGCCAGCAGCTAAGCTTTCTCAAATTTAGCGAATCTTATTCGAACTTCATCTAATTTCCCGATAAATTAGAAACAACTTTGTAGATTTCAACGAACTTGGTTTCCTAATTAACTCTTCCCCCCCAAAATATCCCTATGACATCACCCAACGTGGCCTCACCAAGGCAAAATAACACCTCCCCTGTTTAACGATGCCAACTTTGCAAGAAATTTCGCAGTGAATAAACCATTACCCTGGTCTGGAGAACTCAAGTTCGTTGAAGGCGTCCTCGTTCGCTTGTGTGCCCGGGCGAAAGGTCATAAGTACGAGTGACAAACAGATGCTTTCATGTGAAACATCCAGCCACCGCTAGGGTGCGTGGGCATGGAATGATTCAACACCAGGCATTCAACAAGAAATATTGAGTTTAACTAAATTGTTAGGTACCAATAAATAAGTAAATTATTTCAAACAATGGAGGTGGTGTTGACAATAGGTACATGTATTACGTAATCAAAGTGCAAAACACTTTTCCAATAAAACACGTTGGCTAACCAGTGTGATTGAGTTTTCGTAAATATGAGCATGTGAATGTATTAAAAATTTTCTTTGTGTCTGATCATTGGCGAGGTCTTAACTTTCCCCATAAATCACCACATCAAGTTTAATATTCCCCTACTTTCTTCCTTTTTACAGCCGTGTAAAAAAACCCTTTACGGCATACGGAAAAAATTATTTCATACAGTCATTCTTAAAACGGCTGTAAGAAGCTCAATTTCGCCTTTCCATTGCATCCCAGTTTTTTAATCAATCCCTGCCACAGACCACATGGATGGCTACTAGGGTACCATGTAAAAAAAAAGACCTACGGAAGTGAGACGTGGTCGTCAGGAACAGAAGGAAAAGAATGTTGGTGGTGAGGAACTGTGGCGTGACCGAAAAATTCTGAAAATGAAAATGAGGGATTAGCAAGTAAAGTTGTGCTTCGATAAGGGAACGAAGGAAATGGTCTTTTGGGAGTCAATGACAGGAGGAAGAGGGAACCACAATGGGAACGTCTTGAGGCAAGAGAGTCTTCATAAGGCAAATAATGAATGAAAACAAAGTAAAATGGGAAGTGAAGACGTTATCGGAGGAGCAGTGAGGGAATGAAGACATTGATTGTCTGGTAACTGGACACTTTCGAAAGGACCCCACAATCCAATCCTCCCTCTTTTAACCCATGATGATGGTTAAGTACTTTTTTTTGGGGTTTTTTAAAATTTCGCAAAACATGGAATGGAATACAATGTCGGATGGACCGTAAGAATTGCCGTTGCAGACCATGCGACGCGCAGATCCGAAATACATATCGTCTAAATCGCGAGTGTACTCCGCTCTCTTCAGCTCACCCATGCGATGATGCATAGATGTATCGTCAATTCGCACGGCCCTGGATGCACGCGAACACGTCACGTATACACGAACACAGCGATGGAAGAGGAAAGGGGAGGAGGGTGGGTGGTGAAGGGATTCGAAGAGCCGCCTGCCGAAGTCGAGGATGGAAGAGGGGGGTGCGGTAGGGTGAAATGGGAGCGGGGGAAAGGGGGTTGTACAGGCCGGGGGAGGGAGAGAGAGGGAGAGGGATTTGGCGAGGAGATTGAGGAAGGAAGGAGCGGGGGAGGAAGTGGGCGGCCGGCTCCGGCGGTGGCACCGAGGGCTTGCCGAGTGGAATATTGCGATGAAGTGGGCTTTGAAGGGAGGTTTGAGATGGATGCGGGGAGGGGGAGTAGTCGGGAGGCGTGCGGGGTGGGTGGGATGGAAGGAGAGGAGGGAGGGGATGGCTGGAAACATTAAGAGGGGCGGGTGGAGGGGGAGGGGACGAAACGCGGGCGGGTTGAAATGGGGAGCGAGTGGAGGAGAGCAGGATGAAGAGGGTTCTTTATTTTTTTTTTTTTGAGGACGAGGGTTTTAGCGGAGCGAGCGGCGTAGTTAGGCGGGTGCGTGCTTGTGTGTGCGAGTGTGTGCGTGTGTGGGGAGATATGCGTCCGCATTGAGAGGACGTTCGAGGGGAGAAGAGGGAGGAGGTTGGTTGGTGGGATAGACAGTGTTGCCGTCACATTATTTGAAGTGCTCGTAAGACATTCGGTGGGGATTTTATAAACAAGTCAGGTGACCAACGTACAAGCGGGCGTATCTGAGGAGTCTGTACATATTATGCTCGGATCTACCGACACGGGTGAGTTCGTTCCCCCCACTCAACCCAACCAGAGCGCTGAGGAGGACGTGTATTTTTCCAACGACGATGTCAATTGAGGGGGAGGAGCATGGGGTGCACGCGATGATCGGGGTGCAAGATGTATTGTTTCTTCCTTTACTGCATTTTGAAGTCTACCATCTTCCTTCAATATGAAATAATATAGCGACGTACTATCGCCACTTATGTTTGTTATTCACGATCTAGTTTCGCTATATCACATCATTAGGTACATTACTCGTCTATGATATGTTTCAAGTCTATTTAACCTCAACATCATCACCTGTAGCTCTACAGCCCAGTGTGGGCCTTGGCTTCCTCTATGATATGCCTCCATTCAGTTCTTGTTCTTGCTTTTTCCTTCCATCTTGTAACTCCCATTGCCGTCAAGTCATCCTCCACATCCTGTAGCCATCTCTTCCTTGGTCTACCTCTTCTTCTGACTCCTTCCATCTTGCTATTAAGTATCAGTTTGGGCATTCTGTCATTTTCCATCCTTTCTACATGCCCCAACCACGCCAGCCGCAGTGACTTGGCAAATCTACATCTACATCTACATCTACATCTACAAAAAATCTAACGATGTCCTTCCCTTCTAGTAGTTCTTTTATCTCCATGTTCATTCTAATTCTCCATCTCTCTCCTTCTCCAGTTGGGCTACAGATTCTCTTTATGATTTTCCATTCTAATTTTCTAATGGTTTCTTCACCTTGACTTTTTAATGTCCATGTCTCAGCTCCTCATCTCAACATGTAAAAGACCACTGAACGAGTATCTTCAATAGTTCAAAACTTGGGGAGATGTACACCTGTGTTGCATCAAAATCAATAGCAATGCTGAGATTTTTAAATTTGGGTGAATGCTCAAAAACCTTTAATTTTAACCTACCTTTAATTTGTCTGCTCCATGGTAGGTGCGTCCTATGGGAAAAATTCGAATACCTTATTTGCACGCGAATTACTATCATTATGGTAGATGAATGTGATAATTTTATCTCTCATGACTACAAAGCGATACTCAATAACTAAATTAAAATTTCAATTGATTGAGGATTGAATGTTTTAGTCGAGTTGGTACTGAAGTCATTTCAAGTGTCCGATCAAATAAGTTCGATCAACTGGGCACTTGTGGTTGACTGCGTAACATCTTCAATCACTCTACGCTGTGAGTTTCAAATGAGTAAGGGATGTGTTTAGAAGGAACCAAAGGAAACACGGAGTCCACATGGTAATCGAGTGGGATTATCCGCAGGGTAGAGATTGGGGTGACACAATAACTGTACGCGTTTAGAAATTCCATTAAAATACTGTAGAAATGATAAGACAATCACTTTTGTTTGAATCGATTAATGTTTCCCTAATCAAGCGACATTAGCTTATACGCTACAGACCCAAGAGTCGTATTAATAGATTTGATTTGTAAAAGTAATGGCACCGTCGTTAAACTTTAACAAAAATAATAATAAGACTTCCAAGCCATGGGTTTAACCGCTACGAACCGACTGACCAGCTAAGCGAAAATGCGACACGATTATTCAGGATCTCAGTTTCAGTTCAAATGTAGATATCTTTTGGAAGAAAATGCGCTTTCACGCATTGCCGAAGGAAATAAATTCTGATATTCAATTTAAAATGACTCCCCATACACTTACATCAACACCACACCCCGGCAGCTGCCCAGGAGGCTTAGGTATAAGTGGTGAAGTGGACGAGGAAAAAGAAAGATGCCTTAAGAAACTATTAACGCTGCAGTCTATAATCCATTATGTTATCCGAATAGCCCAATCTGTTGGTGTGTTGATGGGCCGCAGTAATATCTTCGGTGTCATTAGTCGAACCGATTATTAAGTCTCGCCTCCTTCCCTTCCTGATAGAGGGGAGTTCTAGTTCCTCGATTAAGCGAAATCTTATATCCATAACGATAAATATTATATGAAAATCATATCCACCGAACAGATCGATTGAAAAATTTTGTCTGATTGTGGTGTCCAACGGTTGTAATTGTCGAAAAGATAATAAGAGAGATAAACGCTATAAAGTTCGGAAATGTCTCAACTGTCAAAACTTTCAGGCCATTTTTTTATGCGCGTGATCAAATTTGTATCTAATAATTTCGTTAAACTTATATTTTCTCCTCTGATAGCCCTTTCAGGTAAGAAAACTATGTCCTACAAAGTTTAACCGTGTAATAGTAAAAAAATATTCCACGCGAAATAAATATGTGTATTAATGTCTCGTTGCCAATGATACGCGGACAGCCTTCCCCAAGAATGACAAACCCTGCGGCGGAAATGCAAAATTCCATATTTGAGCTGCTTAATTAACAACTTAGGATAACTTGATTTTATATTACTGACTCCGTTAATGTTTTATGGTCATTTTTAGTAGATCATCTTCATAACATACTTAATTTAATTATTATTATACGACGTGGATTAGGAATTTTTAAGCTTTATATAATGTTCCCAGTATCAATGACTTACTAAAGATGAAATAGATTTCACTCAAAAAAGTACCCTGACGCATATGTCGTAAATATCTTTCTTAACATTTTTGCATGCATGGTACAATTAAATTCAACCTATATTCGCTTTAATAAGTTTAGATATTTATGTGGTACATAGTAATGTTAAATGGCAAATGTTTGTTTCTGTTTTAAATATAAATCGTTTCATATTACGGGGTCATTGCAAAAACTACTGGCGATTAGTCATTCATCGTTTTTATTAATCGAATAAACATTTCAATCACCAAATTTTAAATGTTTACTAACTATCTACATTATTAAAGTACATAAACTTACACCTTACACCTTTTAAAATACACTTTACACAAACAATCTTATTTTCTACAACAGTAAATTTTTTTCTGTAAAATGAATTAAACATAATATTTAAATTTACATTTTAATGCTTCCCTTTGTGATCCGTGCGTTTCCAAGTCAACGTACACATACGTAAGTTCATACGTACACATAGAAAAAAGACATTAAAAACTTCATCTTTTCGTAAGTTGGTTGTTCTAAAAATATTTCACAAAATAATGAAGCTATCGTATTATTACGAATAGACTGGGGGAATGAATAGCACCCATTGGGAAATCTCCTTGTACTTTCCAACGCTTATTTCTACCGGATCAGTTTCATCTACATTTTTTCCAGATGATAGCCCGAAAAATTATTCCCCGAGCAGTGTTACATCGCGTAGTATTTAAATTGCAGTTTCTTATCGCAGCATATTTGTTGTCCTTCATAATCCTCCGTTTTCTCATGGACACTCACCCTTGTCTTCACCTCTTTATGCCTTCCAATAATTGTCCACCTTCCGCTAAGTCTAGTCGCTACTGTTTCCCATGTTAATCGGTGCAGTTGACCAAAAATCTCCGATTAGTTCCCATCCCATTTCCCCTCTTCGACTGTTTTCCACCGGGCAGAAGAGTTAAACGGATGGGCGGACCAATTCATATGTAGCCATCCCTCGGAATGATATAAGGAGGGAAATACTCGATCCCGAGGACCTGTAAAACCTGTAGATCTGCAGGCAAAACCTGTGGGGACGACGGACGGCGAAGGCTCCCGGCGGTGATGAAGTGGGAAAGGGAGAGTGAGAGGGCGGGTGCTGGGAGGGGATGGGTGAAACATCAGCGACGGTTTGGTTCGGGGGTCGGACGTGGAGCGGGAGGAGGGAGTGCAACGCGGTGGAAATCAGAAATGCTCAGGGCAGGAGGGAGGGGAAGAGAGCGGGCGAGTCGGCCACCACCATCCGCATAGCGAGCGATGCGTAGTCTACCCTCTCCGTCCCGGCTATCCCCCTCTTCCCACCCTCTAAAACACACTCCGTTCCCCAACACCGAATTCACCCCCGCTCCTACAAAACCCTCAGTCCAACATTTCTGCCTCTGCGGCTGGCTGGTACTGCCCACCCCACTCCATCCTCCCGCGAACCCAGCCACCCCGACTCCTCTCCTACTCAACTCCTGCTCTATCCAGCCGCCGATCCCCACCCCACACACACACGCATCTCCCGCAGGCCTTCGCCTCCTCTCCCCTGCCCCACCCCATCGTTCCCTATTACACACAGAACCCCGGCCCCTCCGCGACTCCATTGTTGGGGAGGCCCATTGTTG